>OZ020607.1:32176260-32776260 GCA_963971545.1 Philophylla caesio
GTGACAAAGATAAGTAACAAAGGAAAACTTTTAACAGCGATACGGACAAAATTTCGATAACGGTTACTGAAAGTATGAACCCGGCACCCATTGGCATACATTGAACGTCAAAGAACTTTAATTTTTCAATTTATTGCCGATTTTTGTATATTTATTTCGGCAATTGGCAACAGGCAACGCAACCGAGGATCGGTGACTATCGATAATCGACCAATTGTTCAGAGAAAATTAAAAGAAATACCATAGATTGGTGTGTAGTAATTTAATTTAGCTGCAGCATTTTTTTTTTTTTAAGACCTCCTACATTTTAGTTTGTTGCTACCAAGTTCAATTACACAAATTAATTGTAACAAAAATGATAACGTGCACATTATGTAATGAGTTATACCTACAGTTCTCTCTCAAGTTATGTGAATTACCTGGCCATTTTCGGTGTTAGATAAGCAGGGTTGGGCTTCACAAAGGTTGATTCAGAATCTTCGTCAATACATCCGACAACATTCACTTTGGGTGGTGTCTGATCCGACAACGGCTCGAGGGTTTGCTGCTGACTGCTGTCATTGCCATCGATAGCATTTGACCCATTGTTCTCTTTTTCGTCGCTGTCCGTGTCGTGTTTTCCATTTTTGCAGCCATTGCCGCAATGACACTTTTGCGAACATTTTTCACCATATGAAAAGCAGCCGCAGCGCTTTGTATCACAGTCCTTGCGACATTTGCATCCAGTATGCTTTCGCTTAGATATGTTGGACCTTTTTTCGGTGTCGCTTGAAGCTGTTGCGAATGTTTCATTGTCAGAACTTGTATTCCTGCTGTTGCGCTGTTACATTTTATGATATACGCAAAAATGATGTATGTTAACTGTGTGACCGTAAAATAGGTAAAGTAACTTACTACTATTCGATTTGGACGTCTGTATCCCGGCGTTTTGCTCCAGTCCGGGTCATAAGGATCGTCGGGATCGGGTTCACTCGAAATTGAAACTTCCAAAACTTCATCATCGTCGGTTTCTACCGTCTCCACCTCGCCGTTTAGCTGCAAACAACAACGATTCATACTCATCTAGTTTGTGTGCGTCAACCCCTTGTGCAGCCATTTGCTCACCTTTTTGAAAACCTCTGTTTTGCGAGTACCCTTTGCTTGCACCGCTTGTTGCAATTGATTTACCAAATTTTTGTAGTAATCCAATTCCTCACGCAATGTTTCCATTTTATTTAATTGTTCATCTTGAATCTTCAACCGCTCCTCCTGTTCCGGTGTGAGTGTGGTACCTGCAGCCAGCTGTGGCGCATTATGCAATTCCCTCAAGAGTACGGCAATCTTCTCTTCATATGTATTCTCACGTTCAGCGATGGCCTCCTCGTGTTCTAATTCCATCAATCGGATACGTTTAGTAGCTACAGCACTCGTTTGTTCGGCTGCTTCGCGCAGCGCACTCTGTTCGTCCAAGGCTATTTTTTGTTCCTGCAAACGAATGGCATGTTCGCGTCGCATATCCGAAATTGACTTTAGCAACTGGCGCATAACAGCACGCGCCTCGGCCACATTCTGTATGCCATTGTAGAGGGAGCGCATGCGCATTTCCAAATCTACCGTGCATACTTTCTGCTGCAAATCGGTAATCTGTGCGTTTCGCATTTCAAGATCTTCCTGCAGTGTTGCAAGCTCTTGCGCTGATACACCTTGTGCCGCTTGCTGACCACGTAGTTCGCCGATGCGTGCACTAATTATACCACGATCTTCCATTAGCTGTTCTAGGGAATGCTCTGCATCGATGAACGAAATAATTACCTCTAATTCACGTTCCACCCATGATATGACTTGATCAATCTTATTGCCTGCCGTACTCACATCTTTGGCCGACTGTGTTTTCTGGCGTTGCGCCTGAGCTATACGCTGCTTATCGAGCGCATCTTTGAGACTGCAAATGGAGAATAGAATATGTTATACATAATTGCAAAATAGAATAGTAAGTGCACAGAGAGTACTTACCGCTTGTTAATGGCCAGTGCCTCCTCACATTTCCGCTTCAAGACGTTGCGTTGCTTTGTGTGCAACGCCTCCTTACGCGCCATTTCGTTTTTTAGCTTGCGGTCTTTGTTTCGCAGTTGTATCAATTCTTTCTCGCGTGACATTTTCCACTGGCGGAAGTTTTCGGATTCCTGGCGCATTGCGCGAATTAATTTAACTTTGGACTCTTTCATTGCTTGTATTTCGGTGTGCAGATTCTGAATTTTTTGTGTCTCTTTCTCACGCACTTTTAAAAGCTTGGCCTGCTGCGTGTTCTTGCGTTTCATTTCACCGATCTCTTGCTCTAGTGTCTGTAAGCGTTTGCGACGTTCTTCCGCCAATTTAGCGGAAGCATTCTCTTTCACATGACGCAACTTGTCAAGTAACTGATTTCTCTCATCCTCGAGCTCTTGTATCTTTTTCTCGCATTCTTTAAACTTTTCTTCAGTATTATCTTCCAGCGTACAGAACTTAACTAAATTACCTGCGACACGCTGATGCAACTCCTCTTTAAGATTTAATTCTCGATTAATGCGACGCAATTGCTCTTTAAAATCCATCTGCATGTCGGTGAATGCATCAGCCTGCTCTTGCATTTGTGAGTGAACATCCAGCAGTGCACTACTGCCCTCCTCATCTTCACTACCACCCACGCTACCATTAAAGGTGGCCCGTTTGTGATTCTCTATTTCGATTTGAGTTCGTTCTAATTCCCCGTCGAGTCCATCTACTAATTGATTTAGTTGCTTAATTCGTTCTTCAGTTGCTTCCTGCTCCTCAATTGAGGCATTTACTTTGTAGTTTTTCCCCAAAACTATTGCGATCGCCTTTAATTCGTCCATTTTTATTTTTAACTTTTCATGGGCCTCCTCGGTTATGTGGGCCCGCATTTCATGCTCAGCTACATCGTGCAAAGTGGCTTGGAATTGTTGCTGCAAAATGTGGTATTTTTCTTGAAGTGCATGATATTTTTTCACCATCTCTCCACTTGTATTAATTACGTTGGAAGTGCCGCCATGAGGCGCTGGAATGTCCTGCAGAGCACTATTCAGAGAGCTGCTCATTGTGACAGCTCCACCACCGGCGGCCAACAGTTCGACACGCAATTTCTGAATAATACCTTTGAGGTGGTTAATTTCAGCCGCATGCGGATCTTGGTTAACGATGGGTTTATTTTTAATTTTACGAGCACGGTCGGCATAGCGTAGGGTACTTAGCGTCTCGGCAACATTATAGTCGGCCGGACTAACGCAGGCTATCATAAGTGTGATCGAATTGCCGCCAAGAGAGTCTTGCAACAAACGAGTCAGCTTGGAGTCCCGATAACGCACGAACCCCGTGCCCTGAGCAGCTGTAAAAGTATTAATGTCAATCAATTATTACTTCGTTTTAGCTGAGGTAGTTGTTAATATACATATACATATATACATATGTACATATATTCATAGAGCCAAAAAAAAAATATGAATAATTTGTTTTTGTTTTTATTTATATTATAAAACCATTAGTTTCCATCAAAAACTACAACTAAAGCCTACGTATTAATTTTTACTTACTACCAAGTGCCGATATAACATTTCCCAGAGCTAAGAGCCCCTGATTTATTTTCACACCTTCTTTGAAGCGATCGCCTGTCGCTTGTGTCTTTTTGGAACGCTCTGATCCCGCCAAATCGACTAAATGAAATTTTGATGTAGTTACTGTACGCCTGTTCATAGAAATCAATGACATAAATTTTAATTACATTAATAATACAATACACATATGTACATGTACATACATTTCGTCTTTTTTGGTTGCTTCTACGGTGATGGTGAAAATTGCATGCGAACGCGATGACTGTTCATTCATGGCTGTAGCTGCAACTGCTCGACCTGAAGAACCACGCAGTAAGCAATCAGTTGTCTCGATAGCCGATTTCACTCGCATTTCAGTCAGACCGGGCATTATGACACCATTTCGATTTTCACGCATCTCCACGATAGCTTGTTCTCGCGGCTGATCCGATAGTAAATCATATAATTGCTCCTGGTACAACTCCATAAACGAGCACTTCACCACAAATTCACATTCACCTGCCAACTTTGTTATACGTTCGAAAATGTCGCTCATTATACGAGGTATTACCCCAGCATCCTCATTCAGCTCACCATCGAAGGCCGTGCCCATAGTAAAAGTCTTACCAGAACCAGTCTGGCCATATGCAAGTATTGTGGCGTTGAATCCAGAAAAGAATTTGTCCAAAAGATCTGTCACAATAACATCATATATGTATTCCTGTTTATCTCGAGAATCGAAAACATAATTGAAGGTGAAGGTATCAGTGCGATTTACAATCACTTGTGAAGAATCTCCGACTCGCTCCACAACTTCTTGGCAACCGCGCTCCCGTTCAGAAGATACAATTGGACGTATGCGTACAGCTACACGTACATTATCGACATCGCCCATTGCTGTAGATGTTTTCTTCAATTAAATTAATAGATTTTTGCCCAAACAAGTATTGATTTTTCTATATGTATAGTTTCCCGGTGTTATTGAGGAATTTCGTTTTATTGGTTTCATACACTTCTAACATTCACACACTTATAACAAGTACTTTGCAAGCAGAAAACAAAGGTTTAACAAAATTAACAGAACAAATTGCAGCGAGAGTTTTTCGCAAAGAACTGAAAAAATTTGAAATGGCGCTGCCGTTAGCTATCATTCAAGCAGTCGTCGCAGATTTCCATTCAGCTAAAATTGTAGTAGATTGCCTGGAATAAAGAGATGCCACGTTAAAACAGTTCAAGGATTTTCGTCGATTGTAATACGATATGCTCGACGTCATATATGCATTTTCAAATGTACAGAAAAGTATGAAACATGCTTCACACAAATTTTTAGTGGCAACTTTTATATTGTTTTTCAATTTAAAACGCACTTTATGCCCGATTTCAGTAACCTGATAAAATCTCAAGTCTCAAAATTTAAGACTTTTAGTAAGAAATTTTTTCATTTCCTCGCTTTCACGTTTTTCTCTGTTGTTTTTATTTGAATTTTTGAGACTAGAGGCTTTATTTTGAGTTTAATGAATGCCAATTGGTCTTAAATTGTAACCTGACCAAGACTGACACTGCTTACAGAATTTAGGCATTAAAATAGAATTTTAATCACCATTGTGAAAGTGAAATCAACTAACATAAGATTATTTACAAAGATATACGGAATAAAATTGTTTTTTTACTAGGTTATCAAAAATTATTTGTTGCAAAAAAATTTTTTGTAATTTTGGTTTCGCATATTCTCAGCGTGCAAATAGCGATAATGTGCGCTTCGCTTAAAGCCTTATAGCAAATTATTTACTAATACGTGTAATCAACAAAAATGATAAGCAAATTAGGATTGTCACAAGTTTACACCAATTTACTTTGATAACTATTGATTACGACGATCAACCGTCGTCGTCTTGAAGGTACAAATAAAAAAAAATTTAAATAATTTAATCTAAAGTAGGCGCGGTGTTTGTTTAAAAAAAAGATCATAACTCAGATATACGAAATGAAATGTGCATTCGTTGTCGTATGTAGATATTTTTCGGCTATTGATTGTCGAAGTGTTCATAAATTAGATGCTTTTTATGAGTAATATGTCCCAATAATAAAAAAAAAATGATTTATATTAATATTCGAAACAACGGTTAATCACATAGTAGTTTTACTACTACTTTAATACTACTTCTTGAAGATCTTCAGGGGAGATTACCTTCGCCTTAAGAATAAAAGAGCTATCACAATAGATATTTTAGGTCGCAATGTATACCGCCCTTCGAACTTAATCTTAATCTTACCCTAACCCTAGTTGTCATGGAATAACCTTTATGATAATTGACTTCCCATTTAATATATGTACATATATTCCGTGATTATATGTATATATTTTAATGTTCTTGACTTATATCGCGGTGCTAACATACATGCTATTGACCCCTTCTAGGAAACAAATTTTCTTTATAAATGTATAAAATACAAATTTTGGTTCAACAATAATGTTATTTATACGATACTTGAATTCATACTCTTGCTGAATGTAGATTTAATTGAATTTAATGGCCGTAATTACACTTCGGTGGAGCTAGTTCAATGTTGAAAATAACTAACAAAATGAATCATTGTTAGTATTAAGATTTAATTAAATGACTATTATAATTCGCTAACTCTTCTCATTGATGGTTTCCTTGGTGAAACATTAACAAAGCTTAACAAAGCCTACAAACTTGTTTAAAAAAAAATTATACAAGCGGAAAATACATTACCCGTTTTCAATTGCACTTAAAACTTGCGAGTTAATTGTTGTACACACGTACACTCTTGCATAAATGTATGTGCACATACGTATAAACGTACATATATGTTCCCGCACATACATACATACTATGTACAAATATCTAGCGTATGCACCATAATAGCGATAAGTAGTCTATTGTTATACATACATATGGTATATTATTTACCAAACCTGTTTCTCGCTGTGATTACTTTTGGTAGTTTAGAAAAACGTTCACATCACATAAAATTAAAGTTTTTAAAACAACATATGAGACGAGTTTAGCTAAAATCGCCTTTTTATCATAAAATATGTATGTATATCATTTTTGAAACACGTTTTATTTGTTAGTAATTATTAATCACAGCTCTTATATAATAATTTAGAATACATGACAATAAATTCATAATGCAAAATACAATTTAAGAATCACTTACATTTCATACTGTTTCACTTTCCACACATCAATAAACTTAATAGACAAACAATATTTTAATTACGCTTTTATCAAATTTCCGTTTGGATGCCATATGCTCACTTTGCTTATCATGAAAACGATCGTTCTGTGTGGTTTGCTGTTGGCGCAATGAGGATAGATGAAATACACTTTATTTTGTTTTTGTTGACTTGTCCGATTTCAGCTGAATTTCCTGATAACAAGTGCATGGTATTGCCAGATTGTACCTTTTTACAACTGGGCGCAAGTGTATCAAAACTTTGTACACAAGACGGCTGATTGGGATGATGAAATAAACACTTCAATACTCTATAAGTTTGTAAATATGTATGATATTTCAGTGGTACCGTTTTTCGTCTGCTGCATTTAGGTCTCCGTACATTTGACGTGGAACTAAAGTATCTTCGTCGTTTTCGGCTTGATAAAAATAAGACTGAAATATTATATATATGCTCACTCGGTCGATAAACTATAAGAAGTCGAACCTATTTCGCAACCACTATCGCCATGATTTTATACCCGAGCGTACTTGTACACAAGGGTATTATAACTATGTTCGCATAACGGTTGTTTGTAACAGCAAGAAATAATCGAAATAGATATAGACATATATATACTAAAATGATCAGTATGAAAAGAGGAATCGATTTAGCCCTGACTGTCTGTCCGTCCGCCCGTCTGTCCGTGGTTACAATAACTTGAGTAAAAATTGAGATATCTCAATGAAATTTGGTATATAGATTGCCCTTTGGACAGGGTAGGTTGGTATTGAAAATGGTCAAGATCGGTCAATAGCCACGCCCACCTCCCATATAACGGAAGTTTTTGAAAAATGCAAAAACTCCGTTTTCTCAGTATCTATTACAGCAAATTGAGTGAAATTTGGTATTTGGAGCAATTTTAAACTCAGAAATTAGGCATTCCTTGATATCGCTATTATTATCGTAGCCACGCCCACCTCCCATATAACGGAAGTTTTGGAAAATGTAAAAAGTTAGTTTTTTCGGTATCTATTAAAAGAAATTGTGTGAAATTCGGTATTTGGAGCAATTTTGAACTAAGAAAATAATTATTTATGAAATTTTGAAAAATGGACGTTGCCACGCCCACTTATGAAAAAATGTTTGTATCTCAATAACGGTGTGAGGTATTATCACACAATTTGGGGAACATGTTGTCCTTGATATCATTAGCATCACCGTCAAAAACTTTTGAAATCGGACTATAACCACGCCCAACTTCCATATAACGGAAATTTTGAAAAATGAAAAAAAATTCGTTTTCAGTATTTATTGGAAGAAATTGAGTGAAGTTTAATACTAGCAGCGATTTGAAACAAAGAAAACGGCGTTTTCATGAAATTATGGGCACCGACCATACAAAAATAAATCGCGAGGGTATATAAAAATCGGTTTCACCCGAATTTAGCCTTTCTTACTTGTTTTTAATAATATCTGCTTAGCATTTTGAAAGCATATTTTTTCACAAGCAACAAGCCACATAGTATTTTGTAGATAAGAAACTAATTTCACTTTTAACGATATAATAATAATATTAATTTTCTCCAACTTCAACTTACATATTTTGCAATAGCAACACTCATATCAATTCAAATTAATTCAATACTTACTCTTTTACAAATTCTCACACAAAAAATTTTAACACAAGGCCCTGCACAACGATCACATAAAGATGTTGTCGTTCGCATACATTTCTGAATATTCTTTATTTTAAATAAGTTATTAGGGAATTCGCAAGCAGTATTTCTATAATCTGTTTTTGAAATAACAGTGGATCGTGTGAACCACACTCTGGTATTTCATTTACTATTGTATGTGGTATTCAAGCAAATAATCAGCAAATGCCGGTTTTTCAGTGCAAGTTGAACTCTGTTTGTCTTTTAAACTAAGTTTAAACTCAGAATGCAGTTTTTCAGTCAACTATAAACGGAGCTTAAATAAAGTTTTAACGGCCGAACGCGCACGATTAAACTTAGTTTAGCTTATCAGCTCTTTGCTGATTACTTCGTTTTGGTTGCAACACATTTTTTTAACGCAAGGAAAGTAAGTTGAAACCTAAACTGAGTTTAACTAAACTTAGTTTAAACTGAGTTTAAACCAGCACTGAAAAACTGGCCCTATATAAGGTTTATATGTAGCCAGAGTAAAAAAAACCGCTGTTCATACAAAACTACTTCCTTGGTAAACCGTGTTAATATAATAGTGTTACGGGCGTTTACACTAGAAAATGTAGTCAAGACAATAAAAAATATGTCGGCTTTAGAATAGTGACCCACGAATTGGAGGGTAATGGGGGAGTTTCCCATATCTAAATATACCACTCCCAAAGTGCGAGTACCCCCAAAAAATTCAATTAAAACTTCTTGTCTACGTATATTACGTAGTGGCACTATTGGAAACTGTTATAAAAAATGCAGAGTATCGAATCATCTCATCTTTGCTACATACCAACACCTTATGTTGCTGTGAATTTACATAAAAGTGTGTGCGTTCAAAGATTTTAAATTTAATAAAATTAACAACATTTACCAAACAATTCGTGGGCACTATTTTAAGTTTAACTCCATTAGAACTATGTGGTAACTCCTTTGATACTTCTATTACAATATGCATCTACAAACATCGCTCAAAATAAGTCTCCAAAGCGCGAAAGACGCTATACTCAGGCAAAGATAATACTCAGGTAGTAGAACTGCAAACCAAAGATAATCTGCAAACTAGAAAAGTGAAAAATACTAATTTATGTTTATAACTTGTCTATTCTTGATATAAAAAACAAAGTGATCTAAACTAATACGTCTGTCTTATTAGTTTGTACACAGAGTGGCAACGAAAAGAACTATGTGAGTTAAACAACATTTGCATGTGCAATTCATGGTGATCAAATTTTATAATTTACAGCGCTGTAAAAAAAAATGGATGCCTCTCATGCGTTAAATGAATACTTGGAGTTGTTTACTGCTGATTGCAGACAATTAAAACTATTGGTAGCACCGAACGCAGTAGTGGACTGGTTTGGCCGCACAGTTCGCGGACCAGCGAAGATCCATGACTATTTGAGGTTGAATTACTACCATATTTATATAAGCACTCACTAAAAATATTTAATATGTATAGATTTGAAGTTGCCTGTCAATATGAACATGCGAATTTCGATAAAGCTGAGATATGTGCACCAATTGAACAGAGGCCGTCGCATTTAAAAACGTAATTAGTTGTGAAACCATAGTATATTCAGTAGCTATTACCATAAAACTATATTTTTAGTAAATCGTTGCCAACTGGGGATATGGATTTCGTATTGCCAATAAACAAGGTCACTGGAATAACTTCGTTGAAATGTTACGCCGACAGTGATCTTGATGATGATGATCTGGAAATGCATCCATTGCCAGCAGGCAATCGAACACCCGAACACAACATTAGTAGTTCAGCACATATTAACGAACTAACTCCACCGTCCAGCACAATAAAACTGGAAAAAGACAACGCTTCAGATTCCGAAAGTGATTTAGATGAGGTGGATGGAGCAACGGCACCTAAACGACTAAAGCGTTCTTTATCAACTCCATTCAGTTATTTGCGACGCATACCAAATTCAACCACTAAAATAACGCATGTTGCAAAGCGCCAGTTGGCAGTTTCGCAACTCGACATGCAATTGCTGGGCGATGATACGTCCAGCGATGAAGAATTGGATGAGGTTATTCGCAAAAAGTTAGGAAATGAATACACGCCATTGCAGTACATAGAAGCAACTGGCAAGTTGCGTTCCAAACCGCAACTGCTGTCATACTCTGACTCGCCACCAACACCACATAGCATGGCTGCCTGGGATAGGCCAGTACGTCTACGAATATCATATCGTCGGAGTTTGCTCGATCAACAGTTGCAAATTGCCTTGGTTATATATGAGCATATAGATGTGAGCAACCAACAAGTTATCGAAGGTGCGACTGCGATAGGCTTGCGGCGTCGTAATCTGATGGCACAACTCAATGAAGCAGCTATAAGTGAATCCCTAGATGCAACGCAGGACGATGCAATGGTCGTTGAAGGGACTGTTGCAACTGAAATTGCTACGACAGCCTCATTAGCTAATATTGAAGGAACTACCGCCATAAGTGCAGTACAATTACGCACTCCAACCAAAAGTGAGCATACGCCACCAGCTACACCAAAACGGAGGCCACGGCTGCCATACGCATTGTCTGGCATGAAACGGATCGAACCAACGCCCTCCACATCAACCCCAAAACGTAGTGCGGCACGCACGCTGAGGCTCTAATGGGAAGTAGATTGCATATGATTGCGGCTGATGTTGGCCGAATGATCACATTTCAAGAATAGCACAATTTTTTTTTTAATTTCGTTTCTTTATCAAACAAAACTTTGGCACAAATCAAAGGTTTAACTCGTAAGTGTAAGGAAATGAGATTCTTACCGAAACGTTTATGACCAGCGAACGTTTAGTTTAATTATCGATTATAGAGCAATAAGACAACTACATACAACAATGAAAACTGTGAGGCATTCTTAATAAAAATGGGCGTAACTCGAACGTTGAGATTATTAGGGCATGAATAATCTTAGAACTCTTGAACTCTAACGCCATTCTGCAAGAAGTTTCTTTAGTGTGTTAGTTGTCAACTGGTTCTCGAATCGAATTGTACTTATATGTAAGTATGTATGTATATTCATACATACATATGTATGTACATATGTACAGAAAAAGCTTCTGTTTGCTGGTTGTTGATGTTTCGAAAAATTTCGGATGAAAACTACTGAAATTACAAACTTACTCGTAAAAGTTTAATATCATAGCATAAATTATAACCTACGATATAGCTATATATTTTTATATAATTTGGAAACATGAATAAGTTTCAAAATTATTTTGAATTTTTTTTTTAACCAGGCTTTAAACGTACATACATACATACATACATACCGTTTAAACGGAGCTAGTGTACAAGAAATGTACCTAGTGTACAAGAAATGTACAAACTTTTTAAAATATTTGATTCCTACAAAAACAGAAACACTCAAAAATTTTTTATGCGAAGTGGTGTTTTTGTCATAAATTTTGATTTGAATTTTGTTTAAAAAATATAGAAATAATTTAACTACATAGGTTTAAAAAAAAAAAACTCAACGTTGCTATGTAAGTCTGAAAATTGTGAAGATAACACTACTTTTTGTATCTGTAGGTATGCACAAGTATTGGTTTGAATTTTAAATTTCAATATCCCGAAAAAATGGTTTAGCGTCTTCTTTACTTTAAGTCGGATTTCATAATGGGTGATACCGCTCATTCAGCATCCAGCAAGAACGACCTAACGACCAGAACAATTACAAAAGTAACACAATTGCAGAGACAGTTACATGCAGATTAACATACCAGTGAATTTCGTGTTAAAAAACGAGTACATAGATTTGTCACAAAACTTTACACACAAAATGATGGAAAGTTTGTGAATTTCTCACACAAACTACTAAATGAAGTACTAAGTGGATATAACGCATTATTTAATAGATATAATTCTTACTGGGTATCAATGTAAATGCATAGTACATACATACGTACATATGTATGTATGTATGTATATGTATGGAGAAATTTGATAAAACAACTTATCCTGACTTGTTACAATTTTCCTATCAAGCCTAATGTATGCTTTAAGTATTGCTCTTATACAATTTCCAAACAACTTTTTATACAAATCTTCTCGTTATACTATAAATTGATTTCAAATATTAAATTTGTCTATTTAAGTTCCATATTAATTTATCCAAAGTAAAACTCGCTTTAGGCAAATAAGTTGTTTTATCGAAAATTCACAGGTATTGTAAATTTAAAAATTCAAAACTTGACATACGTTTTATTTGAGGTTTTGGATTTTTGACTTATAAGACTCTCTTCTAGTGAATAAGCGCTATGTGTTTCATTTGTATAAAAATGCTACATTTCACTACCGCGTAAATTTAATTGTTGAACCGTTGTTTTAAATCGCCGGATTAAATGAAAAATTCCGAGGAATAGAAATTATTTTCGAAACCTGTTCCTTTATAAATAACTATAAATACATATTGGAAATTTATTTGCGGCAACAGTGCAGGCATTGGAAGGTTCATTTTGATGCCAGTTTAAATCTCTTCCTCGATATAGATATACATATATTTTTATCTTACGCATAACCACACAGTTTGCATATTTTCTAAGGTCACATAAACATTTGCAACTTGCATATCTAATGGTCTCATTTATTTGCTACTAGTTATTTCAATGTTCGATTATTTTATTACATATGTATGTACATACATACATAAATGTCTATTTATATACTTAATGCATATGTATATACATACATACATACATATATGTATATATATACGCCATATGCACATATGTTTGTAATGTCGGTTACCATGAAGTACTGCACATCTCATTATTCGCATCGAAGAGTAACAACATTGGAGATCCTAATGTCCTTTGACTCTTTGATTTTTTTACGAGCATTGTTGGATTATTATCGCTATTAAACGTATGCTATTTGTATATAAATTTATACCACATACTTACATACATATATGTATGTATATCTATTTATATGCTTAAATTATGTATTTCTTATGGGCATATTTTGATTGTGTATTTAAAACATGAAAAATAAATATTTGGGAAAAATGAGATGAGTTTTTATAAAAAAATGGTGCTTAAATTAAATGAAAAGATCAAATCAGAACACGTAAAAGCTTGTTAAAAATAAGAAGTCAAATGTTGACGTGCTTCTTCTTTTATGGCGCTACAACCGTTTGTCGGTTTGGGCCGAGATCAAAAAGCTTCGCCAGTTCCCACTCTCCTTCGCTAGGTTTCACCAATTATTCACACCAAGTGAAGACAGGTCCTTCTGCACTTGGTCCTTCCAATGTGTTCTTGGGTGCCCTTGCCTTTGTTGCCGACCCATGGGTGCCGATTCGAAGGATTTTTTCACCGGAACATCATCATAATCCATTCGAACGACATAGTCAAGCCATCGCAGTCGTTGAATTTTCATACGCTTGACTATGTCCATATCATTTTACGGGGCCATAAATCTTATGAAAAACATTTCCCCAAAGCCTGCTAATCGCTGGTCAACGTCGTCCATGTTTCTGCGACGTACTATATGATGAGAGATTTGTAGTGCGAGATTTTCGTTCGTCGAGAAAGGTCTAAACAGTGACAGTGACGCGAATACGCGAGAATTTTTTGTTTGTTGCCACAAGGTACTTTGTTTTAATCTCATTCACTACTAGACCAACCTCTTTTCCAGACTGGAAAATGCTGCACTGGCGGTCCTGTTGTTAAGGCCAATGATGTCAATATCATCCGCATACGCTAACAGCATTGTATTTTTGTTATAAATAGTGCCAATGCGATTCTGAATGATGGCTCTTATTACGAAATTTAGCAATACTATTAAATCCAACGATACCATATGACATAAAAACCAACCCCACTCAACTAACACCCATCTCCCTATGGTCCGACCCTGTTGAAACGGTTCATTTCCGTAGCTAGCCGCTACAACAACAACAACAATAAAACTTTGCACCAAATATCGCTCACGACCTTACCGCTCTCTGTCTGACAATGAGCATATTTATTTCGGGCGCGCTATAGATAAAATTGAAACTGACTGGGACAATTTGCAGTGAAACATAATCACACTGATTGTGAGTTTCGTTTTCGCCCTGTTAGCTTATTATAAATTTCGGGCGGCTACTTTCCGCTTTCGAACATTGTATCCTCTTATGGGCAATACTTATTTGGCGCAAAAATAGTTGGCGGATTAGTTGAATTTGTTCACTAAATTTCGCGGATTCAAAATGCAAGTAAAGTGTAACATTGAACCATGTTCTATCATATCAAATCAGAGATAACAGTATATTTTGAATTCGCGCGGCGCCCCTATAAACGCGGGGCCCGGGTCAAACTAACTCTGTGCCGCCCCCCCCTACCCCCATTGTGCGCCCCTGATAGTGCGTATAAAAATATTAAAGGATACAGAGTTGAAGGCTTGCAATCTGAGCTTTTCAAGCACGGCATGGTTGGTTAGCAAACTGCACGAACCCGCTTACTTCCAAAGTATGGAAAGAGTAATCCTACAATCTCCGTTTAGTTTGGAAAAGTACAAATCTTTGTGAACCTATGTACATTTGTACAAACTTAGGAACCATATTCATCACTTTAATATTGCCAATCCTGAAATCCGACGTAGGCATTTTCGCCAACTCTTTTTACGACCAATTTGCGTCCTATAGATCGGCGTTCATAGTAATCATATATTCAGGGACGGATAGAGGGGAGGGGTCCTGGGTGTCTGGCCACCGCAACAACCCCCAGTTTGGATATGCAAAAGCTATCCGTGCGACGGGTGATTGCTTACACTCGAAAAAAGCGCGAATGTACACGTGTGTTGTCACCATGGCGAAAATCCATGCGACTATTTACTATTTCCCAACCTTAAGAAATGGCTGTCTGGTAAGAGGTTTGGGTCAAAATAAAATGATTGAAATAAAGCTGGACTAAGTGTAAAGAGTTAAAAGGAGATTATGTTGATAAAGAGAATGTTTTTTGCCGAAAAAGTATATTTTATTCAAATAGTTTAAGACATTAAGTAATTTGCAATTTTACAAACACATTTACCGATTTTTTCAAATCAGTGCCACGTTGCCAGTCACGGTGGCTTCGAGTGAAACGGCCCTTTTCTACTTTACGGAGATTAAGGACGTATCTAAGCTGCTAAATATTCATCGAGACATTAAGGTTACTAGTGATCAAATACTAGATATTTTGGAAAAGAAAAAGAGGAGAATCGATAAAGCACTTTAAATCCCTGACGTTTCATGATTCTACTGATTCAAATGATATAATCATAGCCTAACGATGGCTTTATCAAAATGCATTCAACATTTTAACCCAATATTATTATTTCCATGTTTATAAAAATTTATAATCAAACATCTCAAAATATGTAAAATATCGTAAAAAGTTGAACATAAATGGACCCCCCCCAAAATATTTTCTGGATCCGTCCCTGCATATATTTAATTAAACTACTAATTTTCGATTTTGAAATAACTTATAAATTTCTTTTGTATATATTTTAAATTTCTTATCTCTATTAAATTTAATTTTAAATAGTTTTTTTTATTTTTTTACAAGTAAGTTATCGGGCGTTTAATTACATACAAATGTACTATAAATTAATAACAAAATAAAAATAGCTTTCGCATTTTATTACACATTAATATTGCATTTTTTTAACTAAAGGAAAGCAGCGATGATAAAAATGAAAAAAAAAAAACGACCACATTGGTTAAGCTAAGTAATGTGCTTTCGTTTACAAAAACATATACATATGTATTTAATTTAAACATAAAAACACGCATTAAACAAATACTGAAATTTACATTAACATAAATTTGCTTTTATACTAAAACATGAATTGAAATCATCTTTGCTTCACTTCCCTCGTCTACTGCCATTTTTTGCCTTACAGTGAGTAACGTGTGTTATCGTCCGGTTGCAGCTCAACTGGTATAGCCTTCACAATGAAGCGTCTGCGATCCAGCAGAGAAGTCGAACTAGAGCTGGAACTGGAACTGGAACTCTTGGTGTTGCTGCCATCATCGGTTAGCTGTTGGTGGGAATAGTAAGAAATAAGAAAGGGAATTTTCAAAAAGAACTATTGATACATACATATTTTTTAAATGATGCATTCGTGAGGGAGTTAATGGCATTTAATTTGGAAAAAGTTATTTTATGTATAGCGAGCACATAAGCATGCGTTAGCGTTTTACTATTATTTGCTATTAGTACACCGTTGTAGTGCCAATTGTTTGCCTGCATTAGTACATTGGGTATGTACATATGTATGTATGTTTGTATGTAAGGTATGTACTATTAGGAAAGAAAATTTGGTACTAAAGGTAAACGTTAGTGGTGTGCTAGGAAATACATATGTATGTACTTGTAAATGTATATTTGTGTGCACAATTTGATAAAGGTACTCGTTGTTTGAAAATATTTTTTTCATCGACTACGAACCACCAATTATCTAAAGAAATCTGAATATATATCTACCAAAGTTGCTGAGATTGTACATACATATGTACATATGTATGTATGTACGAGTATGTAACAAAAATAAAAAATATAACATATTGAACAAATTTATATTACAATTTCAAACTTTTTAGCAAAGTTTTTATTTGGGTGTTTTTGAGTTTTATAGGCGATATGTGTTTTTGTTTTGATATTTTTCCAAGGCGGATATGGGCGTAAATGTGTTACTCTGTATGCAAAAAATCTAAAAAATCAACGTTATATTTAGTAGCTTTAATTTACTAAATTTGAATGGATTACAAAAAGTTCTAAAAAAACTAAAAAGTACTGAAAGTTCAGAGAGAGCAGCGATGTAAGTTTGTTGAAAATTTTTTATAGTCTTCTACAAAGTTTTAAATTTTCATTATTAGAGAATTTACTGTGTTTTAGTTAACATAAATAAAAATACTATTTCTGTACATTCAGGTGACTCATGATCTACCGAAAGAAATTTTGGAAATTTTTCTTCACAAATCGTAAAATTTTGCATGTAACCTATGTATATACATATGTATTTTGTAAAAAGTTTGGTTATTCGGAAGTAGTACAGCGTTCAAAAAAAGTCTAAAAATAAAGTTCTTTATGAAAAAAAAATAGTAATATTGTATTTTAATTACTCTACAGTTTTAATGAAAATCTAAAATATTTAATAATGCTTCTTGAAGTTCATTTGACTTAAGCGCTTCTTATTTTTTGTAAGGTAAAGTGAAACTCTCACTACATACATATGTACATACATGTATTGAAATATATATAATGCAATATCAGAAGGTTGTCCATATATTTTTCTTTACATTTTTTTTCTTTGTATGAAACAATTGGTCCATAATCTTAGCTATTATCATATTTTTATTATTCTGATCCAAAGCCAATTTTTTTCAAATAATTAAACTTTTCTGGGTTTTACCAATTTATCATTAAAAACGAATCATTTAGAGCAAAATATTCAAAGTGAAACATTTTCATCTAGTTTTACGGTTCAACGCTAGTTGATGAAATCAAGGATTTCGATAAGAGAAAAGTTGTAAGCATCGTTGACACTGCTTTAGGAATTGACAGAATATAGTCCAGAGATGTTCAATAATTGTATACTTTTTCTCGATTCAATAAAAAAAAATAAAACCTAATTTCATATGGCTTAAATCAAAATAATGAAATAACGAACTTATTAGATTTATCGCCAAAAGTTGGAAGGTGCAAACATTGGAGTGAACAAATATGCAAAAACAGTAAATAACTTAACTTTTGAAGGTGAAAACCCAAAGTGATAAGTGTAAATGAGTCTTCAGGAAGGTGTATTTAATACCTCATACTATTAACTTTTTGATAAATTTAATTCCAAGTCTTTTGTCAAACAAACTTTCTATCCATCTATAAATTTTGTGCGATTTTGGGCGAACAACCTATTGTGGTTTTAATTAATTTCATCTTAAGCATTTTTATCCATCAACCGAATCGAATGTCCCTTAAGACTGAATAGTTAATTCCATTGGCTTAGAAATTATTGAACACAGTTCAGCGCATGAATAACCGAATGTTGAGCAATACATTTTTTTTTTTTTGGAAGAAGCACCTTAATGTACATGCATACACACTTAAACACACATACGAGTGTACAGGTGTATTTCGTTCATACAAATTTACTTACGAATAAGAACATATGTACATATGTATGTAAGTAGAAGGAAGCAAAAAGAAATGTTACAAATGACAGCGGCAAGCACATAAAACTACTCAAAATTATACTCACTTAAGTTAGCGAAAACTTTTGTATTTTATAATTTTAAGACAAAAAATCATTTTAAACGTCGTACACAAGTAGTAAATTACAATATCCATTTAGAATGTGAATCACAGGTGCTAATTAAGTCCATTTAAATTCACTGTAAGTTCTTTTGTAGTAAGTGTGTTGGTACGTGTGCGTGTATAAAAGTAGAATATGTGTGATCAATTAACATGTAAAACGCAAAAAATTATTTAACTTTACTAATCGGTTTTTTCAAAAGTTTACTTAAAATCTGTTAAGCGTATTTTACATAGTTTTTCTTTTGGTTTTATAGTGTTTTGTTATTTTTTTAATTGAATATTTTATATTACGTTACATAAATAAATATTGTTTTTATCATAAGATATGTATAACGGCATGGTTTCTCGGTGCAATTTTTTTTATAAATTTAAGCGACGTATTCGACCTGGTTAATCTAAAAAGAAATACAAAAAAAAAAAATAGACAAAAATAATAAAACAATAAAAAAAAATTTTGTTTTTAATATGTAGTTTATGGTTCTATGAATGCAAAAGCAAAAATTATTTTAATGAGTATCCATAAAGCGGGTTTTTTAGTTTTATAATTAGCTCATAAATGGACATGAAAACATAAAACTATTAGCATATTCAGTTGGTAAGCAAGTACATAAAGTGATTGTGCATGAAAATTTTTTGGAATTAAAAACTTTTATAAGCCAATACTTTTGTGCTGATTATTTGTGACACTTGTGCAAATTTTCGACGCATGAATTTTAATTAAATTGTTTGTTTCTCTTCAACTATTTTTTAAGAACGAAACACAATTGTATAGCATAGTTGGAGCTTCTTCACAGAATTACATAATTGATTTATATATATATGTATACCTACATAATCGCATACGAAATAAAAGAGTACTCAACCTTTTTTCGTAGCCCAAAAATATTTGATATTTTGCTTGATGTTTGCAAGTTTTATTTTTGTAAATTGAAAATAATACATAACTTTTTACACAGGTCTTTAATATACCTTTAAATATTTACATGCTAGTATTATGAATATATGGTCGTAGTACTTACTACATACATACATATGTATGTATGTATATTATTTTAATGCCACATACCGATTTTATGTATTGCGCATTTGCTGGAAGTGTGACAAATGGAAAAAACAATTTTTTTTTAAATCAAGTATCTATGCATTTAAGCTCTTTTGTTGTGTTGTAATAAACTTTAAGCTCATCACGGACATTTTTTTTGTGCTTCCAATAAAACTGCGTTTCCTTAAATATTACATACCCCTGTTTTACATCAATCATTAAGTCACCCTTTAGTTTTTTTTTAACTTCATAATAGTAAATTGTAAATCATATTCCATCACCAAATTTATTTTCTGTCTCTATAGCTACGCATACATAAATATATTGCTACATAATTAACATGCAAATGTTATAGTGTTTTCCAAACCTTACCCCTTAACCTTACTCCATTACTAAAGTACCAAGAAAATTACCACCACTGAGTTTATGTAGGTATGTATGCATATGTACATATAATATTGTTTTTTATATCTTGATTTTAAAACAAGATGAAAGAGTATGAATACAGTTGTTGCTATAACAGCTTTAAAATTCAAATAAAGTGTCCACAATTTGCACATCGTTTATCTTCAAATCGGAAACTTATTAGTAACATTTACTCGAGTCTAGAGATCTACGTATATGCCCGACTTTTATTAAGGATGCTCTTATGGCAAAATATTCTACTAACCTTGTGGAGCGATTCAGATTAGATTAAAGAGATAAATTTGTTGGCTTTATTTGCTTTGAACCAACCCAAAATTAAGTACAAACAACTCTCAAAAAGAGAGGGAACAGCTTTAAAGCGATAGAGCAAAAAATGTGCATTTTCTATGAATTCAATCGCGAACAAATTTACCCTGAAGATTTTGATTTATCGACCTTTGTATTACTCCAAAATGCGCATCGCTGATTAAGTTCAAAATCGCGTATAGAAAAATTCTTATTTTCTGCGACAAATGACAAATAGTTACGTTGTTTTTTTTTACATTGGAAAGCTTGATTTTTTAACTCATAAATTCGATGTCTACACCTTTTCCAACAGCATTTCTGAAAACACAATTGTATTTTAGAAAATGCCAAATGTATTTCATTAAAGACGAAATTAATAAATTTGTGTTTTTCTGAAATACATTTGTGATTTTGAAATACAGTTGTAAAAGGTGTAGTTCTGAAAGTTTATATAAAGTGTGCTGCTACAACAAAAACTTAACCAGCGAATGTACATATGCACATACAACATACTATACTATACATACATATATACAATTTTTCAACATCTTAGATATGCCACATATTATATGAAGATATTTTTACACCAAAGAATATATTTAAGCCGAATTAACATAACCAAATTACGTTTATGTAGGATGAAATTAATTTCATGAAACTTTTTGCAGTGCTGGCAATATTAATTTCGTGAAAATAAAAGTGTCTTGAAATTAAAAGTCTCAATGATGATACCATCAACATCGCAGCTTTATTTTGCTATGGAAAATGTTGTCGCAAACAATTTCATGACACTAGTTTCATAAAACACTAGTTTTACTTAAAAACATTTAATTTTTTGAAAATTAATTTCAACAAGCCCGTAGGGTGATCTCGAATTGAGAGCGAAATATTAAAATTCTTTAAAAATGAATATTAAAGTTTTATTAAATACTGGGCCACGTGCTTGTTAAAAAAAATTTTCAAGTTATAAAATTATAAGGGAGTTAGCAAAAAAAAAAATTTGCTTAAACTAATTTCATGATACTAATTTTATAATATTAATTTGGCTTTATGTATATACTATGTGTGTGCGCATTTATGTATGCATTTTCTTATTTGTCTACAAATTTTCCCTCCCCATTTTTAATGTTGTGTACTCACATCAACACAAGCGCATTGACTTTCGTCAAATATTGTGCCAGTCGTACAAGACTGGCTATCGCGGCATACACAACGGCAGGCTATTTCGTCCCAGTATTTGTGTCCTTGCTGGAAATAAGAATGTAAAAAAAAAAACATACAAAATATATACATTATGCAAAACTATGAATTATAAATATTTTTTCAAAAGGATGGTTGTTTTTATTTTACTATTTTGAGAATTTGAATGATATTTGAATATACATACGAGTACATACATATGTATGTAAGCTTAACTATATTTTTTTTTGCAAAACGCAAATAAATTCTCTGAAATGCGTTGCGAGACTGCCGGGAAATTAAAAAAAGCAAACTTTCGCCGTTACTAATTGACATATGAGGCTTACTTTATATCATGGGTTAAGGCATGTTATAATAAATAATATTTTTTTAAATAAATTAATATTTCTAAGTTATTTCTATGTGATCGACTGTATAGATCTCCTTTTAAAGCGGTTCTTTTAAACGCGATTTTTTTTAACGTGGAGGTTTCTACAATCCCCCCTTGTCTCTTTTTACACGGTCTTACTTTTTTAACGCGGATTTTTTGATCACAAATTATTCCGCAACCTCCTGTTGCTATTTTTATTGCGGTTCGCGATTCATTCTGATTTTGCCCTTTTGTTTTATTTTTAACCCGTTTTGCAAGCGCTAATGAAAAACGTTTAGCGAAATTTCGTCGAGATTTTAAAAATACTATGGAATGCTACTGGGATTTATATATGGACATGCAAAAAGAGAAACCTCAGCGATTATAAGCAGATTATTTTAAGAACTGTATTCATTTGTCAATTGAGAATTCACAAATAATTTCCCAACATGTGAAAATCAGTGATTATTTTTAACAACCTGAAGCTTACATTTTATTTAATAAAATTCGATGGGCTATAAAACTGCATACTAAATACCAGTTTTTTAATTTTTGAAACAAAGGTGTGTTTTGAAAGAAACTAGTTTACATTTTAAAGCTTGGGCTTATGTCGTTTTTTGTTTAAGATTACTCTATACTTTAAATTTTTATTTATTTGTTAACATATGATTTAATTTAATTTCTTTTTTTTTCGATTTATAATTGTTTATTTAGCTTTTAGATTTAATATTAAAAAATTTCTTAAACTTACTTTCTCTACATTTACATACATATGTATGTATGTATATTTCTTACATATATCCCTTTTTGTTAAATTCAATTAAATTTAAATTTAAATGTATCCCTTTCTTGCTATTTTTTATTTTAGTTTTAATTTCCAAATTCATTAGAGTAGATACTTACCGATAGGCATTTCTGCAACGCATCCTCGTTCGTGCAAACACAACTGCACATATCACGACGGTAAATTTGATATGAATTGCAATCCTGAAAAAAAATTATGTATATATGTACATTCATATTTAATATTAAGACAAATCGTGGTTCGTTTGAAGCACTCAACGCCAAAATCCACTTCTACCTCCACAAGCATTGCATGCACGCCACACCCGTAAAAAAAGCAAAAGCAAAAAAAGCGACCATACCCGCCTACCTACCTCCGCCTTAATGCGACAGTCGCATTGACACTTTGTGTGCTGCTCCACCACAACGATCTCCTTGCCACGTATTCGTGTTCGTTCGCCATGATAAATTTTGGTCACCTGAAATGTAACGAAACTGCGTAGGTTTTCAAAGCATTTTTTTTTAACGCGCCAACACTTCAAAAGAAACACACCTCAAAGTTGATTGTTTCCGTTTCGGTAGGCTGGCACGACATCAACTGAGAACCACAGCAGCCACCGCAACGTTTCACACGCGTACATTTCGGAAAGTAGACGACTTTTGGGTCATGCGAGGGTTCGAGTGGTATGAGCGGTACAACGGTGTTCTCTGGTATGCAGTTAGCTGCCTTGGGTATTTTTACATTGGCTAGTGGTGAAAAGGTGAGAAAGAATGAAAAAATTGTTTGAAATTTGTGAATTTAATAGGTATACAGCTTTGGCTTACCGCGCTCCACGCTTCGTCTGGAGAGTTCTAAAAAAGAGTGTGGCAAAAAAGAAATAAATGAAAATTATGTGTTAATTAGTTTAATTTACAAAACGCCAGTATGTGCTGTCTAGTCACTTACATGTCCAACCATATGTGAATGTTTATATTTTAAAATAATTTTAGATCTATGAGACATCCCATTTCCCAATTTGATGCTTAAAATAGCACCAACAATACTATCGTCGACGTGCTTTGTTTTCCAAATTAATTTGCATCGTTTTCTTTGTTGTGGTTTTCAATTTTATATTTTTGAACATTTGCACGATTTTTCGTTATGTGAGCAACATAGGGAATTTGTGAATGACTACAGTACTGGCAAAATATTCCTGTCAAATTATGCACATTTCTTATTATTCTTTACCTTGTAAACCCAACTTGGGATCAATAGTATCCTTATCAACGAAGCGTTCTATGAATTCTGTTACATCCGTTACATTATCCAGCTCTTTATAGAACTCCATAGAATTCTATAAGAAAAAATATCAATACATTAATAAATTATAATAAGATTATCAAATAAAATATATTTGTAGTAATAGATCATTTAATTCAAATATAAATTTTGTTTACAACCCTTCACAAATCAAAAGCAATGCAAACTCTCTCCATTGCTGGCTCATCAACAAGGGAACAACTATCAAACCCGTCCAATGCAATTTGCAATTGTTTTAATTAATTGTTTAAATAATCGATTTTATTAACGATAAACATAGTTTTTTAAATTGGATTATATGAATTTTATATTTTAAATCGATTTTTGTAAATAATGCCATCTGTGAATCGAATTTCGTAATTTTTATTATGGTTTATTATGAAACTATATACATTTACGCGTCGAATGACAGTTTATTTTAGTTTAGCTTCCTAGGTATAATAGAAGTAATTAATTTTATTTTTTGAAAAGAAAAAAGAAAAGGGCCCACTTTGTCGCATTGGAGAAATATGAAGCATTTCCGTGTTCTATGAACTTTTTTTGAAAGAAAAGAAAAAAAAAGAAAAAGACCACGTTGTAGATTCTGTGATGAAGAAGACCACCGAAATTCAGTACGGAATGGTATACCACTATGTCCAAAGCGTAAACGCGATGAGATGTGATAAAATCTGTGGATTGATTACTGTCAATGACTGTAATGAATGCATTACTGCTAATTTGTTGTCTTTGTTTCATCTTTAATTATAATAAAATATTCACTGTTGAGTCCATTTAAATTTGTTTACTTCCCCATCTTCCTGATTCATTGGTCAAACGTTAACTTATTCATAAATTTCTGTGATCATCGGTTGAATTAGTTGAAAAAGCAAATATTTAGAAAAGGGCCCACTTTGTCGAGTTGATGTTAATTAGTTGTTTCACATATAATAATGATGTAAATGATCTAATATCATTTTTTCTCATGCTGACTATGTTCCTGTTCGATTCAAACGAACACCCATTTCACGTCCGAGTAGAAATGAAAAAAATCGAACTTTCAACTTCAAATTGATTTTTCTCAATTATTCATTTTTCGGATATTCACCTTCAAAGTTCTAAATTTCCCTCAATTCTTCAGTTAGGATGGTCTAATTTGTCTCAAAATGTTCGGATATCAACCAGGAAGACGCCTGTATGCATAACTCCAATACTGCCGAAGTGGGCCCTTTTCACGTGGACGCACACATACATATGTTAATTCAAAATTTGAAGAGAGCATTTTTTCTTTTCTAAGTTTGATACCTAACAATTATCATTTTATTTACTATTTAAACTAATCGGCTTATGTTACTTTGATTTTAGTCAATTGTTAAGAGACACTAAAGATTTGTGGCAATTATTTATTTTAGTTTTTTATTATTTACACTCAAAGTTTAAGGAAAAACTTATTGTGTTTTTTAGTTTAACGATATACTAAATATTTGTAACAATTATAAGTGTTATCTTTACTTTTTTTGATGTGAAGTGATTGGTTTTGTATTTTATTTTTGAGACCGAACAATTTTTGTTATATTTCTTGTTTTTATTGTTTTTTACTATTTTTACTGCAATAAAATATTTAAGAGGAATGGAAATGTGTATATAAATAATTCTAATCTGTATTTATAATCTAAAAGTCGTCCTTTTGGTTGTTTTGTTAAACTTATTATCTTAAAACAATTTTTATTTAAATCAATTGTTCAGAATATACTTTCACTTATATGTCAAATACGCAATTTTTGTATAAAAAAAATAGATTTTTTCGACTCGGGTCACATCCCTCGTTTTAATACTGCTGAGAATTCTAACCAAACGTCTCTAACTCTTCGCCCTCATTAACTCATTCATTGGAGCCAGTCTCTGTACATGTTCTTCACAGTTTCTGGTTCATTTCCAATCTTACATGCGCTTTGGTTATACCTGACCAGATTTTGAGTATGAGGTTTTTATCTGTTACTATTTACGTTAATTTTAAATTGTTATTTCTAGTAAACCCTATCAGCGACGATTTTAATATAAATTGGTTGTAAAATCTTGAAGCATTAAAAACGATTCCCCAATAAAGATTTTCCATTAATTTTACTATTTCCAACTTTTTTTTGTTGATAAAAACAGCCTCACTTCGACTTTAAAAATGTTTTGTTTTTGTCCCTTTGTCTTTTAAAATTTATAATTGTTTAATGAAAACACTTTATTTATATGAAAACGCAATTAAACTTTAATTAAACGTAATGAAAACAAGCTCAGAAGTGCTAGAATATACCTGTATTATACTCATATTCTACAATGCGTTTTGCAATTAAACTACAGCCGATTATAGATACATACTCGTATTTGAGTAATTCATTTCTCATCTAATTCATTTAAATTATTCTTAAATTAAAATGCCTTTCGCTCTCTAATCCCATTCTTTACACAATGTACAATATTTTAACGAAATTTCATCAACACTTCGAAATAAAAATATAATAAAAAAATTTTGTAGCTTATTCAAATTGAGTGTAAAATGTGCAGTTTCAGCGGATTTGCAGTATATAAAAAATTCCAGTAAAAATATTTTAAACAATTATCTGTAGTTTTGTTAAATTACTCTAATTTTTTTTTAGTAAGTTTAATAAACAGTTTTTGTTAGAAATTGAATTATATTCTAAATGCAAAATAGTTCAAATTCATTAAAAGAATGTGTCAATATATGGTTGTCCTAGTTTTGTTGAGCGCAGTATATGACCAACACATTATTGCACGATATAAAATGACGTTAGCGTGAATTTTTAAATTAAATTATAGGTTATATACAAGTACGTGTGCATGTGAACTTTAAAATTATTAAATTTCTACTGATGCAAATAAAAACAATGCTACACTCATACAACATATTTTATACATTCAAAAGACAGTGATTAAAACTCTCTGAGTTGCGGCAACGAAAGTGTGAATATAAAAATTAATTATTTTAATTTATAATTGAGTTTTTGTTATTGTAACTCAAGCTGTATGCATATGTAGTACTATAAAGAGATATGTATGTACATTTATGATAATGTATACATATGTACATATGTATGTATATACAATTTATCTTTCGTCGACATGTTGTTGTAATGCGACACCTATAGCAACGTTTGCTGATTTTAACGCATTTATTTCCTAAATCAGCTACCGATCGTGTTAATAAACTCTGAGTTCGAGTATTTGTTCGCGTGAGTCACTACGACATTCCTTGACAAGAATTTAAGTTAACAACAACAATGAATGGCATCGCTTTTTCAAGCCGGTAACCGGTTAGTTAATCAGTTAGTTGTTGAATAAAAGCAATGAAGGGCGTCATTGAATATTCGCTGATTTCGCTCGTGCCACTTGTTTTAAATCAAAACTTTACTTATTTTCATATATATGTACATGTCTATATGTATAGTAAAATAGAGTAGCAGGTGTTATAAGCACTACTCAATCATTGTATAAGTACGTATAAAATATATTTTTGTTCTATCTTTCTTAAACAAGTTCGTATTTTATGCAACAACAAATTGTGAGATTTTTTTTCATATACATATGTATTTGTATAATGCACATTGCACATAAGTACATACATAGGTAACATATTGCGGAATTCGTCGTTGCAGCGTTTTTGCAACGCATTCTTCGGCCATTCACATCAATGTCAAATTATGTATACAAGAAATGTTAAGCGATCGGATGCAATTCCTATAAGCAGGACTCATCTGTGCATGTGAAATGCTTATAATTAATTACACATGTTAACATATTATCTTGCTCCTCGTGTTTCTTGGCACTGATAAGTGCTGGGGTGTGATTTTTAATTTGCTTGTTAACACCTTCCACAATTCGACATATAAATAGGCAGCTATAGTGGAAATTCGCACATCGTTATTACCGCAAAAAAATTTCATATGGATATATTTAAGTATTGAAGAGCAATATCAAGTTTTGGTTAGTTGAAAAAAAAAACTGGTTATCTACTGTCTTTCAATAGTGGCGTTGTTTCCAGATGCTTTAAAGCAACTTATGTATAACTTTCAACAGGGCTGTGGGTAGAAATAGTCAATAGCCGTAATCACGGTGTGATATATACATATGTGATAAATATTATCATAAACACACTAAAATGTGAGTGACCCTGAATATAACGCAACGGTTCAATAGGTTTTGGTTATTGTATATTTGATAAAGTGAGTATTTGATATTCAATACATTTTGTTTTTGCAATTTTACAAAATCTATCTGAAATATCACGAATACAAAATATCATGCCAAATACAACACGTTGTAAACAAAGCTATTAATTTTTATTTTATTTTTTTTCTGACGGAATTCATGTACAGGGATTTTTTCTTTAAAGAAGACCAACGACATCTAAACATCTAAAAACTGCGTCGTAAAATATGAGTATCTTCTCCAGCACCAAATATCGTTTAATAATTTTTGGACAAAATCAGGACGCATACCTCAATATCTACAATCAAAGACGAAATGTCTATTGAAATATTCATAAAACTGGATAGCTGCTTCCTTAATATTTTTTCCGACTCCATTATTAAAACTTTGTTCATAGGTAAGCTTAGGCTAGAGTGGCACATTTATGCCAGTTAAGTTCTTCGTGGTGTCATTTGTCGAAAGCACTTCTTGCACTCTGATAAAATCGTCGTGCTTCCTTGACAAAGCGCTGAACATCACGGAGGTACACATGGTGAAGATCAACCAAGCACTGAAAAAAATGAGTATTAACAAGTACGAAAAGTTAAAATCGAACCAAACCCTAGTTGGTATATTCGCATACATTTGCTGTAAGTTATTTTTTGGTATATCGATTTTTTTTTATATTCGAAAGATTGCCGATGGTTAAATGTTGTCAAACCTTATGTGTGCCGATTATTTGATTGATGAAATGATATTTACTGCAAAAGTTCGGTTATTTTTATAGGATTTCTAGAGACGATTGTCGGGAGACTACGGATTGAGATCCATTATCTTCTCTCTATAGTTCTAATAGAGAACCCTTTGATTTTCAGGAACCGATCTGCGTTTTAGTTTTACAAAAAAGGGTACTACGAGTACGTAATAAACTATTGTTTGTTACAGTTAAAATAAAATTATGTATAGCTCTAGCAACTTTACCGACAGTTCCCAGCCTCAATAGCTACACTTATTGATTGAAGCGGTTTTTCATAATACGTATACACATACATACATACATGATTATGCACTAACATATGCCCGTTTAATTTGTATGAATCATGAACGGAAGTTACGTATACGAGTATTCTAAAGTCAACAACGACGTGCTGAAACTCCAAACTGCCATCAAATAACTACATACGAGTATTTCCACCTTTTTGCCGCTTTCAGCGTTCATTGTTTATTCTAAACGCTATTTATGTGTGGTTTTCTTTATTTACTTTTTTCATTTTAATTGACGTAAGAAAGCCGATATTATGGCTTTTGTTTTATCGGTTAATTAAAAATTTGTGGCAATTTTTTTAAAATAATATTAATAAAGTTGCAAACACACACACACACACACATACATACGTAGATTTATTTAAAAATCGTAATTAAATAGAGAATGATTCAAATTAGCAAATAGAGATAAGAAATTCAATTAGCCATACTAAGATATGATTAAATATCAAAATCCTCAAACAAACATTTGCACACTGATCTTGGTAATTACGTTTATTTGTACGTGGCTTAAATTTGTACAGAAATGAGTTAATAAACTTGAGAGTGAAAATATGTGTATATACATAAACTACCTAGAATTTTGTTATCTACAGTAGTGTCACGGTCATGGGCACTAGACATTCAGCAGGATGAGAGGGAAATTAGTTGAATAAAGCGGCAATTACGTAAATGGCTCAAAACCGCTCAAAATTTTTATAGAAAATTGTTTTATAAATTTGTGAAAATTTTGAAATTTGATTTATTTAAAAAGCTAACGAGGCTACGAAGATTTTAATTCTTCGCATGAAAACCCCTACATTCCTAAAAAATTTTCGACTAACTAAATATTTTTATGATTCGGAGTATCGGGTATAAAGGCCCAATATGTGCCTTGTAATGATGAAAACAAAAATTCGGTATCTCTTTTCGGTAATCGATATCAAAAAGCACAAGAAAATGCCAGAATCTGAGGTCGAGAAATATGTATGCCCTCCCATGTAATTTGACAAACTATAAGAAATGGCCTAAAGATCTGAGTTCGATTCCAGCCTCAAAGGACACCTAAAAGGCGTAGATACTTTTAGAAGTTTTTTGATGTTAGGTTTGAACTAAGCCATCGGAAGGCATATGTAACGAGTATATACGAGTATGTATATATGTTCGTTTCGAAGACAAAGCTTAATACTTGTTTACTTTCGACAGGCAGATACATAAGAGCTGTACAAAAAAAAAATAAAAATTAAACGTACAATAACATTCACTGCCTTTTGATGTTATGAGTTAAAAAAAAAACATTGGCGTTTAATTTATATTTTTATTGAACTTCCAAATATACTATACAATATTTTGATTGCTATATGTACATATGTATGTGGCAAAAAAACTGCGCTCAAGGAATGCGTAGGAAAATTATAGTAATTATTTAAGGATATACTTCTTAACTAGCAAAATCTCTTTAATTTTTCTGCGAGTTACTAATCCATTATCGCATAAAAATTTACCTATCCGAAGAATGTGCTTAAATTGCTCGAACATATTATTATATTAAAAGTCCAAGTAATCGAGTAATATAATAACATATAGTCGTCATTGTGTACAAAGGCGATAGGTCAACTTTTTCAAATATTACATTCAATAAAATAATGAAGAATTTTAACCATTAGTTACATCTTTCATCGAAATCTTACACGAGTAGCTATTTGTTAAAAGCGGACTTTTTCCACAATTACGTAAAACCGTGATTTTTTTTATATGAAACTTGCATTTATTGTATTTGAATTGAATGGACCAGAAAACTGCAAACATAAAAGAAATAAATTTTCTTTAAAAAGTACGAAATTTGGATAAAATTATAAAAATGGGAATTTTAAGTTTTTTATTGGAGAATGAACTATACTTTAATTGAGAAGTTATAGAATTAAGTTAGAAGAAAAATAAATTTTATAATTTGTCAATTTGTGAAACGCAGTGTATAAACTTTTTTATTTAATTGGAAACGATTGAAACACATTTATCGAGACTACAGTAGAAGATATATGTAACATATAAATTTTGTAAAAATATTATTGAAATATCTGTTATACAAATTATTACAGTTTGTTTGTTTTCATTTAGTTTTTAGAGTAATCTGAATTTGGCCCGCTTCTTCAATTGATGCAAATATTTTCAATTTAATATATATATATTTATGAATGTACAGGTACGTACATATATTCCACATAACCGTTCCAGGTGATAAAGCTGAAAAATAGTTGATTTCATTTCAAGAACCGCCCTAATCCATAAACATATTTCAACACTTTTATATGTAGACACAAACATACGACTACATACTTAGGTGATTTTTATTAAGCAACATTTATAATAGTTTTCCTCCTTTCACTTACCACTTCATTTGCGCTATCCATTTCTCTCCTCATCCGCGTTCTCGCTTTGTTATTCCTTGCCGAGTTAGCCGCAGCAGGGTTGCGTTTGTTTAGGAAACGTGTTGGAATTTCAACACATTCAATACTGTTGTGAAGTGTGGAAAAGGTGAGGACGGTCAGCAGTAGCAGCAAGTGTTTTTTAATATGCATTTTCTTTTGTGTTTCGAACTGATATGTTAATTTTTTGTTTTTATTATAACGGGTTTTGTTTTTACTTTCGAACAATTTTGCTTTCTTTACTTCTATCACAGATGTGGACTTTTATTTTGTGATAATTCTGTATTTACATATGTACTATTTTGAGACAGACAAGAAACAGGTAAACACGTTCAGACTTAGGATTTAACGTTGTAACAAATATGTACATATGTATTTATTTAGTTGATTACGCAGCAGCAAGAGCTGTTCCCGTTGAAGACCTAAGTGTGTGGATGAAAGTGATTTGGGAGAAAAGTAAAAATTTAATGAAAAAATCAAATAAAACATGCACTTTTGAATATTGGATTTTTGTTTTGTCTTTTTCTATTTATGTTATGATTTTTTTTTTGTTTGTTTATGTTGTTGCTTTCCCTTTGGTTTAAATCATTCTTTCTAGCACCATTTTTTTTTTTTAGTAAATGTTTACGTATTGTTTTAACGCGCATGCGCACAGGTGTTTTGTATTTTACTTGCATAAAGTTTGTTTCAAGCAGCCACATTTTGCTTGCTGAGCACACACACACACACACACTGCATGCCATTGTTTATATATAAATGTTGATATGAGTTGTCATTTGGTTTCGTATTTTCAATGTTTTTTGTTTATCTCATACTTATGTATGTATGAATGTAAATGATTGTACAGTAGTTGCTACCTGCGTCAGACGTTGTTATTTACATAGTATGTTTGTATATATCTGTGAGCATTTTATTTATAGTAGTCGCCCCTTGGCCGTGAGTAATCTTAGAAGTGTTTTGTGGCGCAACAACTCGGCTATCACTGACAACAGACTAATTTGTGTTTGTTAGATGTGAATATTTGATTAAAAGGCAAATAATTTTTGATGAAAGCACAAGTGCAACAAATAAATATTAAATACGATTATATATCAAACAAATGTGTAACATAAACCGTTAGTGAAGTAGACTGCAGTGGCGCCGAAGGACTTTCATATAAATATAACCGACAGACAAGCTAAAATTTATGGTTACACCATATCTATTCTACTCATAATGTGTGTGTGGTGGACGAATTACAAAGATCTTCAGAAATCTTATAATGAGATTTTTATATTGTGAAAACGTTTCTTAATCGCTATAAATACAATTTATAAATCTCTTCTTTACCAAATTTAAATTTCTTCTTACCTCGCAAAATAAAAAAAAAAGTGAACCAACAAAAACTTGCTAATAAATTAAGAAATATAGCAGCGGTGCAATAAAATGCACTTTGTGTAAAGGATTGAGAACTAATTAAACAAAAAGTTGAAGAATTATAAACTAAGCCACTAGGGAAACAGCTATTTGAAAGCACCTTACCTACAAATTAGAAGCAGTTATAAGATAAGGGAAATATATTATACAATCGAAAAAGCAGACATTTCTGAAATGTTTCCACCTGCTGGAGTACTTTTATCCTCCTTGGGTCAAGTTAGAGAAAGGGTTTATTTATGACTAATTTTTATAGTGCCCACAAAGGTATTGGCGTCTCTGAGAATATTTTTTTTTCAAGTCGGTAGTCGGTGAACCAAAAAATATATTTGAAATTACTTTATTGTGATTTTTTTGTATGGAAGTACGTATTTTTACTGGTAGTTTCCTGTATACCCCAAAAAATTCCAAAAAATATTTTTATGAAGTTTGAAATTTGTACGAAGTTTTAACAAATGTTTTCTACATTTTTTAAAATATTAAAAAAGTTGTTTATAATAGTGTTTGTTAGATAATTTACGATATTTTAATTGAAAAATAATTGGAGGATAAAGAAATTGTCCAAATGTGTCAATATGTGTTTGTGCTATAATTTTTGAACGAAGTGTACAGGATTTCGTAGACTCTTGAAACTTGCATTTTATTCTAGTAAATAATGATAAATTTAAAAATTTTTTAATTTTGTTAGAAATTTTATGAAACATGAAGAATAGCGAAAACTTTTCAAAACTCCGCATTTATATTATTCTTTCCCTTTTGATCGTCAGGTCCCATTTTAAATGGGTATCACATCTGAAGCCATTTTTGGAAATAGAAATATTAATTTATCAACTTCTTATGCCTAACATTGCAACTAAGATCGCTTGTAATCGACCTTGCAACTTTTTCTTTTGGGCTGTGAAATGATTTTTTTTTTAAAACCAAAACGACATATTGAAAAGTTAATCGTAAATTTGTTTTAAAGAAATACTTATACATATATTTGTCCTACAAAACCAACACTTCTTAATTGACAACTACAACTTCTTTATTATCGCTTGTTACTTACGAGTATTCGCCTGTCTTTCAGCATTTAAGCCAAGTTAGAATAACAATCAGTTTCATTCATGCGAAAATTTTCTTTGACGATATAATTATTGTATGTAAAATGTATGTATATTGATAAAAAAAAGAAAATTATATATTTGTGTGACTAATCGAGAAACAATTTATTACTTGTCTTATCATCAGTCGAAAGTAAAAAAAAAAAACTTAGCTAACTATTTCAATGTTACTCAGCTTGACATTGGTACTAGTTCTCTACTCTTATCTTCCAGCACTTAGCTGTTACAACGCGAGGCGTTTACAAGTGTTGTCGAAATATGTTTACACAAATTGAAATGATTTGAAGACCGACTTTATTGTGTCAGTACCTGTAATGTATTCGAATGAATTTAGTTAAATAAATTAAGTTGGCTTTAATTTTTACATTTCCAGCTGTAGAAGAACATATCAAATAAAATTAGTCTCAATAAAATATTAGAAGCATTAAGAAGTAAAAAAAATGTATTTCCTGAGCGACTAATATGGTTTAAAACTCTCTTACATACTTATTTAAATAAACATATGTAATTGCGTACATCGTTTTTTTTTGAAAATCCAATTCTTATATTCATAAAAAATTAAAAGGAAAAAATTTAAAATAAGTAAAGTTCAAAGGCATCTAGATTTATTTATGTTGTGATAATCGCAAGGCGAATTAAGTTATTAATTATTAAGTTCTTAATTCGCCTTAGATAATCGCCAACTGTCAATTAGCTTAAACAAAATAAAAAAATTAACAAATAGGCGTGTCATATATCGATATGAATGTATGTAGTTATGTATGCATGTGTGTATTTTCAAGTATTTATTTACTCATAACTCGGAATTTTTTTTCTCACTTGAGACATTAGGAAAAAAAAATGTTCGAAAGTATTGGAATATTGTAATTGACCATTTAATATTATTAGAATATTGTGTTTATTTTAAGTGGCTCAAAATTACTGTTGTTTGTTTTTTTAACTATTTCTCATATTTGAAATATATTTTTTTTATTAAATAGATGATTAATGCCGCATGTATATTCTAGGGATACTGATTCTGGCTGATAAAACTGCCCAGAGTTAAGAGTATTTTTTTTTTAATATATTGACAGTTTTTCTTGTAAAAAGTGAAATAAAGATATGTTTTTATAGTACCTGCCATCGTATATATGTTCAAATATAAACTTAAACAAACATTTATTGAACAACCTCGTCCGACTTTAATCGCTCACGCCTCAAAATATAGACAGCATTTTATCATATTGGCAAATGACTACTTATGTATATATTTGAGTTTACGAGTATGGATTTAAGATTGTGTAACTAATCAACAATAAAACCTTAGACCAGATCAAAAAATAAAATCCGTTTTCATTCTACAAGCGACTTCTCAAGACCCACTGTCATAATAATATAATATATGTTTTATAAGGCGAAACTTACAAATCGATTTGCATCAATTGAAGAATAAATAGAAAAGAACATATAACTCAGAAACCTCTATAATTTCATCGCCAATCTTAACACTTACCAACAGTTGGTTCTAAAAGCGAAGCATTTTAATAAATAGTGAAGTTTTTTTTAAATATTCGTATGAAAGAAAAAGCTAGTAAAATATTAACACCATTTATATAGTGGACAATTCCATTTTAAACCTGGATATCATGCATTTACGTATCTCACAAACAAATTTTGTGCAACAAATTGAAAAAAGCCTCTTCTTTTTTGGCAAAGAAAAAGGAACAAATTTAAGTTTCGCATTAAAAAGCAGTTTTTTCACTCAATATAAAATTTGATAAATTTTGAATTACAACTTTGGTTAATTTTTAAAAAATTTTATAATTATAAAACGAAATATTATTAAACAAAAAATATTCATTAATAAAACAATATAAAAGAAAAACAGAACCAATCACAATACTTCACTCAACTTTGACAGACTCCGACAGCCTATCATGAATTTTTTATTACATAAACAATATGTAGTTTTATACATACATACATATATACTGAAGAATATGTTTTATACAAATGACACACATTTGCTAAGCTTAGAGAAAAGCTCGATTTTTCGTTTGAATTTTGCAGTAGATTTATACAGTTTCTCAAGTCTACAACTATTGCAATACAAAAAAAAAATTGGAAAATAAGCAGAATATACTTACTATGTAGGGAATTGCTAAATTATCGGCACCTTATTCATTGGTTTTCCAAAGTTCTTTTATAATTTACTATGTAGACATCGGAATCGGCCAGATCTGACGACGTTATAGGAGGTAGCCGATTTTGCTTCATAACTCCTTCATTTAAGCAGCAAGAAGCTTGAAATTTTGTTATAACTACAGTCCGCCATTATTAGTCCAATATAAGCAGTGAAAAACATAAATTTCAAGGGTATATAACATATAGCTCCCATACAACCGATTGTTCAGATATTGCATTTAGCACGAAAACCTTCAATATAAGCAGCTAAAGTCTTAAAATTTCCAACAGATATCAGTTATTGCTAGCTGTCATACAACAGCTAGTTCAGATATTGCATTTTGGGCCAAGACTCCTTCATTTATTCAGCTAAAGACTTTCCACAAATATTAATTATTATTGGGACTTCAAAGCAGTCAAAATCATTAATATCGAAATTAATATTTCATATGGCTCTAATACAATTCTTCCATTCATGAAGACAGCGTTTTTTTTTTTACTTGTTTGCCATCATAATAGCCTAATTTCCGATAGTGCAATGAGACATTTTAAAAAAGCTTGATTTGAAAAAATTCCAATATGTGTAGGACTAATAAAAAGATTTACATACATATTCATATACATGCATACATATAAGTAAGTATGTGCGTAAATATTTGTATGTACATTAGGGTGACAATTAAATGTATGGAGTATTTTTTTTTTCTTTATTGTTTTGGTCTCAGTGTTTTTTTGTGTGTAGTTTTATTTAAAAAAAATTCTAGTAAAATTTCAAGGACGTAGGAAGAGGATTAGGGGGCGCGTCGGCCCCCCAAAGTTACACAAAATACGTTTTTTCACGCAAATTCTTACTTTGACTGCTTGTAACTTTCTCTGTGTTTTTTTTTTTAAACATTACTGGCGAAAGATTTTCATTAATATGTCTACAATAACATCTGTCAATAACATTTTTGTCTAATGTTAATATTTAATGAAAAAAACTTAAATATAGGAGAAAAAGTACGCCTCAATGTCGATTTATTATACTTAAATAAAACTACTTATGTATATGATTTCTCTTTTTATTAATATTGTTTAAAGCACTTGAGACAATGTCTTTTTATTACAGTCCGGAAACCGATGGCGGTAATCGCTAACAATTTTTAAAACAAATTGTTTTTGGCGTTCATTTTTGGTAAATAGTTTATTATACTCTTCCATCAATTTAACCCCCCTTTCGGCAGTGTCATTTGTAACATTTAATTTTTTCATCAGTTCAGCCGCTTTACAATAAGATTGGTCCTGCTCCCATTTGTCTGGGTTTAATTTAAAAAAATCAGTATTTATTTGAAATCTTTCAAATAATGCTTTTGTTTCGGCAGAGACGAACTGTTCAATTCCGTCATGGAATATTTCAACGATTTCTCTATCATTTATTGTAGCTCGCTTTGTGTTTTGCTCTTGTTCAAAATCATTTTCCAAAGCCGCCACCATTTTTTGTTTTGAAAAAAGGGATACGTTGCTGTCAAAAAATGCAAGACCAACCGCCTCAGGGCTTAAATACCACAAGTGGTTCCTGAACTTTTTAAGAGCAACATAAGATATAGCAGCATCAATTTTTTTGAAGTTTTCAAGTTTTTGTAAAAATAAAAAATCTTGATATGGCGCTTTAATGGCCAAAGGAGCAGAAAACCACGCTTCGACATAGACTTCAGCAATAAAAACACAAATTTGACGAAGCCCATTTAATTCAGTTGCTGAAAGCTGGAACTCGTTACGGAATAAAAATATTTTTAGACAGTAAATCGCTTTTGCCATCCACCTTGCATGGTGAACAGCTCCTGGCGATCGAAACATTAGGCTGTTTGGATGTGTCTTTTCTGGTTTTTGACCCAGGAAGAGCAAAGTGAGTTCCAAGAATTCTTTATAGTCTTCCCTGGGTTGTTTTTCTTCCAAGATATTATTTACTGCACCGATAATGCGAACAGCAGACTCTTTCATGTACGTCTTGACAGTTGGATCGTTGATGCCATACTCATAGTTTTTAGCATCAATCTTAGCCCAAGCATTTTTAAATTTCTCAAACATTTTAACGTTTGGACTTCCATAACAGCTTATTTTTTCTTCGAAAACGCATCTTAAAACAATCTCGTATATATGATGACGGCATGGTAACCATAAAAGTTGTCTTTGTAAATTATTTTCAATTAACGTACAGGTACCATTGAAACGCCCAGTATTGACCGCTGTTGTATCAAACACTAAAGCTTTGATGTGATTTTGCAGACCATATTCATAAATAGCATCGCATACAGCGGATGCCTGTTCTTTTCCAGTACCGGAATCAAGTGCAGGTATTTCAAGAAGCTGTTCAACTTTACCGCTCGATATTATTATAGGCAACCTATCAACTTTATCATTTCCCGTCAGCGCCGGCAAAAGTTTACCATCCCAATGAAGGCAGATAGCGTCGAGCTCATTTAATTTTAATTTATTTTATAATGCTGAAATTCTTTCTTCACGGATTTGTTCCCTTTCCTGGTGTACAGACGTTCGGTTTAAAATATAATCTTCAACATTATTACCCAGAGCTTCAACGAATGCGCTTATTAGATGAACCGCATGTCTGTCACTGATTTTACAGACATCGAGTGCGGCCGCCAGTTTTGGTGTTAGTATTTTATTTGTTCCCCTACTTTTTGAATCTTTTTGAAAGCTTTGCCATTCTTTATACAATTTCTCTACATTTGTAATGCAGTGTTGTTTATCCTTGACCGGAATGCGGGCTTTTTCCCAGAATAGTTCTTTTACAACTAAATCTGAACTTTCCCGTAAATTTTTTTTTACTACACGTAAATTGAAAAACAAAACTTTCAACACTTCTATATTGGAGGGTAGTTTACTTCCCGTTAATGAGTTGGTACAATAACCAATTAAATATATGCGTTCACGTAAATTTCTAGCAGACATTTTCGACTTTTCACTTTCAAATATTCACTTCGAATGATTTTTTTGCAAATTTAATGCTATTAAAAAATGTTTGCGGCTGCTGCATATAACTGTAAAATAAGAATCTATTTTCCGAGAAACATTGGTGCTGATTTTTTGTCGGTAGCTTACGCAAGCATTGAGAATAATATTGTTGAGGTTGAAACGGGAATATTCTCGGTCACAATTGTCAATATTATAGATCGCTTCAGCATACAGGCAAAAAAAATTTGAAGCAAACTTTTAAAGACAATTCTTACACTTGAAAACAAAAGTAAACAAAAAAAAGTCTGAAGTTCGGACTAGCGAGGTCTTACTGTATATAATTGTTGAAGCTACTCTTACGTAAATCATAAGGAATTTTCTATATGAATCTTTAATTAAATAAATCTGAACAAAAACCAAAATTTGAATCATATAAGTAATTTTATTTAAGTATAATAAATCGACATTGAGGCGTACTTTTTCTCCTATATTTAAGTTTTTTTCATTAAATATTAACATTAGACAAAAATGTTATTGACAGATGTTATTGCAGACATATTAATGAACATCTTTCGCCAGTAATGTTTAAAAAAAAAAAACACAGAGAAAGTTACAAGCAGTCAAAGTAAGAATTTGATTGAAAAAACGTATTTTGTGTAACTTTGGGAGGCCGACGCGCCCCCTAATCCTCTTCCTACGACCTTGAAATTTTACTAGAATTTTTTTTAAATAAAACTACACACAAAAAAATACTGAGACCAAAGAAAATATCACTTTCGAAATTAACTGTCACCCTAATGTACATACATATTTCTTGTACCAGTGTTTGAGGATATTTGTTTTATTTCGATGAACCAATGGATGTGTGTGAGTAAAATAAACGAAGTCAATGGATATAAAGTAAGACCTCAATTGATAATCTAAAAGCGGCTGTCAGGAATATTTAGCGTTCAGTAGCTTCGAATTAATAATCGCTACAATAGCGTGTAGAGTATTTGTAACAAAAATACGTATGACTAAATAATAACTACAGAACTCATAATAATTATTTATAACGTATTAATTGCACGTACTTATGTACATAGGTGCTATTCTTAGTTATGGTTGTAAATTTTGATTAGCGATTCATGCGATTTCCCCGACGCATGATTCATTATCAAATATGAAATGCGTATGTGTAATGATTGCTAAACAGCAAAGCTTATCATTAAACTAATACTATTTACGCAAAATAAATAATCGTATATTATTTCCAACAGTGTGGTATTAAAGCTAGTTGCCTTCTACTGCCAACCGCGCACACGCACAAGGATAACTTGTACTCGTATACTCGTACATACATACATATGTACGTACATATCTGTTGCGAATATTTCAAATAATCAACATACATGCGTACATGCGAATAAATATGTACATATTATCTAAGTAGGTACTTGTGTGCAAAAATAGCGCCCAACACTCAGCGTTATCGCAGAGTGCAGCGACTTTCCCGCCAGGGAGCCGTGTGGTCTTCCACGGATGCTGCGAGTGCTCGCATTTTCGTCTTCTTATTACATTCCTCCTCTACCACAGTTGACCGTGCTGCGCTGGTGAAATTCTTTTGCTTTCTTTATGCAACTCTTTTTCACTACTTTTTTCTCCGATTCTTATTAAAATATTATTATGGCAATTGGCAGTGCTTGTTTACATTTGCCTTCCGCTTACGGCTGCCACATCAATATTTTGCCCACAACTTCATCGTTTACTCCTCCAGTAAGAATGTTTCTCGTGTCGGCAAATTTATTTATAAATTAAAGAGGATCGTTTGTGCGAAACATAGAGCAAGTAATGTCAGGTTTACATTGGTTCTTTTTTAATTTGAATTGTTTTTGGTTTTTTTTTTTTTGAGTTTCTTTATTATTTTATTCCTTTGCATGAACGGTTTTATCTCGTTTCCCCTCCTTGCTTGTCTAACCGACACTTGTCTTCATCTGTCGTTTTGCATTGTTTCTCTCATTTTGTTTTTTACTTTTTTCAATGAAAAATTAGTTTCCTATTAACATTTGCATTTTACGAGTATTGTTTACTCTATGCTATACTCTCTTTTAGATTTTGTTTATGAATGAATTTGTTGCTGTTACGTTCGAGGCTTGCGAAAATACAGTGCTTACAGTATTCCAACAGTCTGTGGCTTTTGTAGTTGTTTCAACGTTTGATTTGTTTAGTCTCTGGCGTTATCAGCACTCGTTGAAAGTGAAACGCACTGACCTATAATAACAATAATCGCATTCTCCTCGTTGCTCTTGTCCGCTGTTTAATTTAATATTTGTTGTTCTTGCTGTTGTGCCTATTAGAGATTAAGCATCTATTTTGTCTTCTCTTCTAAATGCGGAAAATATCACAAATTGCGTTAGGCAAAAAAACAAAACGCTTTGCCCTCTTTTTTCGCCAATTAGTTAAGGTTACCAAGGCATTGAACTTAGGAATAATCTTGTACTTTCGGTTTGAGCCTATAAGTTACATTTTAGTAATTGGGTAGATTCGAGTCGGCAAAAGAAAAACAGAAAGTCAGAATATTCTTTAAAACGAGGACGGTCGCAGAAGTACCCGACATAACCATTCCACCTTTCCGGAACTTTAGTGATAAATTTGATAACCCTATAAAATAGGATTTTTTTAATTGCCATATAATTTGAATGCTCGCATTAAATTTGTAAAGTACAACCGATATTAATGTCGAGTTCAATTCTACTTAATGGACACTATAAGCCTCTAGGCGATTTAACTCAGTCCAGCAATTGTTAGTAAGACAGATTTTCCGTTGAATTTAAAAGTCGATATTTTTTTATTGGTCTTACTGATGGTTTCCTGAGCCTGCGTTTATATCAGGCAACTTTTATCGTCGCAACTATTTCGAATCCCTTTTAAAATTGCTCATTCCATTTGAACTGTTTTGTACACAATTGCTGTTGCCAGCTGTGGACCGCTTGAGGACCTCAGTCAGTCGCCTGGCAAAGATGATCGCGCTCATCTGCCAAAGCAGCCGCCTCACCCGAAAAATTATAGCCGATCTTGAAAACAGCGGTAAGTCGGAGACTGGGCTTTGCCAATCCATGTCAATTTCAATTTCTTTTAATTTATATATTACTCGTATTATGACGAATACCATATTATTCTAGTTTCGCAACAACCGGACAGACTTATAAAAACATTTTTAATAATTAATAAAATGATGTGAGCTAAAAGCGATCGGATCACTGCATATGGTTAAGAAAGCAAACGTATAGTTCTGCACATATGGTGGATTTACATTTTTTTCTAAATACATATTGTTATTTTAGGAAAAATTTTCTTCTGAAAGAGGTCCATTGGCGGTTAGCTGTCAATTGGCGACTAACTAATCATAAATCTGTGAAACTTCTCTGTTACTGTAGAAATGATTTATGCGCGATTTTAATAAACGAGAAACTTTTCACTTTATTACTCAACAGTTTAATTTGTTGCTGAGTGGAGTTAATAATTTTTCATATTAAATAAAACTTATCTACTTAGTTCCAGTTGTTTACACTCGTATGGGCATATACATATGTATGTATATGTTAAAACCTCAATTAAATTCCAATCAACAAATCACAACAAATTACCTGAACTATATGGGGTGAACCCCAAAGCTTCCTTTCACCTTGTAACTATGAGTACTTACTGAATTACTGCAAGCAATTCAGTGCATTATTAATGTGCGTATATATACATTAAATAAAAATAAAAAAAATATTATTTCAAGGCCAACCCATGCAACTCGCCAACTCACCGCAAAAATTAACAAATGAAAGCATTTGAATTGCTGGTGGCATGCAGCAATTAAATGGTATAATGAACTGTCAGCTACACCAGACCTCACACGTGTATCGAAGGGCGTTATTGGAAGTAAAAATGTTAAAAATAACTTCAAGTTTGCGCCTCGTTCTCATACCAATAAAAATATGTGGAATTCGAATTCCATGGAAAAGTGAAATTAGTAATAAAAAGGAGGCCCAATAAAAAAATAAACACTAAGTAGATTGTGCCCGCAATACATTGAAAGGGAATAAGTTGAGTTAAAAGAAATATTAGTATGTACGAGTATGTACAAAAAATTCAAAAATATGCCAAAACTCCAGCAGTGCTTGCTTGCACGCGGCTGTCTGAAACTAAAGTCAAAACAGCGGGGATTCTTAGAATTTGAGCTGATTTGAGTCTTTAATCGCACTTGAGGCAGGTTAATGCAATAAATTGCGATAAAAATATTTGTAGTGGCAAGATGGGAATTTGTGGGCGACGCTGGCGGTGAATGGCGAGCATTGCTAGGTGAGCGAGTGCGATGTGCGATAACCGGTTCTCCTTCACATATGCTCGTTATTTTGCATACCAGCTGCCTAAAAAAAAAACCAAGAACTCGAACAAATTGCAATTCATCGGTGTAAATGCACTTTTTACACTATCGCAATTGCACAAATACATAAGTATGATGCTGCGCATTCATACAAGTGTGCACAAATATATGCATTTATGTATGTATGTAGAAACTTATACACACTTATATTCCCAGCTAACAATTTAACCAGACTTTTTTGATATCAGAAAACATAAACAATTCCTGTATAAACAGTGGACTACATATTTCGATAACTAACAGTTTTTGTACTACCGGAGCAATTTTATTAATATCCCCATATAACATTGTAATTTTTGTAAAATATAACAAATTAATTATTTGTCAGAGCAAATCATTAAGTGTATCAAAAAAAAAAAATCGTATACATCGATTAAAAGATTTCATAAAACAGATAATTTTTTCGAATAAGAAATATGCTTTTAAAGAGATATTCACTGTTGAACTCCAAATTTTTTTCCCCCCGAAAATGTCGAATTTTTATCTTTTACAGAAGACATTAAAAATGATTGATCTAAATTTCACTAATTGTAAGTGTAAGCGTAAAGTCCGTCTTACTGTATTGCAAATTTCCGCTTATTTTAATTTTTAATTTAATTTTTTTGTAAATGCTTAAAGGGACACAATTTACAATTATTAAATAAACGAGTTACGATTGTTGGATTAAACATTTCCAAAGCATCGGTGCTAATGAAGTGAGCATATCGTGTATATATTTTGCTAATTGGGTTATTGGTTTAAACTGATCGCGTTGTTTGCAAATATGTCAAATATGCTAACTGGAAAAAAGTAAACAAGGTGTAATTAAAAAAATAAGTGAGTAATACGGAAACTATGCTCGTAAAACAGATGATAAAAGAAATTAAAATTTCATCTGATTAAAAAATAAAATATGTGGTTTTTTGTACAAATGTTTTCTCTAACGTCTTTTAAGTGACGACAGCTGTTTTTAACAATTGAGTAAATTATTTTTGCATGAAAATATTTGCAAGTAAACAGACACACTTTAAAACAAATGCATGTGTTGAAACAGCTACTAACGAAGTTTATATAATATTTAACATAAATAAGTGTTTATCTGCGATGACAGTTATAAAACATAAAACATTTTTTTAAATTTTATAAATATATATATACACATATTCAGCGCAGCAGTTATGTTTACTTTGGATATATGTATATTCCGTCGTTGAGGTGCAGTAGTAAAATTTGTGCGATTTCGAAAGACTGCCTAAGGTCTTGCCGCAAGACTCTTGCGTTCCCCTTCCACATACAAATATTTTTTTACTTCATTTTATGGGAGTAAATATTGCAAAAAAAAAATTTCAAATGCAACGGTAATTTGTTATGCACTAACATTGGATGGACTGTAGAGCTGCATTCTCAAAAGTTAAATATTTTTATTTTTAATTTTTAACTTAGAAATTTCGTGAATTTGTTTTAAGCTTAAAATAATGTTTGAAACTATAGTCTCGCGGGATTTTTATTTGTTTACATTTTAATTGAAAAAGTACTGAAATGAAAAATAGTAAAATAAAAAGTTAAATTTTTGTCCATAATTATAGTTTGTATGTAGTTGCGCTATTGTTTTAATGGGATTTTAAAAATTAAACTAAAACAACACAGAATATAATATACATTGCAACAAAATAGTTGATTAATCCAATAGGGAAATCCTACTATCATACATACATACATGTCCAAATTTAATTTCTACGTAGCAAAATATGCATTGATGTCCATTAGAAGTTATGGTTTAATATCATTTCATATTTTGAAATTATTGCTTATTTATACAATTTTTTTCTTTGATTGAGGTCATGATCAGACTGACAAAACCGGTGAAAATCCCTTCCTATCTGGTGCGCCTTAAAAAACAATCGATTACGCGAAAAAATTCTGAGTAAAATGATAATAAAATTTTTTTTTATAAAATTTATTTTAATTTGTGATAGTATTACTTTCCTGAAACATTCTTGAATCTCCTGTATAAAGCTATCAATATTTGAGTACCTACACAACTACTAATTAGACTTTTTACTATTTGAATACTTTTGCTGAAAAATAAGATATCCGGTAAAATGATAAGTCAGCTAGTATTTAAAGGAATGTTTCGAAGTAATTTGTTTCACATCCGAAACATATGGTATGGTGAATTGGTAATAAGGCGGTTCATATTTGAAATATACAGCTGATAATGGCAAAAAATCAACAACCAGATCCGGTTTGGTTTGAGTTTATAATAAATATACATACTCGTACACAGGCAGCGGAAAGATACATAAATACCTGTTACCCATCAGTTAGATGGTAATATCTAATTTCAAATGGGAGTTAGTACATAAATAGTTAGTAAAACATGCAACAAAAGATGTAGCGGTTGGGTTGAGACTAATTAGATTACTATAAATATTTGTTATCAATGACATCATTTACTAGGTATTTATACAAAAAAAACTGTTCTTTTAGACTTCCAAAAATGTAAACCGTGACACTATTGAGTGATATTAGACGAGTACATAGTATGTATGTGTACTATAGTCACGAAGTTTCCGCTCCTGAATAACTTTTTTAACGCACATAAACTCATGTAATTGTCCACTTGTATATACATATGTACATACATATATTTGGAAATATTCCTTGTTATGGGGTTTGATCTATTTTTTGTACGAGTATTGCTTTATTCTATCACATTTTTTATCTTATTTCTCGTCATGCTTAACTGGGTTTAGTACGTGTATTTATTTGTACAAGTACATACACAAGCCATTCAATATCTATGAATAACTAAGCGATTGAACAGCGATTTAAGCCGCACACAAAGCAAATTAGAGGTCGATTTATTTACGAAGTTTTTTAATGTTATTCACTTCGACTTATTCGAAACGTTCATTATTTTCCGATTTGCGCCAAAAACACCATTTGACTGTTGGTAAAATGTAAAAAACAGCACGTACTAACATATTTGGGTGTGTTTTTTTTAAGCGTGTTCAATGAAAAATTTGATTGAAAAATAATTTTTTTATATTTTTATTTTGCTATTTCGTATAACTGTCGAATGTCACGATTTCGTTTTATAGAACATTATAAATTAAATAATAGTGCGCATTTAAATAATAAAATAATTATTTTCTAGCGCCGAAGTACACTTATGACGCTCACTTGAATTTTGAAATTAACATTTCTATTTGTTACCTCAGTTATATATTTAAATATTTTTTTTTGCATATACATACATAATTTCCATCCGTTTTAAGTTTTTACAAAAGTCAGTACGCGCACCGACTGTTAAAAATAAACAATAAATACACACTGCATACACTTTTACTACGTTGTGTTGTCACTTGTTGTTGTTTTTTTATGTTTGCTTTAAGCACTTGTTTTTTTTTTTTTTGTTTTATTATCTCATAATTACCTCGTTTCTGCCGAACACTTTGTGCTTTAGAGTTTCGTTTATAACTGTTGGACCTGGCCTTAAGGCAGTTTAATTTTAAACTGTTTTTCAAATTCCTCTCTGCTCGCTCAGCTGTTTTGCTTTTCTCACTACTCACTGGTTGGTGGCTGATTGGTGGTGATCTTGGCTCTTGGCTCTTGGCTGGTTGCTCAGTGTGTGGAGCACACCGCCTACTCGAACTTGTGTGTATAACAGTAAACTTGGTCAAGTGATAACGCGCTCTGTTGGTTGTCGAGTGTGGGAGACGGTGCGTAGAGTAAATGAGAATATGGATACACCTTCATATGTACATTAGGGTATCGCTCATTCACGAAGTTGGGTTTTTATTTTTGCAGCGCTTTGAAAAATTTTTATTTTCTAATTACTACAAAATTTAAGGCTTAACCATAATCTTGAATATTCATTATAAACATTATATGTTATATAAAATAAAACTAATTTTCTTCCGAACTGAAAATGGAAATATTTTATTACTGATGCTTTTTCGCCAATATGTTTATATAACGCATGCTTAAGATTTTTTATGTGGTAGGAACTACGCGACACCGTCAGCAAAAATATATGTCAAAATCAACGATAATTTCTAGTCAATTAAAACTTACATTCAATCGTATTGAAGTTAAATTGCTATTAAACAACATTCTCGAAAACATTCTTTTAAGTTTTTAACTTTTTTTTAAATACTTTCAAAGTTTATGGTTAATCTTAAAACCTTTTTTTTTGAAGATGGAAATACCTATCACTCATGATTTAATTATTAAAGGTTTGCTCACTAATGGCATTAGAGTTTAGACACTCCCAAGCAAAAGGATGCTTTTAAGAAGGATGGGGAAATGGTAAAAATAAAATCCTTTTAAAAATTGCCAGCAAGTTTCGCTATCTAACAAAGAACTTTCATGCTATTGAAATTTAAAAAAATCAAAACACATTTTTATTATTTTATTCTCTGACCGATTGGTTCAAATTTTAAATTAACTGGTACATTTTATTATAAAAAAAGCTCCTTAAGCTCTGAGCTGGCATTTAAGTGCTCTGAACACGCATTCATGTTTTCCAAGTACATGCCACAGCTCTGAACAGTGGTACCTTTAAACTTTTCATATACTACATACTCCAAATAATAGTATTCAAAAAGCTGCTACTTGGCTTTGTTAAGCTACTCTGGCAACTTCATCCACCTAAATATGTGGAGGTAGGGTCATTGGAAACATTTTTCGTTAAACGTGATGACATCAAATTCTTTGTTCTACACATTTTATTTTTTCTTCAATTTTCACGTAACTTTGAAGACTTAACAATACAGTGCCTTAATATTGAAGTCGCTTGACAAAGAGTAAGCAAGCTAGCTGCTTTTTGAACTAACCTTTTATTATTGAAGCATGTCTATCACTCATATAGAAAACATATCGAATGTAAATTATAACACATTTTGCTGTTATTTAAATGGGAGATGTAACAACTTTGGTACAAAAAGGAAAGTATTTTTTGGTTTTATATTTCATTTAAAGTCAGAAATTAAAAACCTACTGGAAAAAAATATCTAAGGAAATAACGAACACCCTAATTAAATATGTGTGAACGAGGAATTTAAGAATGTATATGTATATGTATGTACATACATATATATACGAACATATGTATATAGTTTTGTAGCACAACACCAGGTGATCTTTGTTGACCAGTGTTGTATACATGCTTACTCAATTGGGAATGCAATAGTGTGTGGGCAACTCGAATCATTTTTGGATCTTTCTTAAGGCTTCAAACGGAGTGAATATCAATATTATTAAGAATTAAAAGACCAAAATTATATTGCATCTTCTTAATTTCCATACACGCCTATGAATTCATTCGTATACATATTTACAAATATTAGTTAAATATATTTACATATCTTATAAAATTCGTTTAACTGCCGCATTTGTCTAAATCTGATCAAGAATTCTAGATCATTGCCAATTCGGTATGAACATACCTGTGAGATATTATGCATTGGGTGTACTAGTACTATTACAAATATGCATTGTTTACTGTGTTCTCTCCGTCAGCATACTACACTCTACAACTCTCACTTCTTTTATCTCTCATCAACTCAGCTTCTTCAACTTCTCCACGCACTGTGCCGGCAAGTGGTTAATCTTATCAAAACCATACAAACAAAGAAAAGCAGCAATGAGCGCAAGTCTGTACAATAGATCAGACCAAAAAAAGGAAGGAAATTGAAAATTATTTTTTTTTTAAGAGACCCAAACTGATTGTTATCCTTATATTAAGAATAAAAAACAGCACACATTTTTTCCATAACAGTTATTTACGTTTAATATCTCGCATTTCGGAACGATCACATTTCACATTCCAAGGACGAAAATTATTTACGTCTTTTGTTAGTAATTTTCATAGGGGACTATATTTTTTTATATTACTAGACGACTTTTTCAAGATGAAAATAATTTTTGTCTTTTATTTTTTCAAGATTACCACACTTAAAGCCGATGCTTGTAAAATTCTATGAAAATTGCTAGTACGAGTGCATTTATTCGGTATTTTTTGATTAAGGTTTAAGCTTTACTTAATTAAGACGTATGTTCAATTACGTTCGACTAATGGTGATTCTATGATGAGCTGTTTTTTATAAGATAAAAGAAAACATTTGAATTGGTAAGAACTTTTTTTTGATCTTAGTAAAGGAAAGGATTAAGTTAACTTAAACTTATGCAAAAATAAATTGCATTAAAATCAAATAAAAAAAAACTGATACAAATATTAATAGAATACTTAAATCCATCTTCTGCTTCTTCATACTTCTTTTGTTCGCTCTTGTCAACTTTGTTACGTTCATCGACTAAAAGCCTACATATTTTTTCCTATGCGTGGGAGAACAAGACCTTAAGATATATTTAAATTGGTTCTATTGCTTTTTTTCTAAAAAAACACCTTTAATATTTTTTAAACACTGACCTCTTTTATTAAGTTTTGGCTTATACATTTTTTCTTTTATGAAATTTTAACTATAATGAATGCTTGGGAAGATGGGCCATTTCACTTCATCCGACAAAAATGCACCAAGCGGTAGTCTTTATTGTTTGTTAAACAGTATGTGCTCTTACCAAGATTGGAAGCTTATCGTCCCAGATTTCTTGCAGGAAACACTTTCTTACAAAATATCGCAAAGGAAATTTCAGAAATGGTAATTTCATATCATCCGAGGGCTGAAAATAGTTTCTCCGAGCCATATTTTACAAGCGTTCAATAATAAAACAGAGGGAAAAGGGTTCGCTATGGAATATTAAAAAAACTTTTGTAAACAAATGCTACCTGTGTGTACTTTGATTGACGTACGTAAGTATCTAGCCTGAGAAGCATGGACAACGATCAAGTTCTGTCTAAAGTTGTTTAATGGAAATTTAGTTGGCCCCAGTGTACACTTTACATCGTGTTTTCTTTGTAATTCATCTTCATCAGACTTAAAACCACTTATGTATGTACATGTGCTTGCAAATGCAAATCTCTATTGAGAATAATTAATTTTAGTTTTATTCTCCAACCCAAACGCAAAGTAAATAAATTGTTCTGAAGAGACTTAAAGATTTATAAACATCTTGTTTTAAATTAATAATCAATAACTTACGGGTTATGTGGTCAACCGCTAAACATTATAATTATATTTGCTGGAATGGGGCTTACTGTTATCCACAAAAATGTTCAAGTTTTGACGATGAAAAAATTTTCGTGCAGCCGATGAAAGGATGTCGAAGTGACTACACCGCCATGAAAATGATAAAAGAAATATAGGAAACTAAAACTTCTACTTAGGAACTAACATAAATTGGTTTCTGTAGTCTATTAACATTAATGGAATTTGTTTTTTGGAATTTGTTAACAATACTTTCTTTTGCTCAGTTCAAGTTAAAATTTTGTTAATTTAAAATAATTAGTTTTTTCATTTGCATCTAGTGATGGGCGATATCGTGACTTTTCAGGAACAGTGTTGCTTGTGTCTGTGACTTTCCAGTCACGGTGATTATAAATTGTGACTGTGACGAAAACAGTAACAGATATATTCAAATTAAACAATATAGCATAAATTTTAATGGAACATCATATTTATGCACGGGTACATACATATGTTACATATTTGGTTTTATTTATTAAAGATAATAAAAGTAAATTCCTTAATACCAAAATATTACAGAAATTCAGATAGCTATATTAAATCAACACACTATGTTTAAATATCTATGTTTACAATTTACCTCGTTAATGAGTAATAAATCTATTTTAAAGTGTAGCTTATACCAAATTTTCAACTTTTTCACAGTCCCATTGCGTTATTGCGACTGCTACTTTGTGACTGTAACTGATACATTTTCACAGTCACAATATCTGAATACTGTGACCACGATTATTACTTTGTCACTGCAGTGACTAGTGACTTTTTAGTATCAGTGATAAAGTCACAGGTACGCAAATATTTGCCATCTCTATTTAGAACGTTTCCATCCAACAACGAGACCGCTTTTGTCGGTCACTATATTTATTTGATTCTCTACCAGTTGCATCTTCCGAAATTTGTTTAATACCTGCGTTGATATACATATATGTATATATATATATATATGTATATATTTGTACCAATTTATTGCCGCACTTCGAGTTACCACAATCAACCAACTAACCAGGCAGCCAACATAATAGAGATGTTGAACAAATGTGTTGCAACATCAACAGTTGCAACATACTCACCAGTTAGCGCTTTGTGGTTAACAAACAGGTAGCAATTGGCTGCAGCCTCTTTGTCACTGTCGCATCTTGCTGGAGGAAAGGAATGCAGAGCGGATAGATGCCTGAATAACAGTTACTCATTGCAAGCAGATGAAGATAAATACGCTTAGTAGCTGCCAACTATAAGCAGTACACAGTTGCAACAAAGGCAAGTATGGCATAAATCAACACTTAACAAGTGCATAGCGTGGTATTTACTCGAACTTAGTTGCGTGCATGCACTTAAATCTGCGTGTGTATATGTGCAATACAATGTTTTGCATGTTTGTGCATTTACCGTAAGTGTACTTCTTTAGCTTTGCTTGCTTAGATCGGCTGCTTACTTGGCTGTCAGTCTGGCCTGGGTTGCTTACTTGTGGCAACAGGATTCTTGCAATAGTAAGTAAAGCTAAGATTTGTCCATGTAATTATGGTGTGAACAGACTTAGAAACGTACACACATACACTCGTACACACATGCATTCATAGGAATGTGTCTAATAAGATTTTGCAACAAAAATATATGTACATACGTAACGGCGGATCTACGAGGGAAGGTTCGAAAATACGAGTTAAAGGTTTTGAACTTCACACGTGGAAAAATTTATAATAAGATATTCATTATTTTCAGACAATACTGATTCTGGAATAATTTTGTTCGAGATGTACATTTTTGATTAATATCATATAATAAATAATGAATTTTTCAAAGAATATTATTTAGATTGGTAGTATCTTTAAAATGACTGACCGATTTCAGGAATAGAGCGTGCTAAAAAACCTGTTGTAGGTATTTACTTGACAAAATTACGTGCCTTTATAAATAAACCGCGTTATATTATCCATCGTAATTTTTCGAAATAATGAACTAAATTTCCAAAATCCTTCAGAATGTGAATAACATGACATGAACTCAGAGCAACTCCCGTATCTTAGACTCAAGGGCGAAATTATCTATTGGCAATTGCATTGGAAATGCAAGGCAACCTAGATTACTCCGGAAAAATCTGCATTACCAATCAAAGTTGTGACAAAGATGTTTATCCAATCATTCACAATTCACTACGAATTTTTTGTACTATTTGTGTCAAAAATGCTAGCGCCGAGCGGTCTCTTTTCAACGCTGTGTTGCCTAAAATCGTGGCTGAGAATGACCTGAGAATGACTAAAATAAAATATTATAACTATCATCTCTATCACAGAGTGTCTCCCCCAAAACTAAGTTCACGATACGCCCCTGGCATACGTATTTAGGTTTTCATTTGTGAGTACCATAAAATATTGTGGTTATCTAAGCAAGTGTATGGTGAAGGCATGTGAGTGAAAATATACATAAATAAACAATCATATTTATTAAATATCTGCTGCAGTATATAAAGTACTGTAAGCATTCAGCCGTGGTCCTTTGTTGTGTGCTGACTTAAATAACAAAATATTAAGTTAATAATGAATAGGTACATAATACATAAAGGAATATGTTATAGTTTATAAAAGGTAATGCTTGAAAAAAGCTGAAAATGTATGTAGTTACATATATGAAATGTACACTCTTTATGGATAGCGGCACCTTTCCAATAGAGCGTTCCGGACTATCCGATTGCATATCCCTAAATCGTAGCCCTTGCTTCGTCGGTGGGGTCGTCAACGTTTTGGTGGCTTATTACCGGAGGCTTTTTGTTTTTTTTTCATTGGGGTTTATTTGTGAGTGGCTGTTCCCAAGGCGAACGTTCAAACCCGTTACAGCTTACCAAAATACGTGTATACCATTGGTTTTGGAGAATTTTTTCCGTCGATGCTGTTGAACATTTTCTCTTATACACATGTTATGTAATATACGGTGCTGTTCGAAACATTAGCAATCAAGTTCAAAACGATATAGTTTGCATCTTATGTCCATTTATTTATTTTTATGAATTTTCAATTGAAGTTTAGTTCATTCTCTAATATAAAATATACAAATAAAATTTTGAAACTTTGTAGAAAACTCAAAAAAAGTTCAACAAGTTTTGACATAGATATTAAACTTTTTTCTCAGAAGTGTAAGAATTTTTTTAAGTATGCAGTTTTATACTCATGTAGCTATGAGTTACTAGTGATCTATTATGCGACTTCCTTGCAAATCAAAAAAAAAAATGCTGCTTATGCGTTATAAGGAAGTAAATACGACAAAAAAATTCTAAAAAATCAACGGTAATTCCTAGCTACTTGAAATTTTCACATTTTTAGTCTAAAATCTAATGGCCTATACCAAAAAAATTCTAAAACTTCTGATCTTAAAGGTAAAGGGGACCAAAATGGGCTTTTGTAAGGCACCACCACCAACGCCCTTCTTTCACCATATTTTTATAATTTGAGCCAAATGCACCAAAAACTAGCAACGCTAATTGAAGGGAAGCAACGCTTAGTAGAACAAAAACTTTATGTTGCTTTCGCGAAAAATGAACTTTATAAAATAATAATGGAATTTTGCAAATAAGACAACTTTTTTAGGCATACATATATTGAACTAGAACACATACGAAAGTTTACATTAAAATTAGCAGTACTTTTTTAAAATCAGTACGGTATTCATACATACTACTGTAGTATCTAAATAATAATAATAAATTTAAGACAGTATACAATTTTTTTCATGGTGCCATTTGAAATTTCAAACAACTATAAAATTTTTCCAAGAAAATGTTTATCTGCAACTTAACTTATGAAAATGTAAATACCAAGGCGAATTTAACAAGGTGGTGTTAAGGAGCCAGCTGGTTTTTTCGCTTTTTCGCTTTGCTGGACTGAACGTGAAAGGGCTTCGTTCTGATTGGCTGGCGAATGGCTGGCGATGTAAATCACCTACAGAAATTTGACATTCAGTCCAGTAAAGCAAAAACAAAATACATGGAGGCCTTTTACTTATATACGCTTACCACCACCTTGATAAATTCGCCTTGGTAAATACTTAATTTTTTTGATGCGGTTTTGTAGCACAAAAAAAAAAACAGCAAACAAGTGAACACAGACTACCGAAATTTTCAAAAAATTTTATGGTTATCGACATCGAAATTTTTTAATTATCTGAATACCAAATGCAATAGTGAGTTCTGCGGAAGTTTTGGTATTTGTTGGACTGCGTACTCCAGTCATACGAACATACATATGTATGTATGTATGTATATCCCTGACTTTGTTTGAATAATATATTGAATTGAGCTTTTAACTTAAAACAAAGCTATTTTGTACGTTTCTTTTTCATCATAGTACGTTCACGTTGCGCCATTTTGATGTACACCACTCATAAACTCGGAGTTTACCATACAAATATTTTTGCTTGAGACGCTATAAACGACATTTTTATTTGGTCTTTATACATAGATTTGCAACACTTTTTTGATACTGAATTTGCCCGCGCTGTTGAAAAATTGTGAACCCATTGTTGGGAAATTTGGTGGAACTGCTGAGAAACCTGGTTGCATTTTAGACTGTTTTGACAGTTGAAATAAGAATAAGTGAATAAACATATGTCAAACTAAACTACGAATTTGTTAAACACCCTAACCTGAACGTTTGACAGCAATTCATAAACATAAAACCTTTAACTCGAGTTTTTATGGTTAAGGGCCAGTTTTTCAGTGCTGGTTTAGTTAAACTCAGTTTATATTTAAACTTAGTTTTCTTGTGCTCAATTAAATTTGTTGCAATCAAAACGAAATAGTCAGCACGCAGCTGATAAGTTAAACTAAGTTTAACTGTGCGCTGTCCGTTTAAAGTTGACTGAAAAACTGCATACTGAGTTTAAACTTAGTTTAAACGACAAACAGAGTTCAACTTGCACTGAAAAACTGTCCCTAAGAAAGCCAAATGTGCTTATAGAAAGTTTCAAAATAAAAACAATTTCAATACAGCACAAAATTTCAAAGCTCACAAAAATGTATGTATGTATGTATTTTTTAAAATTAAAATTCAACTTTTCATAGAGCAACCCACTTCCAAAATTTATTGAAATTAAGAGTTTTTAGATACACTTCTGTACGACACCCATATTGAAATATGTACATATGTACACATTTTAATTACCTAATAATCTAATTTGCGATAAATTTGTAGTTTTCTTACTTACTTAATAGCATGAATTATATTTACGGGTAGTTTAATTCAACACCACAATTTTGAAAACCAAACAAACTCAAAAATATGTTTTCGCCCCTTTTAAAAGTATGTTTATTGAAGATGTGTAAGTAAGTACGCCACACAAGATTGGATGTATCCAAAACTTTTCCCCACAGCACTCCCGTAAATATGTTATAATTACTTAGATGAATTGCTGTAATACGAGTATAACAGAGGTGTTCGCTGTTAACTGCATTACCTACAAAATGTAAATGCTGTGCCGAGCAAATGTTACTTTGAACCAGAAAAAGAAATACTCAAAGACGATATCTTTTCTTTACCACTATTTCCTTGTATTTCTGTTATCGGGGTAAATGAGTAGTAGTTAAATACAAAAAAAAAATATGTATACGAGTATATTTCTATTTTCTTAAATATCTCGTGTGAAAGTCGCGAGCGTCGGCGGCAGAACCGAACTTGAATGACTCAGTTAGAGAAAAATTTGGTAGTAAGTTCTTTAAATATGTTTTGTTTTGAGGATAAATATACTTAGTTTATTTTTGACACATAAAAAGTTAAAAACAATTAAAAATGGAATCAAGTGCTCTTAAACACTGAAATGAAATGAAATGAAATGTTGACAGTGGCGTTGGGTGAGTTTGCTCTTATAATATAATATATATAATTTTGGCGCTTACACTATGTACATACATATATCAGAGTTTGGCCGAGCTTCTCCTACCATTTGTGGTGTGCGTCTTTATATTCTACCACCAAATGGAGGGACCTACAGTTTTGTGCCGACTCCGAACGGCAGATGTATTTAATGCCTGCCGAGAGGTGACCGCTATTAGAAAAAACTTTTTCTATGATTAAGATTTTGCTTACCCTGACTGAGATTCGAACCTCGAGCTCACCGGCATATCGAGTTATAGCACGCACCGCTATCAACTCGACCACAGCGGCCACGATAAATTGATGAATAAATAAATATTTTTTCAAAAGAATTTAAAATCCCTTTACTTTTGAAACACACCTCGTTTTAGATACATACATTTCCCTGAGCTCATCAATTTGTCGTTGATTATATATAGATTCTTCTAACAGCATTTGTTACCGTTTTCAAAGTTTTGCAAATTAAGGAAACACTAACTAACTAACTAATCTCCGCAAAAACATGTCCTATTTTAGAAAATAACATACAATTGGGAGATAAAGGCGATTTTTTTTTTAAATTTTTTTGCTAGCTAAAATCTGATAAAGATATTTTTACTTAAGTGCTTTTTCAAAACTGAACGTTGCAATTAATTGAAGCCTAGATTATAAATGGAGGAGCCTTAAGTAAACATAGGAGCCCAGACCAAACTTTTGGAATGTTCTTTACACTCCGACACTTGCACCAGACGAGTTGAAGACATCGGTGCGAAATTATCAAGAATCCATTTATTTCTTGTTGTGTCCTGCGCATGACAACAGTTCAAAGAGCAGTTTCTGGACGGTAATAGTGGCAACTCACTGAATCTAAATAAACTAGTACTTAAATGTGCGTAAATTTGCGGTATCTGTCAAATTTTAAAATACACTCATTGTTATGAGCACAGTTGTTTTTTTTTTTTTTGACGACAGTAGGACTTTCATGTTTATTCACCAACAAAGGCATATTAAAAGTCGAACATTTGTAATAAAAAGAAATGACCTATTTAGTTATTTTTTGCAAAAAACTTGTACTTTGAACAAAATATTTTAATTGTATAGAAGTGAAATATTTTAAAATGACAACAACATATAAGCTGTTTGATATGTCGCTAACGTCGTCAAAATGTTCAAGAAGCTGGCTTTAAGACGACATTTGCAGACAAGGAAATTTGCCTGTTGTTACGTCGTGAAGTGCAGTCGTCGAAGTATTCATAGCATTATGGATAATATCGTAAACTTCCAAATGTGGGTGAGAAATAGCACAGCGCGTTTAGCTGCCGGCTTAAGTGTTACGTTTGATGTCGTGGGTTCGACTCTCGCGGAAGCCAAGAAGAAAGAAGTCTGATGAGGAGATGTGGTGACCTGCGAAATAGTTCTATATCTTCTACCGCTTTGAGTATTGTTGTTTTTTCCTAATAATTTTCTCAAAAAACCAATCAAAAACAATTACAAAAAAAAAAATAGTTATATGGCCAAACAATAACAGAAAAACCTTTTTTATTTTATTATTTTACAACAGCGAAAGTAGTATGGTTTAATTTTATTATTATTACAATTTACTATGAAAACACTTCCGTTTTAAAAGTACTTTTTATTATTTTTTTAATTTTATTTAAATTTATTACACACGAATGAGAATTATTGTTTCTTTCTCCATCTTAACTCTTTGTTTTGGTCCATTTCGACGTCACGACCTGTCAAACCGAAACCAAAATTAAATTTTATTAAATCCCATAAAGTGAACTGTACTAATATCAGTAATTTTAGATATTTAAGCGCTCTCTTAACGCGTCTTAAGCTACCTGTTCTAACGGCCACTTATATTTTCACGCAAATTCGCAAAACTTTGTTTACAATTCCATGCGAAATTTATGCTTCACGTGAAATAAACGATAAGTTAAACTGCAACAAAAGCCGAATTACAAAACAAATCCATGAGTGAATAATTAGAATACCTGATGAAATTTCCGAATGCAAAATTTAAAGAAATATTCACAAAATATATTTTTTTGTGCACGCCCAAGTAGGAAAATACGGACGAAGATACTTGGAATGCATTTATGCAACATTAAGTTAAGATTGTGGTCTGAAAATGAGGTCCAGACAGAGGGGGAGAGAGTATGCGAGGTGAGTGGGTTGCGTGCCATTCATTACAGAGCCAATTTCAATTTAGTAATAGTAACGAAATGACAACAAAAGCTCACCGGCTATAAATGCGGCTTTACGCAATATAATGCTAACAAATATCCCGATTAAAAGCTACAACGATACATTCAACATTCACTGATTCATTCCCTTCTTCCTCGCGTTTTCTTCGGTTGTTGATTGCCATTTGCCCAGGGCACTAATAAAGACGAAGAAGATTAAGACGGACGTTGAATAAGAAAAAAATAAAAGAAGCGATTGTAAAAGGTGAAATTATTAAGTTGCTCGTAGTTGGATCACAAAGATGCTAACTAAAGTAAAAGCAGAAACAACAAAGGCAACTCTTGCAAAGCAACAAGACAAACTGCAACGGAAATGGCATTTCCTCTAGCTGACTAAGTCGAATAATGCGACACACAGCGGAGCAGTGTAGCCAACAGGAAATGCAATCTTTCGTTAGTTAAGGGTGCATGTGTGTGTGTGCGTGTGTGCGGTCGGGGCGTTTGCTGGCAACAAATGCAAACTATTCATCTTGTATCGAAAATGAAACAGTCTCAGTGCTCAAATAAAAGCGAATTTTCATTCAATGGCCGTAATTACTCCTTTGCGTTCCACTTAGTTTTGATGCGCTACCAAGCGAACGAAGCTAACAATGCCGCAAGGAGTGCAACGGGTGTGGCAAGTTGATGGCAATGTTTGTGCGATTTGACGATGATGATGATGATGAACGCGATGCTGCAGTGGCGAACTAGCAGCAAGCAATGGGCTGGGTAAGAGTCGAGAGAATTTGGACTGGTGAAGAATTACGAATTTTAAAAGTTGCATCAACTTGTAAGTTACTGAACTTGCTATTGAAATGTGCCGCACAGCCGAGTGGCAAGCACCATAATACTACAACATCAATAAATGTGTCAGATTGGCGTGTACTGTGTATGAAGGGTGGGTGTGGCGCGTGCGGGCGTCGGTGGTGGACTGAGCAGGAAATTGCAATTATTTGCAAAGAATTGCGAAGATATTAAAAGCAGACAAGCAGCGGCGTCAGCAACAAGCGGCCAGTGAAATGCGGCAGGAGCTCACTGTGGCCCTAACAGCTGCTGCTATGTACCTGCGAAAATCGTTGTTGCAAAAAAAGAGTAGTAATATGAAAGAATGTAGGTGCGTTCGCCTACGTTACATCCCTTCGTCCCATCGTCCGTTCGGCTTGCCGCTTGCACAAATTTCTTGCGGCAATCAGTGCAGAAAGTTTTCGCGCTTTTGCTATTTTTATTTTATTTCTTTTTATTGCTGTTCTTGCTGTTTTCTGATCTTGCAGCGTGTGGCTGTCGGTTTTTATTTTTCTGCATCCATTTCATTACAACAAATGCAACAGCATCATTTATTGTTGTTGTCTTACTCATAACATAAATTAAATATATTTTGCAACAACTATTCGCATTGCTAGTTTTAAAATTTCGCTTGGTTTTGCTGAAGCCTACATTTAATTTGCTCGATTATTTGTATTACGGAAATATTTAATTATTTTGATGAGAGTTGATTGTTGTCAGCGAAAAGTTTGATTTCACCGGCATATTAAATGCAGTGGCAAAAGTTAAGTTTATATCATGTCAAACTATTGGTGTGGGATAAGTAAATGATACATTAAAAGATGGAGTCTTGGAAAAAAAATGTAGGAATATCTGTGTGTTTACAATCCATCTATTACTATAATAAGGTGTTGACGAATTACAAAAACTAAAAAGATTTCCCCAAATTTGGAGTTGCTGAAGTTTGTTTGTTATAAATTTCAAATAATAACTTTCGCGAAATAGTTGTTACCCTATTAGAGTCACCGCAAAAAGTTATGATGAACCATATCTTAAAATTTCTTGTAGTAAAACGGAACAATTGATTATTTGCAACTAAACAAGTGATATTGACAACCAACCACCAATCAGCTGATTGATTAACACAAGCTTTTATGAATTCAACTTGGCTGGTTTCATTTTAAGAAAACTTCAACGTCTAATTGACTGCTGTCAAAATTTGATGAAACTCGTGACTTCTATTTCTAAAAATTTTAACACTAGCATTGTAAAAAGTATTTACAACCTTTGTGAAAAATTAGCAGCTTAGTCGACAACTATTTGCAATTTGACACTAAGTTCGTGAATAACGTGTCCAAAAACTTAATCGACAGCATTTTTAAAAATATTGTCTTATTTTCAGAAAAAAAATAGAGTACATCTGATAGCTGTCAACTGTTTCAGACTAACAAAAAATTCATGACTAAAACTTAATTGAAAGCACTTCCAGAAAGATTTTTTTTTCGCTTCTTAATGTTGCGAGGTTGCAATGAATTTTAAATTTTGTGTTTTCTTAACCAAATCCACATAAATCCAATTTTTAAAATTTATACGAAATTTTTAATAATTAATAAAAATTACGAATTTAAAAATAATTCAAAATTTTTTTGAATGCGCAATTTTGAGAATCCGTAAATAATGCTCTTGATTTTTGTATATTGCTTAATGAAAACTGCGTACTGAAACATTTTTTTTTTAATTATCGAATTTTGATAAAATTGTGTTTATTTCTTATAAATTTTTTGTAAAGTTTGTGAAGTTGGGTTTATATGGTTTTGTTAGAAACTGAACTGTATTTTAACCGAAATATATTAGAAATTTAATATTCAAAACTTGCCAAAATACTATTGTTGTTGTATAATTCTGGTATGCACTATATTTTGAAATATCTGCAAGCAGTGCATTTAGTTATTATGAAAACATAAAAGTATTTTTGGGAATAAGGCAAAATTCTGTGCAAAATAAAAATATAAACTTTAAAAAATTCATAGAGTGCCATTTAAATTCATTTCCGTGTAATGCAACTACAACTACATAAACTATTTTCCAGTTATTGTAAATCCATATGAATTCTCTATCAGGCCTGTACTGAATTTCGATTCCGACAAATTTAGTTGGAATCGGAATGTGTAAATCCTTTCTCCTTAATCTGTTGTTAGCTTCTTCAGTTCCGTGAGGATTAGAACTTATTTCATTTCATTTCGGAGAATTAGAGACAATACTTTAAAACCAAAAATAAATGCTCGCTTTCGATGTATAGCAATGTCTTTCATTCCGATTCCGAACAACTCGAAATTCAGAACAGGCCTGTATGCGTATACTCGCTTTTTATACAATAACTTGCCGAGAAAACAAAAGTTGCAAGAATTCTGTCGTTAAAGGCATAACTCAAACGAAAGATGTTAAGCGTTTTTCAATTGATGTATGTATGTATGTATGTATATATACATGTAAATACATAACATATATGCATGTATGTAGCTCTGTGGAAATATGTATGTGCAGATATTACAACAACCACAATTAAGCCAGTAAAATGTATAAAAACATATTTTCTTTATTTTTATTACAAAAGCTTGTTGTTAGCATCTGCACGTAGATATTGTCAAATAAATAAATAAATAAATTTCTTTCCTATATCTATATATGTATATATTATTTGCTTATTTCACTATACTTTATAAATAAAATATACACAGACCAAATTGGAGTTTCTAGTTTCGCATATTCTCGTATGTCCATAGGTATGTATAACAATAAAATCATTCATCTGCGACAAATCATATTCGCGCGTCCAATGGATGGCATATGTTACTAATTTACTAATAAATACAATAAAATATATTTATGTAGATTATCTTTGTATGCAAGTGTATGTGCGCGTTCACAAATATCGAGCTTCTCCATCGGCGTTGGCCATCCACCACTCTATTGGCCAACTATGCAACATTATTAAGTACATCTGGTATTAATTGATCATCGTTATCCTCGTCATCCTCGTTGTCTTCATCTTCATCATCTTCATCATCCTCATCGTAATCCTCGCCATCATCATCGCCGTCTTCGTTTTCACCACCCACCTCCAATGCCGCACCATTATTATCGACGTCAGCTGCATTATTGCCGGCCGGAGTTGTTGTATTCGAATTGACTATATTACTAATTGCTTGGTTATGAGCGGTGGTTGGATCGTGGAAGTGCAAGGGAATCGGCTTGGGACTGGAGTAAATGCTGCTGACTTGTGGCCTGTGAAGTGAGTAGCCGTTTTTCGTGGTATTATTTTTTATCACTGCCTCTTGGCTAACTACGGATGCAGGTGGTGACTTTAAATCGACTCCTGTTGCGTTAATTAAATTGAAATGAGTGCTGACAACTGTTGTTGTTTTTGTTGATGCCGTTAGCGTCACAGGTGTCACTGGCATTGGATTCGTATGCGAAGCATTTCTAGTCGACAACAATTGTGCATCAACAGTATCTGCAGCAACTACCGTTGGCATAATATTATTATTAGAATCATTGATCAGTGTGGATTTGGTCCCATTAAAATTCGTCAAATTATCAACGGTGTCCTCTGCTGTTAACGTTTCTCTATTGAATTGTTGTTGAACGAGTGCTGCTGGCTTTGAGGTTGATGTGATGACTGCTATATGCTCGGCCATCGAGGGAGTTGTTGCTGCTGTCGCTTTTGTTGTTGCTGCTGTTGTGTATCGTGTTGTATTATTATTTCCCTGTTGCACTTCATTTTCCAGCTGAGAATCAATGTTGGCATCGACAGAGTCAACGATCTCGATCCCCGCAGCAGTATCATACTCATTATCTCCGGTTTCAGCTCCCCAACTGGGCATTGGTGGTGGTGTGATGCGTGGCGCTGACGTTGAGGTTAACATAAACTCATCTAAAATCTCGCAATTTTTACCCAAATATCCTTGTTTGCATTCACAGCGATAGCTGCCATCGTCCTTGGTGAATGATATGCAACGACCGTCATTTTCGCACGTATTCGGATGCTCATGGCAATATGTCAGCTCTGTGAAGTAGTGAAATATTATACAAATTTTTATATGTATGTATATCAATACATACATATGTACATACATACATATGTGCGAGCATAAAAGTAATTTCAAGTTTTTGCATACGATTATCATCGTTGTGCACTCTGTTGTCGATGTAGTTTATATACAAATACATAAATGCTTACTCACTTTCATCGCACAGCATGCCACCCCAGCCGGGTTTGCAATTGCACTCCCACGGCCGTTCACAATCGCCATTTACGCAACCTGGATATGGGAAACATTGTTCACAATTTCGTCCTGTCCAACCCACTTTACAGCTGCAAAAAATAAAAAATAAAAACAAAAAGCACACAAGTGTAAACATTTAAATTGGTGGTATCGCGGTGATTCAATAAATTGTGCCTTAAAGCCAATTTCATTGCAACAAGTATACTCACCGACATTCGGCCGGCTTGGCACAGTAGCCTCGCTGTTTGTGACAGCCCTTTGCGCAAATTGCTAAAAAAATTAGCAACAAAATAGAATTAAAAAAAAATACAATGTGGAAAACAAAATAGTAAAAAGTAGGGCTGCTCAACAAACGAAACGATACCATTTTTCGTTTCGGTTAAAAACGTTATGAAATTTATTATGATAATTGCTTTAACGATAATATTTTGAAATGTTTCAACCGAAACAAGAGAAAACATTTCGGAACGGTTAAATTTAACGTTAAAATGCATCCTTGGTAAAAAGATTTAACACTGACACTGATGCACAGATGCATACTTATATGTACATACATACTTGTATTTAAAATAATAATATAAAAAAGATTAACTTTTTTTTTTTAAATGTATTATCCATCCTTTCTCAATTATATACATATATAATACAACGGATACGCCAAGAAATCAATATTAACTGGTAATTTCACGTGTCATAAACATTTGACTACGAAAGGCGTACATGACAACTGCCTATGCTGACTTAAAGAGGTTTTGATCACGTCACGCACATATGTGACTCCGTCAAATTCGTTAAACCTACACGAACGGTATCCTGATCTGCACGATCGTGTGTTCGGGACAATAGAGTAAGTTGTGCAGTTAGAAACGTTACAAACGTCCATTTAAGCACATCGTCACATCACAGCCCATCACATCAATTTATCACATAAAATCATATGAAAATATCGCATCATATCATTTGATTTATATTAAATCTTCATAAGACATCACATCGAACATCATATCATAAGTTAACATAACATAACATAACATAATTAAACATAAATTTACTTAACTTAGTGACAGATTGGACTATAAATACGATTTTTATTATACGAGTATATTACAATTACAAAGAGATTGTTGAATTTAAAGTTTTGGTATTTGTCGTTGAGAAGTTTGAAAGTTGAAAAGAATTTCGGTCACGCAAGGGATTCCTATAAAACTCTTTTCATACTTAATGCCATAAAACCATATAGTTATATATAGGTTTTCGGGATGAATGCACTCGAATTATCCCAGTTTTTCTATTCAATACCGAATTAATTAGAAAAAAAATTAAAAAATATATATAAATTGAAAATTTAAACATGTTAAACAATGTCAAATAGCGGGGTTCTTTCGCATATAAGTTTTATTTAGCTTAAGTATATTTCTACATTAAAAATAAAAATAAAAATGTTATATATTTAGTAGGCCAACTGTTAGTGTTTTTAAAATTAAATAGCTCTCCAAATCTGAAGTTCGCAACAAATTAAGGGCCACATTGCGTAGGAAAAACATTCAAATTTTGGTTTGGTCTAAAAAATATTTCGATTTTAAATCGTGTTCCTTATCTATGAGGCTATGGAAATTCAACGGATGATTTTACTAAAATATCCATTATTTTTAACTTAATCCAAATATGTAGCTACATAGAAAGTACAATGGAATATATTTTTGAAATGTCGACAGAAAATTATGCAGCACCGACCGGCTGATTCTTATTGACTTTGGTTAATATATAACACTTTTTTGCTGGCAGTCCTATTGCCTTTTGATACCCATCGTTAAGGTGTTTCCAGAAATATTCTGTACCACAAGTATTAAAGTTAAAATGTTCCTTAGCTTTTTAAAAGCTCATAACTCTATGCACATTTTCGAAGTGTGTACGAAGTAAAAACGACTTTCGTTCATAAATCAGTTGATCAGTTAAGGAATTTTTCAATTAATTTGTACATAAACCATACGCATTTGCACATACACACTCAATATAAATACATTTTCACGCAAGCCCCATTGCTCACCTGTTTGGCATAGTAGTCCAGTATAGCCTGGCAGGCAATTGCATTCGAGTGGCTTCTGACACGTACCATGCTGGCAGCCGGGCAATACGGCACAGTCACTGCAGCTGCGCCCCGCCCATCCTAGGCGACAGCGACACTCACCAGGCGCCTCACAATAGCCGCGTGTGCTGTGGCAGCCCGAACGACAGGTTGCTAAAAACACACAAGAGTGAAACCAAAAATAATTTATGTGGTACATTTGTATGTATGTATGTACCTCAAATGCGTATGTACATATGTTTGTACGTACATATGTATGTGTGTGTATGCATTTACAAAGCTCCTTTACAAGGCTTATAGAATTCTGCTTAAATATGACATGTTTTTGTTACTCACTCACACTACTACATATGTATATACGAGTATGTTATGTATGTAAATATTCATCTACGGATATTTGTATTCTTACGTTCGGTACAGAAGAGCCCATCCCAGCCAGGCTTGCAGATACATTCGAATGGCTTATTGCAATAGCCATGCTGACAGCCCGGCAGTGGTATGCAGCGTTCACAGAATTCTCCCATATAGCCGATGCGACAACGGCACTCGTCCGGACGTTGGCAGTAGCCTATTGTAAGGAGAACACAAATTCTTTCATAAGTTTGCAAATACATAACCACAAAAAAAATGCAGAACTCCTGATAGTCCCTAGTCGAATTTGCTGTTATTAATTGGCATATACCGATAACAATGAAAAGCAATCAAATCGATGAGGTATGTTGGCATACATATTTAGTTAGAGTTTATGAGTTTAGAGTTTATTTTTAAGTCAGCATTTTAAAACGGTGGAAAGAAATGTTGAACAGACATGTATATTTAAAATAACCCTATACCAATTGAACTGTACAAAATCCACAGATTACTATTTCGAAACAATAAAAAAGCTCTAAATAATCAAATTAAATAAATCCAGTTACTGAATGCCTGGGCGTATGAGCGATTTTTTAATGTTCGATTACAAAAATGAACATTTTATTCGAAATTTACAAATAATTAATTTTGAAATAAATGCTAACTCGTTTATGCATGTAGATAAACAAAATTTTCGCTTTCTTCATAGTTTCAGTTGTTTCGGTTTTTAGTTACTCTGATGTCGCAGACACATCCAGACTCAATTAAGCGCTATTTGAACGCCGCACAGTGGAGTATTTGACACATAAAGCTGGCCAAAACTATTTTAGGTTTTTCTTCAAATAAAAGTCTGAATGTTTTGACTTTTACTAAATAAGTAGCATCTAAAAATCATGTGCTAAAAATTTCAGGGGGTTTTGGGGGTTTTGTGCCCCCATCCCTCTTCAAAAATCACCATGGAATATATTTTTAAAATATTTTCTCTCAAATTCGAAAGGAAACCAATTTTGCTTGAAAACCCTCATTTAAACTTTTTCCATGGGCGTTCTCCTTCAATCTATTTCGGGGGTTTAAAGTAAAGGCTTTTTTTCAATATTTTTTATTTTTTTTTGATTTTGTCAATATTTGTTGAAGGAAAATTAAAAGATGTTTTTTTGCTTTTACTATTGGATGGTTTATTACTATAATAAACAACATTATAACAATGCGCTCATACAAATAATAAAAAATACAAATTAGGCTTCATCATCAATTTCAAATCCGACAGTTGGTGATACCATGAAATCAAGAGCTTCCTGCGACACAGCCGGCTTCTTTTTAATAAATCTGGGTCGTATGCTACTAAAATAGGGATCAGAAGTGAGGAGTAGCCTATTCAAAACATCTTCCAAGCACTACTTTCTTGAAAATTTTCGTGAGTAGCTTTCCCTGTACTTCCGAAGATGTTTATTCCGAGCTTCTGATGCCTCCTCTGACAGTTGACCAATAGGCAACAGAGCGTGTTTGATAACACTTGTATAGTGCATTAATATTTTGTGGACAATAGGAGACATCGGCTGCCAATCGTAAAGTTCCACATAATACTTCGCAGTATCAAATGTATTATCACCAAATTTATCCGTTTCAACATCGAAACCTGACGAAAGCACCTCCAAAATCACCTTGAATCTCTGTATCAAATTTATGTTGATTCCAGTGATATCAGCTGCTACTTCAATATCACTAAAAACCCGGCGCGAAGTATTTCCGTCATAAGTGTTACCGTATCCAGCTTTAGGTATATCAACAAGTAGTCCCATTCCCTGCTCTGGAGAGTGTTTCTTGGTCATTGTTTGCTCATAAACTGCTTTACGGAACTTAATCGCTCTGGTTGGTGACTGCTGCATGTCATGTATTAGTTTCGCTGCATCAATATTTCCTACGGCACAATTGCTTCCACGGCATAGGTGAGCTGATCAAACGGTACGTTTTTCTAATCTCCATTGTTTTGCGCCGTTTTGTCCTTTCACTGCAATCAACAAACTCTTTACTTGGTCGACACTTTGAAGTTGCCGCTTGCGGTGCACAAGGTCGCTCTATTGTTTCCTGTAGCCATTCACTGTTGTTTTCTAAGAATCTACTTTCTGTGCTCTTACATGCCTGCCAGTGACGTTTGTACAGGATTTTGAAGCTGTTTATAACTCTATGAAATTCTTCAGTTTTCGAAGGTGGGCACTTTTTCAGAGTCAACAATTTGTCTTCCAAGTCCGATAGTTTACGATCAAAATGCTACTGAGTGCTTGCCCTGACAATGTCATGTATAAGCTTTCGCGTGAAACCTTTGAATGTATTTCCAGGCCCTAAAACAACAGATAAAATATTTTCATTCAAATAAATTCACTTTACATTTTATTTTTTTTAACTTCCAGTGGACTGTTTGGGAAAACTTTACTTGATTGAATTTAAAGCAGAGAGTCTACAGATTAATAAAATATAATATTGGTACTGTACAAGTTAGTACAACTATTTCAAAAATACTAGTCAAGTTGAATTATGTAAAAAAAAAAATCGACATAATTCAGTATGATTTTTGAAATACAATACTGGGCAAATAATAAAGTAATGAGAGCTAAAAATGTATTCTATATACATATAGTACATACCTTGATTTTCAAGATCCATCACAATTTTTTCCACGAAATGATTTTTAAAATATCAAAAACTCACTTCGAAATAAAAAGAAAAAATACGCAGCCGATAACTATGACGACCGTATAATAAGAATGCTATGTTTCGGCTGGCCCTGCTGTGACTCAGTCAACGCTTTGCAGGTACTGTGACTGTAATTCGATGCGGAATTCAATTACCTGGCTGGGGGACTATTTTTATTAGTATAGCTAAACAATGGGGTTTTCGATTTATGGCCATGTTTTAGGGTACTCCACCGTGCGCCGCTCATAGTGAAGAATATAAAGGATTATTATAAAAGTCTTCAATTCCAAATTATATGTATATATGTATGTATGTATACGGTTTGTTAACATTTTTATATTCTATCTGGTATTTTAATTAATTGAAATTCAAATTTTTCTTCTCTATGCTCATCAACTGATTGTAATTATAGCATTGATTTTCTGATTGAATTTGTCAATTTGATTTTACCATTCATTGGATCGCATCCTTTGCGGCACTGTGGCACTTGACAGAGGTCGCCCTGCCAGCCGGGCATACATTTGACATTACCCTTTTCATCGCAAATGTAATGTAAATTAATTTTCTCCCTTTGTGATTTTTGACAAGCCTAAAAATAAAAACAAAAAAATAAAGAACGAAATACAAATGCAATGTAACATCATAAGTAGGTTTGACAAATTGTTGTACAATATATTTTCTCTTTATATATAATGTGTTATAAAGTGCTTATAAATTAATTTTAACTAAGGCGCGTGTTGTGTGAGTAGAGTAGAAACATATTCAGCACTACCGTGAATTTTCCATGTGAATAGTTAGTGAATATTCTTTTTGTATGTCATTGAAATTTATGGGAATATTTGTTTACATAGAATTCGCGAGAGAGGTGATTGATTGCAAGACTACTGCTAAGATACATAATTAAGTAAGGAAATTACCATTGTTAAAACAGCTCTCAATTTAATAAGTCACAGCACATTTAATAAAAGGGTTTACACGATTTTTCTTTATCATTTACTTCGATATTTGTACGAGTATGTTGTTTCTAAAATCAAGGATTTTATAATTCTTTACGTTAATCCTACTATCCATGGAGTTATTACCCCCTCTAACAATTTATATGCTCAAGTTAAAGTTAAAATTACAAATCAATTTTACTTAAAAAACCAGTTCAAGAAATATGTGTCGTGCATAATTTTGAGTTATGAATTAAATTTGTTGCGCATTAGTTTGGGAATACACGATTAATTTTTAAAAAGTATTAACCTTAAAGCAATTGCTAGGTGTTGTTTATACCAGATATATCTTCCTTTATATTTTTTCTATTTTTAATTATTAATTTCGGTTTGAATGGCCCTTATTTAAACTAAATCAAAAAATTAAAAAATAACAATTAGGGAGAGAGTTAAAACGGGGTACCTTGATATTTTTTGCCATAGAAAAATTGTTTAAAGTAAAAAAAAAAATTTGCCAATTATCTCTTGAAGAAGTTTACGAACTAATATGTTATTCAAAAATACATTAAAAGAAAGTGATGATTTTTGGGGTATCGAAAAATGGTCGGGTTAAACGGGGTACCCCCAAGAATAAAGCAAACAATCATTTTATACGCAAAGTTTACAATGTCTTGCACAGTGTTTATTAATTGTTCTTTTTGGGATCGTTTTTACATTACCTTTTGTTGACTTTTTTTTATTTTTTTTTTAATCTTTTTTTTATCTCTTTTTCATTTTATTATTCAAATTTTTGGAACCAATATTTGTTTGATTGCGATTCTTTAAATTTTAAAACGAAAATTCATGATTTTTGAAAAAAATCCATATTAGTAGATTTCTAAATGACCTATGTATGCATGTAAGGTTTATATCAAAATGCTCTCAATGAACTGGCGATAATCCACGTAGATGGTATGAAAATAACGTACAATTGAGTAAAATCATGAATAAGATTGATATATCGGGTACACCGTTTTACCCAACTAGATCAAGTTTTACTAAAAAATAAATAAATAATTAACAACTTAACCTAACTGAACGTATAATAGAATACATATACGCACGTAATACTTAATTTCTTACTTTTCGCGAAGGTCATAGAATCTTACGACAAAGTTTGATGCCGAAATATTAACCTCCTGAGAATGAAAAACCGTCTAAGTGCTCAATTTCCAACGACATGCAACAACATGTAACTATAGTAAATATAAAGTAGATGGCAGCATGTTTTCCCCGCGAAACAGTGTAGTACCCCGTTTTACCCACCACCCCGTTTTACCCTACTCTCCCCTACTGAGTGCATAATCCTTAGAAGAAAAGAGCTCGATATCCATTATACCACACATCTTTTGGGTAGACAAAACAAATGCCTAAACTTTTCGGCTAACTTAGTTACAAAGATTTAGTTCTTTTTTAAAGCTCAGTTACATAAGAAAAATGCATTCGCTTTACTATATAATATGTTGTGCTATTACATAATATTTTTTAATGAAAATAGTTCATAAGACATTTAAAAATAACTCGACTCCAGCGCCACTTATTGATAATTTTAATAGCACGCAATATGATCAAAAATGCAAGAAATAATCGAAGAAACTCTATTAAATCTAGTTGTTTTTGAGTCTGGTTTGAACTACATAAAAGGATACATTTTTGAAAATGTATGTATGAGTACATGCTTATTTTTTTATTTTTTTTATTTAAATGAAATATAATTATAAATAATTACATAACAATATTAAGGCAACTAGCAACATAGACTATCGGCCTGACATGCTTATTTCAAATTAAATAATTTACTGCGTACATCATACTTCGATTTTGTGTCAGCTACCAAGGGAAAACTATTTTTACAAATAATTTTTAGAACAGAAGTTCAATCGGAGATTAAATTTATTTTGTCCCTATGTACGAAAATATTATTAATATTAGATATTGATATTTGAACGCCACTCTTTGAAGATCTTCAATCGCATTGAAATATGCTAACTTACCCTTTGCTTCCATTGCGGCACATCCGAGTTCGCATATCTCAAATCATAGTTACGCTTCTGGTATGAAATTGCTGGCAGCAATGTTGGCGTTAACGTAAAATAGGTCAAATAAATTAACCAATTGCTAGACATATTGCGATACAGTTTGTTTTTCTAAGCATATGCAACCAAAAAATTATGTCAGCTGACTATTTTCAATTAAATTTTGGTGACCGCATTTATAATTTTTTTTTGTTTTTGTTTTTCTTTGACACCAGCGCTTATCACACAAATTGTACTTTCTTTTCGCTTAGATCCAAGTGATGAAGCCGGTAAACTTGTAAAAATACGAGTATATGCATAAATATACATATATGCTAATGGGCATGAAAAGGAAAAAAAAAACAAATAAACCAAATAAAATAAGAAAGCAATGCAACGCGTAAAATTAAATTAAAAATCAATGCAAATATACTCGTTTACTAAATAATCGTTTTCCGTCAAGTGAAGCTTAAAGCGTGAACGCTTCATTTGACATAAATACATATTGACAATACATATGTGTGTACATACATATGTACGAGTTTATCCAAAAACAACAAACATATGAAAGTGAGAAAAAAGCACCGCAAAGCATATTAAATTGCCTTTTAGCGCCTCGAATATACTTTTGTACGAATATGCCAATGCGTCTGCGCACACACCAACACACTAGCCAAGTAAATACATATGTACGTAAGCCATAACAAAAAGTAAACTAATAAAAAATAAAAATAAAAAATAAGAATAAAAATAAAAACACTTTCGCTACGTTGTAAATGGTTGTACGCAGAAATTTGCTTGACAAACCGCAAATTATTTGCTTAAAAGTTGGCAATTTATGTTAGTCACGGATTTCTAGTGGAAAATTAAATTTTGTTTTCAAATACATAGAAATTTGATTTAGATTTACAAATACTCGTACGTGCTATTTTCCAAACTTAATTTCAATTTTTAAGCAAGTGTGACAAGTAATTTATTTTTATGATTCCTGCAAATGCCGAAAGTGGGTCACACTCGAAGTCAGTCTGAAAGCGAAGTATGTATGTAAGTATGTATGCATGTAGATATGATAAGTTCATGGCAGTTTATACACTTATCCAGTTTTGTTCTTGTGTACCACACTTATAATTCTTTAGACTTCACTTCTGTTAAACATCGTTTTGTCTATCTTTTATTTTCATTGCGACCAAGTTAAATTACCGTTCGTCCAACAATTGCGCACAACTCTTTTAAAACTAATTTCTTCTTGACCATTCAACAACAGTTCTAGTCCATGGCCAAGCACATAAAGAGTGGCTTGAGTGTTTTTAATTCTCACTTCTCTAGCGTTTTGCAGTACCTGAGTTTAAGCCCGAGTGAGAGTAGTTAGTGCTGAGTGTTTTTGTTTCGTTAGTAAATGGTAAACACAGCGTGTCAACCGGTTTGTATTAATCAGCTGTTACAATTACCGCAATTTGTTTCAGATGCTTCAATACTGCTACTGTAAAATGTACACTGAGAGAATAAGTTTTTATATCAATGTAACGTAATAAATATATTTAGGCCGAAGTTCAACAATTTGTTATAATCAAAATTTGAGACTATGAGCAAGAGATTTTCGCCTTTACTAGCTTTAATATTTTGGTTGTTTGTGATAGTATTAATTTTTTGTGACCTGCTTATCACTGTGTCATAATTTACAGGCTTTATTTTGCAAACTTATAAATGCCAACTGATATAAAATTGTCTGCAATAATTTGGTGTTCCGCACGTCGACAGTCAAGGGCAAACTTCCAAGTGTATGTTCTGCCTATAGAAAGCAAGAACCGGTCAGCATGAAGTGTAAGTGTTTCTATTTAAGCATCACAAATGGCAAAATAAACTAGGCCAAACAACGAGATTTAGTGTGTAAGCGCCAGATTATTATTTTATCATAGCAGTTAAACGAATTGCTCGTGTTAAAATGTCAAATGTTAGTGGCTGCAACCAAAACTATGCGACTAAAATAATATTTTTGCTAAAATACTACTCTTCGAGGTTGCCTTGGAAATGTGAAAATATGTCGGAATATTTTATCTTATATTTTTAAAAATTGTTTAAAGCTTTATAACCGAAATAAATAGCAAAAAACTGTTTCCACTAATACCTCAATATAGTATTTAAACTATAAAAAATATAATTTAATGTAAAATATTTTAATAAAAATTATTCGCCAAAATCTACGAGAAAAGTTTGTGAACTGAACTACCTTTCGTTTGATATCAACATTGTGTAAAGGCTTATTTTTTTTTGTAAAACTCCAATCATGCGGTGCTCATATCGTAATATTTCATTAGTTTTTAATATAATTGAAAAGCAGTGGTAAAAAAAATGTAAGTGGATAAGCTTAGAATGTTGAAAATAATCTAATAAAATCACTCTTTATTTTACTCAAAGAAAAATATATTTCTATTTATTTAAAAAGTGACTTATTTTGGATTGGATTAGAAAAATCATAGGAGTTTAATAAAAAATATACGGAAAATCGTTCCAAAGTACATAAAATATTTCCATTGAATTCACTTTCTTACAAATAATTTTAGATTTAGAAAAAAGTTAAATTTAAATATGAGTAAATGTTTTCATGCCTCTAATTTTTTTTTGTGAACATTCTTCACTCGAAAAACTTAACTTCTATATTCCACAGCGAAGTATACGGAATCATGATAATTTCTGATTGGGCACATCTAAAACGAATTGTGCTTGGAATGCATTTTAGAACTTTGAAAAAATTTCGCTTTCAACTCCTAACGGTCTTGACTTTTCTTTCACAAAATACTTTTTCAAAAGGTTATTTCATGAATTATTTAATGAATTATTAAGTGTTGTCTTATTTTCTTTCTTTGTAAACTGTGTAAAATGTTGAATTTTCTAGAATGAGGAAATAAATAAAAAAATAATGATTTCAACTTGATAATATTATGCAGATCATTTTACTGAAGCGTAACAATTATATAACCAACTAAAACGATAAAGCAGATTTCAATTTTTTAGGTTCTTTTTTACTTACAAATATTTATTTGTGAGCATTGAAAGAAAAAATATCATTTTAAAATAACATTGCAAATGTTATAAAAACCGATCAAATGCGTTTACTAAAATAAAAATGCCGAACAATTGTTTCACTACAGATTTCGTAATGCTTACATATTTTTTTGTCGAAATTAAAACATATTTGCTTATTCAATAATATTTCTTTACTAACATACATTTATGTGCAAATATAAATTTTATAGCAATTCTTACTAATGGCCACTCAAAAAAATTCTGATGATGTTAAACTGTTTGTGCAAAGCTTATTGATTCTTCTATTGTCAGCATATCTTAAAGATACTTACATATGTATGTAGATTTAGCTAAGAGTTTATCATAGATGGTGTTCACAATTTTTATTCCACTTTTTATAACAACATACTCACTCACATGAATGTCCTTTACTTACATAAATGGAGAACTGAAGATTTATTTGCCTTCTGCACAGCCTCTCATTTGCATAGTTTTTCCAAATGCTTAAGCAGTGGATTTCAAATTGAATTTTTCCGTCTTTTTATTGCGCCATATTCGTAAGGTTTTTGAACTTCACGCAATGCTATACCAAATTAAGATTTCGAATGCACAAACACGTTAGCTTTGTTTTCTCTTTTTTGCAGAACTCATTAAGTAAACTTTTGCGGAAATGTATATTTTTGCCACATTTCGGAAGCTACATACATACATACTCGTAGATGTGTACTTCTACTGCTGCTTGTTCCGCCACAATTGGCTCAATAAAATGTGAAACTATTTTCGAATAAATTTGCACCAGCCATAGCTACATACGAGTGTGTTACATGTTTTTGTCGCCACGATAATTTGAAAGCCCCTCAAATTTGCGGTCAGTCGTCTTAACTTGCGCCAACGGCTGTGACACTAGGAAGTTGTGTGTTGAACCGCCTCCGATTCCTCTTCGCCTGTATCAGTGTGGAAAGCACACATTCAAATGGTATTATAATTTTCGTTATTTGCATGCTCATACGAGTATGTACACTACGAAATTTTTGGCATAAATTACACACATGTTGCATGAGCATCGAGTTCATAGGGTCGCATCGGGCAGCCACTCGAAATTTCCATATTGCCACATCCGTATATATGTATGTACATAACATAAGTCAAGCTCATTTGTATGCGTGTGTGTGTGTGTGTATGTATGAGCAACCACATGTGTCCTCTCTATAACCACAAAAGGGAGCCAATAAAATATGCTAGCAGTAGCCCGGCTTTAGTTGTAATACCCTCAATAAAATTGTTGTTGAATGACAAAAGCGGACATTGGCCATCTGCTGCTGTATCCCCAACTCACACACATGCTGACACTCAGACGCACACATATTTACAAATATTTTACATGCTACTTGATTACATTAGTTGTTGCCACCAGCTTCGATTCAATGCTTTCGACTATTCGCAGTTATGAGACCACAACACTGGACACAGATTATCCAAATTTATTTGTCCAACAGGTGGCAAGAGGTCCTTGTACTGCTGCCGTTGATGCAATGTGCCACACCTTGCACTGAATAACAATTATTCTAATTTTAGTATTAAGTTATGGCCTCTGAAATTTTAAATATTTAAAAACAATGCATGTATTTGATATCATGTTTTTGTATAAAATATTGCTGTGGTTGGCTTTTGTCGCTTTAGTGTAGATTAACGTTGAGATTGCAAAGCTTAAAGGAGGCCCCATTGAATAGTTTTATTAAAATATGTAAAAAGTCATGACCATGGTTAAATATTAAATACTGACATCAAAAAATATATCGCATTTGGTAGGTGTGTCTTTGGCTATCTGCTATGTTATTAAGTAGCTAGTTGAACACAAACAAAAATTTCGTAAAAACATGGAGAGCGGAAAGCTTAAAATGCTGGCCGACAAGGACATCGACCGAAAATTCAACCAGAAGATGCGGCAGTTTGCCGATGGTTCCAAGGACTTGGTTAGTTGCTTTAATAGCGGCGACTGAGACCGCCCATCAACGAACTGTTCGGACATATCTTAGAAAGAAATGAAGCACTGTCATTTCAGCTTCTTCTTCTACCTATGTGAATTCTGCAGGGGCACTTTATAATAAAAGATCGTTTTGAGAGGAATTTCATCAACATTGCAGTTTCAAGTATTTTAAAAACAAAATTCTACTAAGTCCTTCTAAGAACTTATCTTATTTCTAACACAATACATCAAGAAGGCTTGACTTGCCATGTAATTATGAAATTTGATGTGCAAAATTAAATGAATTTGTACAAAATTTAAGGCTTTTATTTTAATAATATTTTAGTAACGAAATAAATGCAACTTTAAGCATTCCAAAATTGGATAGATAATTTAACAAAAAATTGTTCACTTTTCATTTTTGACATTTAATTTTCCCTTTACTGGTCATAAACACGCCTATAACCCGCTAATGAACACGGTTCTTTGTAATTTTCTCGCGCAAACTCTCGTGGAATATTCGTGGAAGCATCGATGCTCATTGATGTATTGGTCGATTAAATTTCGTTCATAAATAGGTTTCGTTCATAAATAGGACAGGTTGGAAAATAAACATAAATACAATTTAGTTTTATTAGCTTTTACAGTACGCTTTTAGGGTCATATCGTTTACGTTTGAACTGCCTCGAAATGAACCGAACTTGGTCAAAAATTTGTGCTGAAGTTGTTTTGAAATAATCTTGAACTCGTTTCGAAATGATATTGAGTAATCATTGAAACGGTGCTGATATGCTACCTCAACAAACCCAAAATGATACAAAGCAAGAGCTGAAATAGTCCCGAAAAGGTCCCAATATTTTTCCAAAATGATCCGGAAACAGTCTCGAAGTAGTCCTGAGGTAGTCTAGAATTAGTCCCGAAATGGTCCGTAAGTCAGTCTTAATATGAATTCTAGCTAGTCTCAAAATAGTCCTAAACTAGTCTCAAATGGTTGAAAACGAGTGAGCAAACTTCTGTGAGAAATTTTAAAAAATGTTTCAAAACTGACAAAAATTCTCCAATAGGCTGATACAATTTTTTTGCATACCGGGGGCTAAATACATATTAAACAAATCTTACCTCGACACATAAACCAATATTACCTCGATTCATTTAATGTGTTTGGTTTTTTTTCTTTAACAACACTGCATCCATACAAATGCTTAGAGTTAAAAGCAAAAACCATTGTCACTATTACTACTATTGCCATAGTCAAAAGCTGAACTTCATAAAATAAATTTAAAAAAATGTTTGCACGATGTTATGAAGGGTTGATAGTATGACCGACAGTAAAATAGGGAAATTTCGTTGGCAGTTACTGAATATTCCAAGAAACTCAAAAAATAAACGAAATCAGTGCTTGTGCTGCCATAAGTAAATATTTGCGCTGCACGTTTCACACATGAAACAATTCGAATGTCTCTTCGTAGTAAGAGGGTGCTTAAGAAAAATAAATTATAAAAATACTCATATGAAAAGTATGGACCCACACACATATGCGCATTCTTACATACTCTTGAAAACAATTCGAAATCACAGCGCTCGAGTTGACGAGACACTCGAGCGGGGGAGAAACTTTCGAACAGCAAACTAACTAACTACCAAACAAATATTTACCAAATTTTTTGGCGTTTTGGCATATGCTCACGAGTATTGCGTACAATATCCATTTGTACATACACATACGAGTATGTGTTTGTGGAAAAATAAATATTTTCAGTTACAAGGGGGACTTACACACGTTGTAAGGGTATTAAGGCATGCAGATTATTATAAGTAGGAGAGATATTCGCACTAAGTTGCATATGGAGCGTAAACGTTTTCACGGGAATGCGGTTGTAGCAAGCGCTTGCAACTTCATTATAAAGTAAACACAAAAGTTAAATGAAAAGAGGGAAAACTTCAGAAATTGAAAAGTTAAAAAAAATTAGTAAAAATTGTTTGGATGATATATGAAATTATCAAAAAGCTTCTTTAAACGTTTTGGTAAGCAGTTTTACAACTTTTCAAAGTTTAGTTAATAAAGTGCAAGCTGGAAGTCGTTTTAGAAGATTTCTGAGTATTTTTTGATCGCTTTACTTCCACGTGCTGTTTAAATGAGATTAGTTTTTGTATGAGGAAAACCCAACAATATCGACATTAAATCTTCAAAAATTACTTTTGGCGTAGTAGTTATCATAATGGAATCACAGCGTTTTATAAAGATTTCAAAGTTGTCAATAATATTCAAAAATCTCTCATCAGTTTGCAGCAATGAGCTACAGCAGCCGGATTCCAGCATTTGCTTTCGTTGAAACTCTAAAAATCTTCAAAATGATCCGAATAGCCAAAGCAGTTGTTTTTAAATGCGATTCTAACTTTTCGACGCCAAAATTCTGTAAGGAAAATTTTAATAGTAACGGTTGTTTTTTTAGACGTGTGGTTTTCAATGAGGCAATACATTTTTCGGAGTTGGTCTTTTTGACAGATGTTACTTGATTTATACTCAGCTTGTTTTGCCATTTCATACTTACTCCGGAACAATGTTTGTAACGTTCGGTAAATGAGATGCCACCGGTCCCGATTTCCTCAAGAAAATTTTGTTCAGCAATGCAGCTCTCTCTTGGTTGAATGGGTACGTTAATGAACAAAATTTGTCGCATTTGGAATGATGATAATCCCCAAGCCAATTTATTGAAGGAAACTTTTTGTGAGCACATTATCTCGCGTCGTGGGCTCCATCGTGCGATTTAACACAGCTGGACTATTTTTTGTGGGTTATGTAAAGTCGCTTTTCTACGCAGATAAGCTCGAGACGATGGACGCCTTGAAAAAGAATATTCGGCGCGTTATTGCTGACATACGGCCCCAATTGCTGGAAAAAGTGGTCGAAAATTGGGCCTCTCGGCTGGAATTTATTCGAGCCAGCGGCAGTGTTCACTTGTCCAAAATCATTTTTAAAACATAATGGCAAACCCTTACCTTTATAATAAAGTTAATTTCTTGGTCATAGCATTAAATTATGTGAGTTTTATTTCTTCCTAAAAACCATATGTTTAAATAAACAACCTTTATTCTTTTCTTGTTCTACAGAGTGGTATGTTGATATTTTTTGGAACGGTTTTCCGTCATCCCTTGTAAATTTTGGTTTGGAGATAAACCGGTTTCGGCGCTGGGCCATCTTCAGTGTACATTTTCGTACTGTTCAGTCTAGATCTGTTGTTTCGTATTTATTTTATTTTTGGGCCAAAATGGTATTGTTGCATAATTGTCAAAGTAAAATCAACGACATTTTAGTGCTGTATTAGCTGTCAAAAACAGTTCACTTATTTTATCGACTTCAGTTTATTCATCGCTAAAATTTGTCAGAAAATGAACGGAAAATGGAAAATTTGGAGAATTTCAGAGAAGTTTTTTTATGTCCGAATCATGTAGATAGCTTAAGATAAATTAAATAACTGTTTGGTGCTGATCAATTTTATATTAATGTTGTTACAAATAGGCTATTTGATCTAACGTTATTGAGTACAAAAGAAACAAAAAATTCCTTTCCACTTTCTGCCCAACGTTTCGCAAATTTTCTTAGCTTCCTCAGGGGCGACAACCTTTATTAAAACAAAAACAAAATAATTTTTACACATATAATTAATGATTAAGACATAAAATAACAATCACAGCTGTTGTAAAATAGTGCTCAGGTGTATTACTCGAGTCATCCAAACCAAGGAGTAGCAAACTTTATACAAATACCTTAAAAAAACTTCGAATACTCTTTCTTCTACTCAACTTTTATCAGAGAGTCGGAGTGGTTCGTTTAAGTAATATTTGACAAATATTAAAAACGTTTGACACGGAGCAAGTAGATGATCCACATTAAAGCAACGAAACCCACTTGAATTGAAAGTAGAAAACAATTTATTTTACACATCCATATGTTTGATTATCAAACACCTCAAATTACCTGGTTTAATAATCGTTAAAATAACCGCAAAGTCTCTTGCTTCTTATTAAGTTGCAGTTTTATTTAAGAAACCGCTAATTTATTTTTGAACAACAACATAAATAAACTGCAAACCACAGAAGCAACGCACATTTATATAGTACATATATTTGTATATTGAGTTTGTTAAATTATACTATTTTCTTTACTACACCAGCATGCGAGTAAAATACTGATACGGTTGTTGGTTTTTGAGCGACAACGTGCAAAGTTAACACTTAATGAAAGCTAATAAAGAGAAATTATAGTTAAATAAACGACTACACAGTGAAATGCAATAGCAAAAATGTGGTTTTTACACCAAATTTTTTTCGTTGATTTTCAATCAAAATGTAGTCAATAACTAAACAAAAATTGTGCAAATCAAAGATTCGAACATTAAACCAAATATATATCGAAAAAAAAAGTTTTTAAGAACACGTTTCCAAAAAGAAACTTGTTAAAAATTATTTTAAAGTTTTTTTAAAAAGTGCGCAGCGTCGTCAATAAATAATTTGTAAAGAGTAAAGTAGCTTTTAAAATTTGCCCTTTATTGTACTAAACTTAAATGTGTTAGACAAATTTAAAAAAAAAAAATAACAAATTCCTTAAATTTAAAATTTTGACGAAAAATTATTAAGTTTTTTTCAATTTGTTACAAAGTTTCGAACATGGGATTTTGTTAGAGTATGAACTATTATTTAATAGAAAAATAATGTAAATTGAATAAAATAAAAATAAATTGCTAAAATATGGTAAAGTTGTGGTCGAGAAACAGAGTAAAAAATAAAAAAAATTCGTAACACCGCTATTTAATAGTCTTCGATAAACAAACTGTTAAACCTCTCCTAGATTTCTTATGTAAAAAAAACCTAAAAACATACACTTCATACTTACTTATAAGCCGGGCGTACAAAATTATACATTTTTATTATTGCTGATGGTACATGCGATTAGGTTTATTTTTTAACATAAAAATTCAAATTATTTGTTTTAGGTATAGTTTTAGGTATATTAATTATCGCAATACTAAGTGTCGCAACCTCTTTTACATATTTCCGCTATTTTGTTGCTAAAATTCTGGGTCTATCATTTTCAGGGAAGTGCTACACCATTTCAAAATGTATTTCGGAAAAACACAAATGTTTTTCATTACAATTAATCTTTTCTTAAATACATTTGTTCTAATCTAAAATACTGTAGGAAAAGGTGTAGACTTACTATTTTTCAGTATCGCAGCAAAAAATAACATTACAGCTGACTTATTTTTTGAACGAAAAAGGCTTCTTCACTGTTCCAGCGTTTTTTTTTTCAGATCCGGTCACTTAAACAGTGACTCCAAATATTTACCTACATGAAACATTTTTTGTTTTAATTGGCAATTGTTTTTTTTTTATAAAAATAAAGTATATTAAAAAAAAAGAAATTAAATTACCCCATTAACAAAAGAGGCGTACAAAAAAGAACTCACGACGATATACTATATAGCATCAAATAACGGGTACGGACGAGAATTAATAGACAGAATAAGAAGAGAGTCCAAAAAACCATAACATACAAAGAAAACAACGTGGACGACACTAACCTTTACTGGGAGTTTGACCTACAAACTGGCCAAAGTCTTTAACAAATATAATATCCGCACAGCATTTAAAACTTCCAACAACACAAATAGCGAAGACCCACTAAAAAAACAAGGTGTGTACAAATTAACATGTGCATGTCAATATAGCTACATCGGACAAACTGGACGGGAAATAAGAACAAGGTTCCGGAAACACATAAGGGACTACAATAAAAAGACTCTGAAACAACCACAAATTGACAAAACGGCTAAGGTATTACACGTACAACATAAACGAGTATAAACACCGGATCTGACGTAATATTTGAACCGTTGAAATTATTATACGGAAGAAAAAACAAAAGCCAGGAAATAACCGTCGAAACAACAAACAAACAATACACAACAAATATCGAAGACACAAAATCCAAAAAAGGAAAATAACCGATTTTTATCTACCTGCAGGTACAAATCACAACATAACGGCTTAACAAACGGGAATCTTAAGACAACCTAACATGAGTAAATAAGCGCAATTCAACTGACCTCACCTACACGAACATAGATAATGAATTCCACCGGAACGTAACTATAAATATGGACGAAAAAATGAAATTAACCAGAACGAAAAATTACACTGAAGATGGCACAACGCCGAAACCATTTTGTCTTAAAACCAAACTTGTCAAGTGATGACGAAAATTCGTCCCAAAACCAAAATAAATAACATTAAAACTTTTTACAACCTTAAAAAGAACTGGGTGTGAATTTTTTTAGCTACTTACAATTCCAGTTGATTTTTGAGGATTTCCTTCGTTTGACACTTTCCTCAGCTTTTTCCGTACTGCGAATTTTAGCCTATTTGTATAACATTTTTGCGTCATTTCGTTTTGCTGGTACACTTAGCTCATAAAAGTCTGCACGAGTATCTTATTATTTTTGGTTAAGTTTTCTGTTGTCTTCGGTAACGATAGGTATGAGTACGATGTCGTTTGGAAATACTTTCCGTCACATCCTATTAAATTTGGCTGCGTCACAAGCATCAAAAATTATCACATTTACTGTACGCATCCTCCTACACAGTTATGGCACATCGCTTGAAGATTTTTTAAATCTATTATTGCTAGTTTGTCAACACTTTCATTTCGAACCGATGTACATATGTATGTATGTATGTTAACCATTATACCCACACACAGAAAAGCCACAAAAATAAAAGATGCATTCAAAGTTCACAATCGAGCGCTGAGCATTGGCGGTGAACTTTACAAACAATGCAGGTGGTTAAATGAACTTTTTTGCTCTTGCAGAAGCGAAGCGTTAGCTATTGACTGATGGCTTTAAAATAGTGCAATAGCAATTGGTAGTTTACGTTGCTCTTTTGCCGGTGCCACCTGCCACCAGCATTTATACATACGTACATATGTTTATACACTATTTGTGGTTGGAGTGGTGCGAATTTATAAATAGTTTAGAAAATGTGTATACTAGGGATGTCAATTTAGAGCATTTTATTGATCCCGGGATTTTTGAGATTTCAAAAGAAAATCCCGGGACGATCTCGGGATACCGAATTTCACGAAATTTTGATTTGTAATTTTTGATTTATCAAAAAATGTTAATTAATGTATTTATTTATTGAACTTTTTAAAAACAAGAAAGATTTAAACGTAAAATTTGACACACATACATACATGATGGACTAATGAAAGGTGTACGTTGTGATAGCGCCAGTTTAAACGCCCATAGCTCAATATAGTATTTTGGAAGTATTAGAGAAACGGGAATAAAAGAAGGCCGTTCTTAGGAAAAAGTACAAATGAGTGAAGATATTTACATAAAATTTAACCACAATGATTGGAATATTATGAATTTTATATGAAAACTGACACAAAAAACTAATAACATAATTTGTATTTAAATTGCTGGTAAAACCTGCGCACAGTACGAATTTTTAGTGTTTTTGGATGCCAAAATTAAAAAAGGCAAACTTCTTCGATAACGATTATTATTCAGAAGTTAATGTAAAATGTTCAAATATGACGCAAATGCATTCAAACCGTACGGACAACATAACAATGTTTGTCCAGCGATTAACTTTTTTTCGGAAAAGTTTTCCCACATTAATATAGTTTATTTCCAATCATTGGATCATGAAGAAACTGTAGGTAATCCTCAATGGTTACGAGCATAAAACACTGAAGGCGGGATTTTTAGGAAAGATATACTAATTGATAACTGAAAAAGCATAAATATACAGGTCCATGGAGTTCCTTTAGCCTTTATGGTATAATTATTAGAATACAACATCCATAGGTTAAATTGAATATAAAATTAGCTTGTTCCAAAGACTAGCTGAGGAAACGAAAAATTGACGTTGACGAGACGATCGCGTCGGTTGAAGGCGGGAGAGAAATGGGAGTTCTTCTATGACGATGATTTTATGGAGAACTATTTTTGATACTTTATCAAAGAACGGACATTTTTTTTCTTGCCAATAATATATAGTATGGGAAATACCAATAAAATGGTTTATCCTGTCTTTCGAAATGAACCCCAGAGCTTTATTCCACTTAATAATTTAACAAATAATGTTTTATTATACAAATACTTGACAATTTTTACAAAAACTGATTCAAATTCTTGCTTTTAGAAAACCAATTATCAACAAATGAGAAAAATTATCCAAAATGTCAAAACAATCGATAATACATTTTATTAGTTCCACATGAAAAACTTAATTTTCTGCTACAATTCAACATTTTTTTGTACAAAACTGGTAACCAAATTAAGCAAAGTAACATCACAGTTTTTAAGGGCGTTCAAGATGGCTGATTTAGAGTGAGAAGTTGCCGACGTACAACACCTTTCATTATTGCATCATGACACACATATAAAATAATTTATACTTCAAGTATAAATATACATATTTTGTGCAGAAGCAAATGAAATGCACCTACATAAAGTCAAATTATTTTTAATCTATATTTGAGACAAGTAATACAAATTATATACATACATCACTCATTCCATTTTGAGCGAGGCAGAATTATTCCTTATTTTGATCAAAATGCAATCTTAAAGAAATAAAAGCTTAAAACGCTTAAGCTCCAACCTGGACCAAAATTTTTAGGACATAGCCTTTATCGACTCATTACCAGAACTATCAATTTCTTTTACCAAGGCGCTGATATATTTTAGGTCTTTCGATTATTTAACAATTGCTAGCTAACGGGCAACTTGATGTAATTTATTTTTGAGACTTTCTGCCTTATCCATTTCAACAACCTCGTCGTTAGTTCAATTAACATCGCTTTCATAGTAAGGCTCATTTTCTACTCGAGGAAGATATTTTCCAGCTCATATATAATGGCAGGGGCAAATCAAAGCCTTTAGGGAGTTTACAAGCCGAGTTATTTGTCGTATTGTGTTATCGTAATACGACAGTTGTAAACTTGTTATTTTTGTTTCTTATGTTAAATTTTCTTATTTCAATACAGCTCAGCAAGGTACTATGTTTAGTGTGTTATTTGTGATTGTTTTTTTTTTTAATCTTTTAAGGTTAACTTTTGTTGTATTAAATTAAATGGAAATGTGTATTGCTGAATACCACATACAATAATACAAAAACATTTCACAGTGCATTCATACGTTCCACTATTATCTAAACGGCGGATTATAGAAGCACGACAAATAACACGGATTGTAAACTCGCTTAAGGCTTTGTTTTGCCCTTGAAAGAGAAATTTTTATGAATGATATAAAATTTAAAAAATAAATGGCTATTAAATTCACTGTTTTCTGCAATTCCGGGATTTGAATAGACTGATTCCGTGATATTCGGGAGTTTAAAAAGGCCAGGATCCTGGGATCGCGGGATTGACATGCCTAGTGTATACGTTTGTAGTGTTTGTCTTGGAGGGAAATCGAAGGCCTCTGAACTGGTACATACGTATATAATGTTTCTTTTACGATAAGTCATTACGTGGTTGGTTAAAGTAAGATTGGTCTCAGACATTCATAAGAACTTTGTACATAACTTTGTGATGCTATGGACAACAAATTTATACTGCTTTTATAGAGTACTAAATTTTTATTGCTCTCCAAAATTGATTGAACAAATATTTACTATTTGGCATTACATAAAATTTTATTTTATTTATAGTAATTATTCTATGCGAGTTAAAAATTAAGATAAAAATCAAAAAATATTTTGCGATAAATATAGAGATTCCCTACAATTTATTAAATACAATGATTCAGCGTTCGCCCATACGCTCAAGATTTCTCCATATATGTATATATACATACTATTTCTTACTATTTTCCACACAGATCTTTAAGTTGCATTTATTTGTAATGCTTTAACGAGCAATAACAACGTTTCAAAGTTAAGTTCTTGTCCATTTTCTGCACGCGGAAGTTTTCATAATATTAAAAAAACTTATTAGACAACTCTCAAAAACTAATTGTTTGATCTAAATTGATTACGTTTGAATACTAACCACGATGAGTCAATTTATAACTTAATAGCCTTAGCTTATTGACCTGTTTGTACAAAGTATTCGTCTACTTTAGTTTATTACCGGGCTATGAATGCTCGTTAAGGTAACTCTTACAAGTGCAGACATGAGTATTACATAGTTCGTATGTATGTATCTATATACATATGTGTGTTTAAAAAATTTTGTGGTCGTGAGTTGTTTGTTCTTTGAAAGTTTGTAAACAACTTGTCTGCTCGAATAAATATTGGAAAATGGCCGTCATGAACAGCTTCCTGCGTGTGTGTGCTTGTATATTACTTTAAAAATGAATAGAGGTAGTTCAAGCTAAACCAGAATTTTAACTATTCAAGTTTGCATAAGATAAAATTGCTGCGGTAGTAAGCAAGAAAGGCAATCAATTAAAAGTTCAATACATTCTTAAAGAAAGCAAACTATCAACAAAATGATAAAATTGATATAAGTAAAAGTCGAAATTTATTTTGTTTTGTGGATGCTTCACATATAAACCGCTTATTAGAAAATTGGCTTAGTATTGAAAACACTTACTCTCTTACATAATTAATGCACATACAATACAAAGTAAATTTTAATAACAATTATTTTACAAATGCCATATAAATAAGCCTAAACTTATAATATTTGTATGAAATTTAGGAAACTTAACAATTTTTCTTGTAAATGTTTGAAGTTTCAATTAAATATAAAAAGTTGCACGCTTCAAGTTTCCCACAGAATTGGGCTTTGTGAAAAACTTAGTTTCGCTAGTTTTTTGCTTGTGATGCAAATATTTAATACAAATTTTTTTTTTTATTTTAAATTGATATACATTTTTGTTATACGAACAAATGTAATTTTCAAAAACTTTATTTATGTCTTGAATCTAAGCCGATCTTAATCGTTATGAGTAAATTTTTGTCTAATGAGAAAATTTTTAAAAGATTTTGTTTAAGTGACGTTTAATCAACAATCGAATAGAATTCAAAATACAGTTGCGGTATCTGTTTCGCTGTTGCAAAGTGTTGCGTTGTTAATTTTTTTTGTTGCTCTCATTAAAATAAGTATCGTTTCCTGTTTCGATTTCGGGTTTGGTTTTGGGTTTCAATGGTGAAACATTTTTACAACAAAATTTGCATATCAGATCAAAAAACAAGACGTGAAATTTCAGTCTTACCTTTGATCATAATTTTCGTTTGTGAAGAAAACACTTAAATTCCGATATTTATTTTTTTATTGATCCCACATTCTAAAATATTGAAATAATAATGATTAAACATAATTTTTTTTGTTAAAAAAAAATAAAAAGTGTTTCGGCATATTGCAATGCGAGTATATTCTACAAAAGTTGCTATGGAATATTTAAGCATAGTTTACATTAATTAAGTTTTATCAGACATTGTCTTCGAATATGTCTTCGTCTATATGCAAATTAATGCTTTTAAGTCGATTAAATTACATACATCTCAGCTTAGTATTCACTCAATTCTCTATATGAGCAACAGTCATGCGAGAGTTCAAGTTATTTTTACATACGCAATCAGGTAGAGTACTCCGATAACGCTATCGAATTGTTCGTATCACATTAATATTTCGAGAATTTAAGAATTTTGAATTCATTTATATTTATTCAAGAAATTGAGATGATCATATTTCTTATGTTTAAATATGTACGAACTTTAAACGAAAATACCTATTTTACTAAAATTTAAAAATTCTAATTCTAATCAATCCAAATTTTAGCTTTAGTATTACCAAACCAATGGCCGCTGTGGTCGAGTGGGTAGCGCTGCGTGCTATAACTCGATATGCCGCCGAGTTCTAGGTTCGAATCTTAGCCAGTGCAAGTAAAATCTAAATTATAGAAAAACTGTTTTTCTAACAGCGGTCGCCCCTCAGCAGGCAATGGCAAACTTCATACTATGGTATTTCTGCCATGAAAAAGTTTCTCATAAAATACAGCTGCCGTTTGGAATCGGGACAAAACTTCAGATCCCTCCATTTGTGGTATAAAATGAAGATGCACACCACAAATGGTAGGAGAAGCTCAGCCAAACACGGAGCTGTACAGTGTAAGCGCCAAAATATTATTATAATATTACCAAAACAAATGTTACCAAAATTTTGAATATATTCTAAAAACTCTATGTAGAATTTATGTATGTGAAAATTAAAATGTAAATATTTTTTTTTATACCTTTCCACACCACACATATTAGGAAAAAGGATCAGGATGAATGCTACTAATACGTTTGCGTGGACGTCAAAAAACAACTAAAGTGCCGTATACCGTTCTTATATACATATATAGTACTCATATATATATCTTTTTTTTTCACACTTCTAAATATGTGACAATTGCTAAGTTAGAAAACAAATACAAACACAATGCTTAAAAATGTTAAGCCTCTGCTATTTATTTACATATTTGCTTAAAAGGTTTGCGATATATGCTTGCAAAATACTTGAGTGATACTTTTGGGCTTAAGTAAGTGCGACAATCTGCAATTAAGTTGTCATAAGCCGATTGTAAACAAGACTTTGTTGTGAACTTTTCATGCGAAATATTGAAAATATTGTTTTGTATTGGTATATATGCAAGTACTTATGTACATCCACATACATACATATTTAGATACATTACAAATACATAAAAATAATCTTTAATACATTTCATTTGGGATAGATAGATAGAAAACTGAAGACAGATAATTTGTAGTAGTATTATGAATTTTGTTGTCATTTCTTAAGAAATATATAAACGTAAATTAATATTAATATAACAAATTGAAAAGTGAAAATAAAAGTAGCTCAAAGAAAAATATATTAAATTTACTTTATTCACACAAAAAAGTTCTATCAAATAGTATATGTAAGTTATTGAATCACTTTTCTATTATTTTCACTCTATTTCGACGTGATGAAGGATGTAGTAATTTTATACATTCAACGATTCTACGAATGTTACTCGTACGATTAGTAAACATACCTGAGGGAAGAGAGAATGAAAATTCCACAGTTGAAAAATGTTTATATTTTTTTGAAGTTCCATGAAGCAAAAGAAAGTTTTAAATTGATTTCCATTTCATTCAAAGTCTTTCTTCGCGATAATCACATGAAATTGCTAGCTGAAAAATTCGAAATACATTTTGTGGTTTAATGTTATAACAACTATAAGCTTTTCATATAAAATATATAATTCAATTAAGAACAAAACTTTTTTTAGTTTTTATAAGAGTATCCATTTTAAGTAGTAGTTATGGCGGCACCATTTTCAAAACTTCATAAGAAATAAAAAATAGTTTGTCATATTTATAAATATATAAACATTTTTTAAAATATACATTCATAAAGTATTTTAGATTTTTTAAATGGAAATTTAGTTACAGACTTGCATACATACATATGTATGTATGTATGCGATTAAAACTATTTATTTTCAATTGACACACATTTAGATAAATTTTATTATTTTAATGTATGACTACTGCTCGTTAAAAAAAAACAGAAGAAGAAACAGGACGAAAATAATGACCACAGCATTTTCAATATCCAGTGGGATTTAAAATAAAAAAATGAATCAAAACACTTTAGTCATACCACGAGAACTAGTCTTTCTATGAACGTAAACGTTTTTTACTTCTTCTTGTCATCGCTTTTACTCATACACATATACACACTATTAGTATATGTCAAAAAAAAACTAATAACTTGAAATGTATATATTTCACTGTAAACAAAAGAAAAAAAAACATTACTTAAAAAATATGTATGAGCGTGCCATGATGGTGTACTATCTATCAGCGCTTGTTACACAGGATTAAAATGTGCTACCATCAATCTTCGTGCAATCCAAGCAATGGAGAATTTAACACAAGCGAAATTGGAGAAGTGAACGCAAAGCATCAATGATATGAACAGAATACGACAATAGATGAAGGCAGCGAAGACGAGTAAGGATTACATGTGCATATTTTTTAATTTTTTTTGTGCTTTACACATTTTTATACATACGAGTACATGCATACACACTTCATAAATATTAAAGATTTCACTTCTTTCAGAGTATGGACATTCAGTCTTTATTATTAAGTTTCTTAGTCATAGAGAATAATTTTTAAGTCTAAAAAAAATTAAGTTATGAAACTAATAGCCTTTTAGTATTTGTGGTGTGTGCACTTCAAAATTTGTTCACTTGGTTCAGATAGAATGTGCTAAGGTTTAAATGATCTGAGATTTAAAAAAATTGGCTAAATTTCCAATATCAATATTAGAACAGCAATGAAAATAACACTGCATTAAAGTAATGGGCTAACTAACAAGAAGTTCTCTCTCGATAAATCCATTTCCGATGGAAAGCTAATACAATAAGACTATTGCAATATTTAAGAGTTTAATCAGATGGTATGTTGAATGGCACCATAATACATTTTCTACAGTTAAGAACCTTTTAATCTTCAACCAAATTTAAATGCAGTTAAAGCACTAAAGTATATACTATTTCGGGACTTAAAACCCTTTCTTTCTCAAGTTTGCGTCAGTATTTAGCTTGTGGTTATATTTGCTAGCCAATAATTTTGAACAAAGTGACTTTAATTGTGACAATAGATGAATTTCCTATTTTCTTGAGGTTAAAAAAATAAATTCCTTATTGGGCATTAAAATACTAAGAAAATAACTAGCGCTAAACGCGCAACTAAACGCGACTTTGTTACATTCGTTTACGAATGCTTCACATATGTACATTGTCCCAAAATTGCTTCTCAAGGTATTAATGTGCAATAAATACCACCCGGCGCCCCACACATGGGAGGCTTGTGGGAATCCGCAGTAAAATTTACCTAAAGAAAATCGCTGCATTCCACAAGTTCGAATTCGAAGAATTCACGGCGATATTGGTGCAAATTGAAGCGGTCCTCAACTCGAGGCCTTTGTTCGCATTATCACAGGATCCTGCTGATTTTACAGCGCTTACTCCAGGTCACTTCATTCGAGGTGTATCGCTCTTGGCCATTCCCGAGCCTAACGCGGAAGACCTTTCCCTACTTAACCGCTGGGAGAAAGTCAAAGCGCTTCACCATCAATCCAAGCATAGATGGAAAGAGGAATAACTTAAAGATCTTCAAAAAAGATATGAGGGGAAAAATTCAAACCACAATCCTCAACCAGGCAATCTCGTCGTGATAAAAGAAGATCCACCGAGTGGAAACTGGGACGAATCGAAAGGGTTCGCTACAGGCCTGATAGCCATGTACGTGTCGTGAAGAACGGGGTTGTCACGCGCCCTCCCGTAAAACTGTGTTTTATTCCACAAGCGCCCTCTTCGCGCGAATCACAGTAACAAAACGAAAAAAAAAAACGCTCTACCATCCTTATAAATACTATATTACTGTATTTACTATGGTAAAGCTTTAAACACCTCGTTTAAAAAGGTCATCCCAAGTACTTCTAGTTTCCGCTTGCTCATATATTTTGATTGATAAGATTGAAACCCTTAATGGTTATCAGGAAAGCCCGAAAGAAATTGTTCCAATGCAGACTCTGCCATCGATATCACGCGCTGCGGACCTTTCCAGCCTTCAAGGCAACGAAGCCACCACAACGCTTGGTCGCCAACTTAAAGAATTTGTTATTGAATTATAAAATCCAAAGTGTTGAGAACTAATCGAATACTCAGCAAAAGTGGTGAGTGAGAAAGACGACCAGTCGGGTTATTTAACCTTTAAGAAATTTTTTTTTAATAGTAGCGGTGACTTATATTTGTAGTGCTAAAATTTAATGAGGCTTTGTGATCCTTTTCATGGTAAGTTGTTTTTTACATGGCGTGTTCCAAGCCCTGCGCAGAACCATTTCTTGTACTATGGAACGATGAGCTGTGCGAGCTTTACAAGGACGTATACATAGTGCAGCGGATTAAGAACTATCGGCTCCACTGCTTAGGCCAAGCCATTCGAATGGATGAAATACCTACAGCCCTGAAAGTTTTTGACGCGATACCCACTGCTGGTGGCCGAGCAAAAGGAAGAACTCCTCTGCGTTGGAAAGAATAAGTGGAAAAATACTTGGCTATATATGGGATTTCCATAGCCTGCGTGTTGCCAAGGTAAACCAATTCTATTTACTACTGCCGCTTGTATTGTGTATTCATAGTTGCCACATTTTTCTGGGAAATTTAAAAAAAATTTTGCCGCAGTATCGCTACTTGTGCTCTTATTAGCTACACATTTTACCAGCAAACAAATTAAGTTGGCCAACATTGCTCCACTGCAATTACAACCACAATTTCTATACGCATTTGTGTGTTTCTACATACATTTGTTGTTGTTCATACTTCTACAACACAATAGTCGGGCGTTTTGTGATTTTCTATGCAAATCATTTAATTCGATTTTACCATCATTGTGATTTGCATAGAAAATTAGTTTGATAGCCCATATGCAAGTCAATGTGTTCATATGTAGATTATGTTTTAAGTTTTCCTTATGTACATATACATATAGGTAACTAACAACATATCTGCGCCCCTCTACCTACTTGTTAACCGCAAATGAATCAAAAAATAAAATTGAAGCTTATATAATTGTTTTTGAAAATATTTGCCCAACGTTGGTTAATTTGGCACGCCTAAAACTTTCATCGATTTGCCATTCAACTCTCCTTTCGCTACTGATGTTTTTAGTATTTAATGGAATATGTTCGATATCAATTTCCAAACCTGAAATAAATATAAGGTTTGGTAAATCTACACAGCCTTAATTATGGTCAGTAAATACTGATATGTTTGTATATATGTACATATGTACGCTTTATAGTTAAACTTTCGAGCTCATCACTACTTTATTTTCATTCCATTTAAGTTTCAGTAAATCTAATACCCACTAACTTTTTTACTATATATTCTTTCATTTTGCCGTATTAAATTAAATCTTTATTTGCCGTTTTAATTTTGCCAGTTTTTTTCGGAAAGGGTGAACGAAGCAATCAACACATATCAATTTCCTTTTTAGCTTGAAAACTGTTAACTTTCAGCCGCTGCAGCTTTCGACCTTGTATCAATCATTCTCCATTAAAAATGAGGTCATGAACTATAATTTTGGCTGATTAGATAGCTAGTCTTTTGACTGTACGGTTCATGCATACGAGTTTACTTCTATATTTATTTGTTTGCTCGTATTTGTGTGTCCAATATTGCCTCACTTGACCACTTCGCTTAATTGAGGGTGATTATTGCATTTGTGATATGGTCAATAACGTTAATATGCACTTCATGCAAATTTTGTGGCTTTAATACCAGCCACATATCTATGTAAATAAATATTTCGTGAATTTTACTCGTATATTAACAAATTATATTAGAGAGAATTGATGTTATATTTAGAATTTAATTTGAATTTATTTAAAACTGCTTAAATATAATTGTTGGCCCATAAGTATATACAAATCTCGATATTTGGCCAAGCTCCTCTTTGAACTTGTAAGCTACACTTTCATATTTTTAACTAGAGCTAAAAAGTTTGTTGAGATGTTTTAAATATGGAAGTAATTCACTCAAAGTATTGTCATTACTTATGAGAGAAAACCCTTTGAATGATACAATAAAATCCTGGTAAATTTTAGACATTACCATTGTGATTTCTTTTTCTATTTAACTTTAATCATATAATAACACTGTGAGATTAAAGCAAAAAAAAATTCGCACACACGAAAAAACTTGAAATGTAGTAAAAGTGCGTCTTGAGTTTTTATTCCTGACTCACGAATTTTTCTTTAAGTGCATAAAACTTTCAGTTTGAACTCATCATATTCTATAAAAATATTTGATAGAGGAGGAGAGTGTCTTTTGGAGAATTTAAATTAATTTTTTTTTAATTTTTGCAAAAAAGGGTGAGAAATTTGTTTTGAAAGTTTTAACAATAAATATCTGCAAGCATATTGTGGGACAAAAATAAGGATTACAATGAAATATTTTTTTTTTCTTTCTTTATTTGATGCCTATGTATTAGTTCATGTCAAATATGTACCTGAAGAATTTTTTGAACGCCGGGTCATAACTGAAACTTCAAAAATTAACCAAAAGCGTAGATTTACGAGTACCACTTTAGAGCTCAGTAACACGTAATGAAAAATTCAAGAATAGTTAAGTAAACATTTTTTAAAAGGACAATTTCAATAGTTATTCGTCCTTGAACTCAAACAAAATTTTGTTTCTTTCAATTCTTGATATTTTTCTTATATTCTACAATTAATTGTGTTCTTTTATATATTTTTAAAAATTTAATGTAATTTTAATTTTAGTTTTATGAGTATATTGTATATTTTGTGTGCTAAATTTATTGTCGCTCGATGTAATAGTTTAGTCTCGAAAAAAGCATATAAAATCATGTCAAATAAATCAAACTGTGTTTAAATTAAAAAAAGGTAAATATTGCTTTTTTTATTATTTGAACATTTTTCTTTGAACTTTCACACATTTTTTGAGTATGCAGTTTGGAAGCCAAATAAATTTAAATACAACAAACTGCAATTTTTAATAAGCTAAAAATTAGCGTTGATTTTGAGTATATTTCTTTTACCTCGAAAAATTTAATTCTTCATTTATAAAAACTTAAAAAAAAGTTTTTAAAAATATTTTCAAAATACATATATGCAAAATATTTTCTCTAAATTAAAAAGGCTCCAAAATACAAATAAAGTTGTAATACTCTTGTCAGTCTCTAACTCAGTGAAATGCAACTTTAATCTCCAGTAACTATTTAAGTGGTTAAATAAATATTCTACTAATCGCATAGTTGTATTTCTCTTACTAACATAATACATAATATAGACGGCTATGATTAAGTCCAATTACAGTACGCCTTACAGTCACTAACCGATTTCATTAACACTGTTATCCAATGTTGCGCAAGAGCAATGTTTAAAAAATGAAAACATATCAGAAGTTACGTATACGCAGTGACACTCTAAGCTATGTACATATGTATTTACATATTTCATATGTGTAATATATAAGCAACAGTTTATTCTTAATTTAAATGCAAGTAGTAAGAGCAAAATTTTAATATTCTCTAGTAAATCGTCAACGTACTGCTTTATCGACAGAACAAACTGCTCTTAAACTTCCCAAAAATATATTTCTCTTAATTTTAATATATTTCTCTTAATTTAAGAGTAGTGTATTACGATGACATTGTATATTTTAATATCTTCTATGCAGTTGCGTGAACAAGCGAATAATTTCCAATATTTTTTTATGTTCATTGCTTGAAAGCTGAAGAAAAGTCGAAAGTTTGCGAGCTTAATGTGACTATTGCCAACTGGTCGGGTTGTTTTCTCTATTTCGCACTAACTACGTTTGATAAAGATCTTGTGTTATGCCTAATTACAGTTAGATTTAGGTACGAACACCATTGATTAAATATGCATACTTTATTTAGAGGTAATGGAGTTGGGGCAAGCGGCATGACTGTATGCCATTAATATTTGATATTTAAACGTATGTCCTCTGCGAATTTTTAAGTATTCGACCCTCAGATATGAGTAGAAAAAAAAAAAATAGTTGGGTTCAGTTCTTAATCACAAGTTCAAACTGTGCCTGTTTTTACATTTGAAAGTTATTGAAATTTTCGTAACTCAAAATTTTTGTTATCCGACTTTAAAATATTAAATAAAAATATGAAAACCCAAGATTAGATTTAAATTGTCTCAAATTCTTGAATACATTACAAAGTTTGACTAATTTTTCAGTCGAAAAACATCACGTCACCTGCTGACATTGGTATACAGATGATTACATATGTACAAACTTTTAAAATCATTCAAAAATTTCGACTTCCAAGCATAATTATTTTAGTAGCATCAAACATTTCAATATTAACTTGTTAAAATGATATATTTAAGAAATGTTCACCTTGGCCTGTTGCGCTTTTTTAAACTACAAGTACGAAAGTACTATCTTCTCTCTGTATTCCCAGCAGAGTTGTATTTGTTGGCACCTATAAAGCTACCGTCTAAGTTCATGAGCGTTCAACGTCACCTCAATGCGCGCATAAATTAGGTTAAACACACACACACTCTCATACACACTATTCGCAGCGTTCTTACATTACATAGCAGTTGCTACCCAGTAAACAACAATAAAGTTAAACAAATTTGTTTAATGGAGTATATTTTTCTTATTTTGTAAATGTTTCTTAAACTCTTAAGCTTAGTAAAGAGTTTGCAAGAAAATCGTACAATTCATTTAAAATTACACTCAAGAAATAAAAGAGACATTTGTATTCTTAAATCAGTCAGAAGCTCTCAAACACAAAAATGCTTACATATTTATTTATTCAAGAAAATTTACAGCAACGGCAAAGTACTTTTACAAGCAGCAGAATCAATCAAAAATATTTTTTACGTTTTTTCTTGAAAGCTGTGTTCTTAGCTTTAGCAGTTAAGTTGAAAAGGGAATTTTGCTATCCAAATTAAATAAGCATTTCCAGTTTTTATTATTTTAACTGTGCAGATATTGATTGGTATATCTATTACTGATTTACCGAATTCCCAAAATTTTTTCCCCATACAAGACTGCAGAGAACTTTTTTCAGCTCATTATAAATAATTGCAAAAGTTCTTATTAAATTACTCATTTTTGTTCAGGGTATGGGAAAACACTGAGTAGTTTCCCCTTGCGGTGCTATTTGATATCTATTTCCTATCTACAAAAATTTCATATACATAAGTGAAAAATATATCTATTTTGTTCTAACAGACATGGCAACTAATCATTTTTATTCTTATAATGTGATTAGCGCTGACAACTAAACTGTTTATTGTTGTCATCACTTACTCCTCAGCACTAATAATCAAACTACTCAATTTCAATAGAAAATAAGTCCTCCCCAATGTTCATCCAAAAAATAAATGTTTTGATGAAATACAATTTTTTGATGAAATGCCGATTTATTCATAGCCTACTTTGATTAAAAACTGCCTTATATGTTTCTATCTTGCTACTTCTAACACATACGATTCTTTCAAAATATGGTTTTAAAATTAATGCTTGGCAAATACTTCCGTTTATACATTTGTTTTTGAGAATTTAATTACTTATTTTTTTGTTAACAAATTTAACATTCAATACTTTGAGTTAAAGGCAGGTTGAGTTTCCTAAATTTATTAAACTTAATTATTTAGTTGACATAATCACGCAATTTTGGCCGAGCGCATAAATACAACAATAAGAAAATTAAGCATATAAAGTGTTTTGATTTCTTATTTATTGAATGATATAATAAATATGTTCGTTAGTTCATAGCCTAACATTAAATTAAATGTTAGACAAAATATTTGTTGAAACGATTTTCCGTCATCCCTTGTGAAGTTTGGTTTGGAGCCAAACCGGTTTCGGTCTGTTCAGTCTGAGTCTGTTGTTCCGTATTTATTTCTTTTTTTGGCCAAACAGGTATTGGTGCATAATCGTCAATGTAAACAAATGTTAAGTGTCCTGAGTATTGGTACCTGAAGTTTTGCGCGGTTAGAATACAAAAGGGAATATTTTATCTAGCGACTGCCTTCGCGGTAGAACGTTTGGGTATTGCAGGTCTGTTTTGTATGTTGATATCTGTCATTTTACCTACTTACGTCTTTTCTATGTTTTTTGTAAACAAGTCTTAATGGGAAAAAATTCCCCGCGTCGGAGTTGCTGTTTATTTGTGCATTTATTTTGCTTCCATCACATGTTTTTTGTTTACATATTTCCATGTTTTCAAGAGCATTCAGGCGCCGTCATTTTTGTTGTACGTGCACTACCTTCATTGTTTTCTTTAGGTTTGCGGGTAAACATTTCTCGATTACCAAGTGGTTTGCAAAATTAGATTCAGTTATAGCCGTGGATTTTCGTATCCTTTTATTGCCAAAATGTTTACTGGACAAAGGTCGCACACTTAATGAATACTTCTTAGACAAACTTGACACAATAATAAATATATGACACTTTGTTGAAAACTACTCGCATCATTGTGTAAGAGCGAATGCGATTAGACACAATTCGACAGCTGTTGTACTACATATGTACCCAAATGTACATACCTATGTGGTTAAAATCCGTTTGCCAATTGGGAATTTATGCAAATTTTGACTTTTTGCTTGTGTTTATTCAAATAGAGGGCAAGCGCAAAATTTAGTGCCAACAAAAGTGTTGCTAAATACTACAGCTGTCAACATTGTTGCTATCATGGTTGCTGTTTATATGTATGTAGTACAGATGCTACAGTTGCTAAATGTTTGCCAACCTAAATGTTGTCTTCATTAAATAAGCTCTTCGCCGAGGTAGCCATTTTGTGGTAATAAGAGGCAAAAATACAAACAAAAAAAAAAAGAGAAGCCAAAGCTAAAAACAGTTGCCACACCTTTCAAATACGGCTGAATATTCTTGTCAAGGTTGCTGTCGTTGTAACAAATGTCTGCTAAGTAGTAGCTGCGATTTTTTTCTTCTCTTTTTTTTCAACTAACGATTTTTTAGCTGCTCTTTTTTACCTTTTTAAAAAAATCATATTTCGCCGGTATTCATTTATTTAATAGATGCCCGCATAAAGCTGTTAAAATGTTAAGCTTTTAATGTGTTTTTGGTGATGTGCCGCCATTGTTGCAACATTTTGGTCTTTACGCTGGAATGGAGAGGTTCGAAGGTCTAAAAATTTTGCAATTTTCACGCTGCGAAATTAAGCCGCCATGTATATAAGCAAAGGTGCGTGTGTGTTTGTGTGTGTATATATGTATGCATGCATTAATGTACAAGTGTCATACGTACATATTTACATATATATCGCTTGTTTTACATAATGCTGCTACACCGTTCGCTGTTATTTGGCTTTGCTTTGTGGCAACATGCTGATTACTACATGTTTCCACCAAAAGACCCGCTGCGATATGTCCAGCTGCTGTCACCTCATACCCTTGTTCAACCATTAAACGCTTTTTGAGTATGTACATATATGTATGTATGCCAGAAACTGTTTACACTGCCACTCTCTATTATGCAGGAAATTATCTTGTATCGCTTTTGTTTCGATTGTTTAACGATATTTCCATTAGCCAGTCTTTACTGCTTGCTAAATTCCAAATAGATATACTCAATTTCATATCCGCTTCACAGACTAACCTAATTTGCCCGTAGCACCTTAGTTGCTGCTGTTGTGCACGATTGACAGTGTAACTGCTTTTACACGAAATTGCCGCTAATGAGTTTTCTAAACTCAGTTTGTTCCGGGGGCAGCAGCATCAGCAGTCGTTTTGTCCCAGCGGCCATCAAAATTCGACTAGAGTTGAATATAAAATGTTAAACTTGCATAGCGGGCGCTTATTGTAGCATTTGTTGGTGGCTGCTGCACAGATTTGCCAATTTGCTCATTTACAATGGGCGATAAAAGAGCGAAAATTAAAATTAACCCTTTCGGTTATTCTTTGCCACATGGCAAATTTATTTTATATTTTTTGTATTTTTCTTTGAAGTTGTTTCTTTAAATTTATAAAAAAATACTACGATTAGTATACCCAGTAAATTAGTAGCGTTCAGAAAGTGAGCGTCACACCTGAGTTTCATATTTAATACAAAATATCGCTTTATACTTTTGTACATTTTATTAAAAAAAAAAATAGGTTGTTTATTAACTTTGTGTAAATAATTTGGTCGTTAATTTTGATAACGATTTAAAAATAAATAAGAATGTTTCTAAAAATTCAAACTTGTATTTTATTGGAATTTTTAGCTTTAAGTGAATTCTATGTATGGCATGATGCCCAAAAAATTTCTTTTGATTTTTCTTTACATAGTCTTTAATAGTAAGAAAATGTAAATTAAAGTTTTTTAAAGTCAAAAACAAAAAGAAGATACGAAAGGGTTAAACCTATCGGCCCTAAAGCTCATTAACAATTTAAAATAAATGAAAATTTATTTAAGCTTGATTTTTAATGAGTTGCTTTTTATATTTTGTACATACTAAGTGGTGTCTTTGTATGTTCTATACAAACATTCATATATATTGGCATATATACTATTATATAAAATTTATTATATGCAACATGTTTGTTACAGTTTGGCTCTCAAAGTACTGAACCAATTTTAATAACTTTTTTTTAAATTAAGCCTTTGTTGAGAACAACTGAGTGGCGTTATTTTATTTTTGGGAGTAAAGCCTCCGCCTCGGAACACTTTAGCCGCCATCTTAAATCACCTCAACCACATTCATAAATACCAATTTATTTAATCGTAAATTTTGAACAAATCTGTTATATAAACTTTATAAAATTAAGCAACCGAAACTTTTTCATACAAAGTGTCATGCAATTCCAAAGAATTAAAGGCATCTCTTAAAGTTTTCCGCTGCATTTTAGCTATTTCAAAATTTTGCTGCCATTCTTCATTGAAATAGATAATTCCCACACTTACAAGAAAATTTATTTTGTTTATCAAATGAAAAATAGCGCAATAATATAAATTCTTTTGGGACTACGATAATGATTAAATATCATTATTTCTACACATATAAAACTTTATTCGTATTTTATTCATATAATTATCACAACCATAACGAATATTGTTATCGTATTATCCGTGTCGTATTCCTTATTCACTGTGTCACTTTAACTTCCATGAATATGTTCGTATTAGTTTAAATATGACGCATCTTTCAGTGTGCATTGAAAAAATATTTTTATAAGATTTTGGGTAAATAAATGTATAGCTAAGGTTTTGGAAAAACTACTAGCTAAGTGTTCCATAATTTTTTTTTGTGTTTTTTGGAATATTTAAATCATTTTGAAAACATATACATTTAATTTCTGTCTTGAAATATATTTTGTGTCAATTTAAATTCGAATAACCAAATATTTTTTAAAAATAATGTTTTTTAGTTTTCGTCTAATATAATTTTCACCTTTAAATGAATAATAATTAATTTTGTTTAATTACACGACTAATATAGTTGTTATTTTAACAATTTTTAGAAATTACATGATTGCTATAATCATTTGATTATTTGCAATAATTTAAATCGTTAGTGAAATAAAAAATCTATAAACCCATACAAACATAGACTTCCTTCAATGTTTTTTTTACAAAATTATTACTGAAAGTATTAACGATGGATAGCACATAGTAAGTGTTGAACCGTTCTCTCATCGACCATGATATTTTATTTGAGACTGAAATCAAAGTAAATTTAAAATAAGCAAAAGTATTTGAAATTAATCTTTTTTTGAAATTGAAAGTTTAGTTATGCGTAAGTTTGACTTCTCAATAAAAAAATTAAATGGCTCAAAAACGTTAATAATGCCGAAATTGTCTCTCAACGTTTCTAACTTATTTCTTTTTTGTCAATGTATTATTTAGTGGCAAATACGTTTGATAATATCTGTAAAAACTCATTTCTTATTTAAATATGTATGCACATTAGGCATATTTAGTGATACACCAAGTCAAATTGGTGTCAGTTATATAACAGTAACTTATACAAATTTACCAGCCCAACACAGCTTCATCGACTTATATAGAAATTTATTAAGTACAATCAAATAATTGCCAATAATCAAATTAGTTATTAATTGAAAATAATCTAATAATTAAAAATCATTTAACAATCAAATTAAAAATAATAAATCAGTTAAAAACAATCAAATAATTAAAAAAAAAACAAATACAATTATTAAACAATTGTACTGCTTTTAATAATTTGATTATTTTTATTATGAAAAATAAGTATGAAGTACGTATATTTTTAATAATAATAAAGTTTTTAACGGTGAGTTAAGTGTGTAAATCAAAACTATTATTAGAACTAAAAAAGGCAAAAACTAAATGGTTAGTAATCGTAATGGTAATTTAACACTTTTGTTGTGAACTTATATTAGAAAGTACAAAACAAAAAACAATATTTCTCGAAAATTCGAAATCTTTATAGAAATCAGGTATTTTTTTACAAAAAGCCAGTTTTATTGTAAAAATTACAATATATCTTTATCAGAATTCTTTCTAGTACATTTGACCACATATGCACTATATAATGAAAAAAAAAAAACCGAAAATACAAACTTAGCCTCAAAAACGGCTTAACAGAAGAATACAAAGATAAGGAAGAGTCCTTGCATTTGTTAGAATGCAAACTTCTACAAGCAGAGTTGTCTACGAAAAAGAGGAAAAAATACACTCAATATTTTATTTTTAAAAATAATAAAAACTGGGACGTTTAGTAAAACTGTTTGTTAAGTTTGGTTTTAGGACACTTTTCCGACCTTGTGATAACAACTACAATCAAAAAGAAAACAAATTACTTCCTTAAAATACTAACTACGATTCCAAAACTATATTTTTAAAATAACTCAGCAGCATGATTTAACAAACTTATTTAAAAAAAATTCAAACAGTTCGTAATTTCGTAAATTTTTGTTTTGAAGACGACGCCATGAACTTTGTTCAAACGGACACCAAATTTGCAATTAAGAACATTTCAGCAATTTAAACCTTTATCTATACTATTATATAAAATCTATCCTATTATAAAAAATTTATTATAACGGAAATGTTTGTCACGATTTGGCTCTCAAAGTACTAAACTGTTTTTTTTTTTTAATTTAGCATTTATGGGCAACGCAACTATTGCTATTTCAACATAAAATTAAAAATGTATATTGCTTACTGAACAGCTAACTCTGCGTTCTAGCGCAATCAGAAAGTAATTTAAGCCAAAATCATTTAACAATAATTCCACTCGGAAAATGGGAGGACTCAAGAATCTCAGCCCAACGGCGATCGTCAAAGGATAATTGACAATGCAAGAGCTTCATATGTTCGTCCCGTTAAGCTTCTGGTCACTGCAGACTGAGACATCATATTCACAAAATGGAACTCTCGGAGGTGGAGGACCGCAGGTATTGTGACTTGGATGAGAAGACCTTTGAGCCTATATTGTGCGAATGCACACGTATAATTGTACCCAGGTTTATATATCTTAGGGAGTGACTAACATCTCCTACCAGAATATGGCCAAATACATCTCCTAAAGTACGTAATAGCATGAGGATGGAGTGAGAAGTTAGAGGATTTTCACAATAGATCTTGATAAGTCACAGAGCTTTTATGCCCTAATAATAATAATAATAACAATGTAAAACATTTTGTTGAAGAGATTAGATATGCTTTATTATAATTTAATTATGTTTGTGTATTGTGATGATCGGCTCTAAGCCCAAAATTAAATTAACTTCGATGTATATTAATACAATTGTTTATACTCTTAAACAAACATCGAAGTTTATTTAATTTTGGGCCTAAGGCTGGGCAAAATAATTTACAACATAATTAAATTATTTCAATGAATGAGACAAAGAACTTTATACATATACATACGTGTACGGTTATTCAAAAATAGTCTAAGCAATTTAAAAAAATTTTTATTTATGACAATTCCCTGTAATAAAGAATTCTAAAAAAAAATTTTCTTATGTGAGCAAAAAATAACAAGTCTCAACAATTTTATAGGAATTGTACAAAAATTCGTATTTGTTTGTGGAATGCATGAGCAACTTCACAGTCTTGGCGGCACCTATGGTACAATAAAGAGGTAGTATAATGTTAGCAGCAAATTGGAGTTTTTTCTTATATGTATGTGGTCCATATCAAGTCAAACTTTGTTTACAAAACAAACATAAAAAAAAAAAAAAAATTTTTTTGTTTACAAAACAATCTTTGTTTACATTTTTTAAATTTATATCTATGTTTAAATTTATACAAATTTTGTGTTACCTAGTTTTTGGAAACATATGTACATACGTATGTACTTACAAACATACATATGTATGAACATACTCAGAAATGGGACATTGTGTTATTAAAGACAGAGAAAGGTAGGATTTTTTTTTTTTTTATATCCGATTGGAACATAACTTCCGAATGCCGTTTTCTGCAAATAGCTGAGTGCGTTTCGACCATTTCTTGCATTCTTGAAGGCATACCTCGTGAGTCTTTCCAGAGTTTTGTGGCCAGGCGCAATGCTTCCTGAGAATCCATTGTAGAAGGATGCGTCTTGTATTGTTTGCATTGTTTACATTGAAATATAAGTATTTTTCAAGCAAAATGTAGAAACGCGTACACTTTGTTTACATTTAGAATTATCAAACTCGTCAAATTTGATATATGTATCTATTTTGACGGGTGATGGAAAACAACGAATCACAAAATATACCCCAGACTTGCTACCTGTTTAATGTGCCTTGGCGGCACCATTAAATATTAATGATTGCCAGCCTAAAAAAATGTGGGTATGCATGTTTTCCATTTATTTCCATTTCTTTAAATTTCGAGGGGAGGAGCGTTGGTTGTTTGTTTGCTCGCTACAATTTTTATGTTGGACTACCCTAATTAATTGCCTATTAAGTAAATTAAAATTAATTTGTGTAAACCATCAAAGGCCTAATAGACCGTTAGAAAGGAGGAACAAAAAATTCATGGGATAAACGAAGTCGAATGAACTTTATGTTTCATGTTCCTTTAAAAATGTGTTAATATACTCGTATGCATGTATACATACGAGTATATGTAAATATACATAGATAATTATCAACCAAACACACATTTTCTAAGGTGCGCTCTTATAGGCATATATGTATATAGACATGTAAATATAGCCGTGACAAAGCACTCTGAAGGACACGAATGACCTAATATTAATATTGAAATTTCACTAAAAACTTCCGTATGGGTTTTTCACTTTTACTCCACTAATCCTCCAATTTGCCATAAAACTCAGCCTCATGTGAACAAGCGAAAAACCTTAAAAACTCATTGCGAGCTTACATCCACATTCACGCCACTTATAATGTACATATGTATGTGTTTGCTAATGTAAATATGTGCTTAACTGAATGCCAATGTCAAATAGGAATTGGAAAATTGTTTGTACGAGTATTTTAAATGTCTTCTATACGCAGTCAGTGTGCTTTACGCCAGTCTATGCATTCACGATTTAAAAAACTTCGAATTGTCTGCCAACAGAGTCATGCACACCCGCACACACAATCACACTATTCACAACATCGTACAAGGGAGTGTGAATTGAATTTGATTTATATTTGTCATAAGCACACAAAAATATATTCTTCATAACCTTGGTGTAAATCGGACTATCTCGGGGTAAGCAGAAACCTAAGATGTATTGTTGGGATTTTAGAAATGTGCAAGTTAAGTTATAGTTTATGAATGAATAATTGGTTTATTTATTTACTCGTACGTAAAGCAGTAGTTAGAAATACACGTTATGTTGCGCTATGTTAAAGCGGGGCACATTTAGGCCCTGGACCGTTTTGTATATCACTAACGGGTAAAGAATTTCAACTAGTGAGTCAACTTAACCGCTAGAGATCGTAGATAGTAATTAGTTTATTAAACTTTTTTTTTTATATGCAGAAGAAATAAAAGTTTAACCGAATTTTTAGAAAAACTTTGATTAATCTTTTATTTAACAATTTGCGATTTGTTTTAAAATCCAGAGGCCGCAGCAGTTACAATTATTATTATAAAAAAAAAATTAAATAAGAAATTTGTTTGATATTACGTATTTACTCAACAAATAATATATATTTTTTTAATACAATTTTTTTTTGTCTCGTGATATCATTTACCGACGATTTTTATTTATTTAATGTATGTAATAATTAATAATACCGGATACCGGATATTCGGCCGACCAAGTGGCCGGATAGCCGAATATCCGGCCGCCGACTATCCGGCGAAACTTAGCCGTTTGCGTAGGCGTCGCGCGAACGATCGGGTGGACTCGGTAGGATTCGGGTCTTTTCGTTGATGAGTGAAGTTAACAATTGTATCATTCATTTTATTATTGTGTCGATTGCATGCAGTGCAGACACGTGCGTGATTGTTTTTAGGTTATAAATTATAACGCTTAATTTTATTTGTGCTCTTATTATTTGAAGTACATACAACATATACACATAAGCCTTAAAGATTTAGCAACGAGAAATGGCATCGGTGAAGAAAAGATCGCCTTTATGGGAATACTTTGACCCTTATTTTTGGTGGGCAGCTAATGGCAAACAATACCCAAATTTAACAAAGTTTGTCAAAATCTACCTTTCTGCTCCTTGCACCAGTGTGTATAGCGAAATACTTTTTTCTGAAGCTGGACTTATTTATGAAGAGAAACTCAACCGCCTGCTACCTCTCAATGCAGAAAAATTAGTGTTTATTCACCATAATTTGCCCTTTGTGCAGTATGAGTACTAAATGTACTAATTCATTCATTTTCCTTGTATTACATTAACTTACTATTGTGTAATTAAAAATTTAATACTTAATCTAATTATATTTATGTAATATGATTCTTACTAAATAAAGCAAATAATTACTCAAAAATTTGTTTCTTTTATCCAGCTTTTTTTTTAATCGCCCGGATGTCTATCCGGCCGAATGGTAGCTATCCGGTATTCGGCCGGATAGTATTATGGGGGCCGGATACCGGATAGTTACCGGATATCCGTTTCATCTCTAGTAATAATACACAATGTTTAAAATCAATGATTCTTTAAAAAATGCCCCAACTGTCATTGAAGTTCGATGTTTTGTGTGCTACTTTAAATTTTTCCAAGGAAATAAAAAAATAGTAGCACTTGGTACTAATTTGAAAATGATTTTTATAAAAAGAGTTAAAAAAGGGGATATTTTATTGATGCCATTTAAAAATAAAAATCACCAGCTAATTTTTATAGTGATTTTTTTTTAATTAGTCACTATCTGGATGGATGGATGGATGGAATTGGGGTCGGCCGGAAAACCAAAACAGGAGTTTACCAAGCACTTAGACATTGTTGCCCATTGTACTTGAGGACTGTAAAAAGGATAAACAGGATGAGGGAGAAGGGGTGGGTGGGGAGTCATAGGAGGTAATTACTACTCAGCAAACTTCCCCGATCCTTTTACGAACCTGCGTAGTCCGCTGAGGGAGAGAGAATTTATATTGTCCATTCTCAGGACATCCGACCCAAAGATGCGGCACCTGAGTCTAGAGAACGCTGGGCAGCTGCAGAGAAAATGCTCTGTACAATCCTCGTCCTCAAGGCAGAATGCGCCTAGCGGATCGTAGATGATACCTATGGTGACCATGTGTTTGCCCCATGGATTGTGCCCCGTAATCAGTACTGTCAGAGCTCGCAGTTCTCTCCTCCTCTGGTTGAGGAGAAATTTCGCCACTGCTCTGTTTGGCGTTTTCAGAAAGCACTTAGTTACTATGCAGAAGTCAGTACTGCACCAACGGTCCTCATAAGCTTTGCTCATAAGTTCCCTAATGTACCTGACAGTTCCCGCTATACTTGACCCGATGATTGGTTCCGGTCCAACTGGATAGTCCGAAGACCCGCGGTTTGCCAATTCATCGGCCAGTTCATTACCTTGAGCACCACAGTGTCCCGGCACCCACACAAGCTCAAGCCTATTCCATCTTGCAACGAAGTTTAGCCTTAACTTACGATTTTTGAAGAAACATGAGCGGATTACAAAGCCTTTAAGGCAGCTTGGCTGTCACTACCGACCTTAATATGGTATCCTCTCCAACTTACGCCAACTATACAGTCTGCTACTTTGAGTATTGCGAAGACCTCCGATTGAAACACCGTGGTCATCTGACCCAAACCAGAGAAGCCTCTGAAGTTACCCTACAGATGCCAGCGTAGAAAGTTTTTACGGAGCTCCCCAGAAGAGTTTCTGGATCTCTCCATTCCTCCCTTGTAGGAAAGCTAACGGCGTACTTTCTCCCAGAAGAGACCCGCGGTATAATTTTGTCATTTGTTACCAGAAGCAAAGGGTATTCCTCTGACACCCTTCCAAACAACTCCCTATGTCCGAAGCTCCTATCGTCGTGCCACAGGCCTTAAGCATGCAGTCGACACATCGTCTTCATTGCCTCCTGGATCGCTAAATCCAAAGGTAGCTAATCCAACAGAGCATTAAGAGCCACGCCTGAGGTTGTGCTCATAGCGCCCGTAATGCTTATCCACACACTTCTTTGTAATCTGTTTAGCATAGAAACCGTGGTTTTCCCCATGGTTCTACGCCACCATACCACAGCAGAGTATATGACTATCGGTCTGACCAAGGCTGTGTATACCCAAAGTACCACAGTCGGTCGCAGAACCCAAAGTCACTATCTGACTTCCATAATTAAAAGTAATCATTATTAGTATTTCGAGACGAATATCATTAATAACTTTTATTTTCTCTCCATGAAAAAATCTGTATTTTTAATGTCAACAGTCTGATTCGTAACCATTTTTTTTATCAAACAGCTATGTATATACTAAAGAGTGTTATCATACATTACAGCAGTAGCAAAAAATTAAATTGTAGGATATAAAATTCTCAGCCTGAGAGCGGAGAAGTGTTGTTAAGCTATGGCGCACCACAAATTCGAGTTTTTGGATTTAGGTTGGTCATTAGCAAGCTATTTACTTTTCAGGTAGAGCCCATACCCGTTAGATATCTTAGATTCATCTATCGCGGACCAGCTGGCATTGAGTAGGAAGGCTAAAGGTATGAAGGAAAACCAGGCAGGTACAAAGAAGTGATCGAGATATTTCACCTAATTCAAAGCATTGTACTTAAATTGAACCACGTACGCAGAATATATGGCAGCAAAAATTATACCCAACCAATCCTATCTCTTTTGCCGTCAAACTTACTCATGTTATTAGTATACTCTTTTCGTGTATTCTATATGGTTATTGCAATAGGAATTTTAAGAAACTACGTACACACCCAAACCATTTTCAAATATATGCTAGACATATTCAGGGTGAATGAACGAAGTGAAAAAAATTAAATCGCTTGAATATTTGTTTCCTAGTTACTATACTACGAGTATTGGTATTGAACGAAAGGGAGAAATGATTTGTGTTAGCAAATATTTGACATTTATAGATTATACACGTAAAAGAGATTGTTTATTGTTGTACTTAACTGCTGTGCGCTTGCTGAAGCATTGAGATGTGGCAGATGGCAGGCAGCCTCTAAGTCAAGCAAATAAAAAATGGAAGCTGTGAAATTGAATCTCCCGGTAAATGGTTGGCGTCTATTCAAGGTTGTGAGTATACACATTTGTGGTTTGCCTTTTAAATGGCTTGCATGGATGCTGGTGTGAAAAATATTATTTATAGCTCTTATGTCAAAAATGTTGACTTAAAGCTTGACAATGTTAGCATCTATGAATATGAGGAGAGAAATAAAGTAAGGAATACGAGTATTGTTTCCAATTTTATTGAATTGATGAACATGACTTTATTCGAGTTAATGTCATGTTTAATAATAATAATTTTTGGAGGCTTACATCGTATATGTATGTATGTACGAGTATGTAAGTCGTTTGCCTTGCCTTGCTTCAGCTATAATTTGTGGTGGGCGTCTTTATGTTGCACCACAAAATGGAGCACTTACATTTTAATGCCAATTCCAAAAGGTGGAAGTTTCTTATAAGAAACTTTTTTATGACATAAATATTATCCCGGAATTATGTCATTTGGGATTGTTGATTAAACGCTCCAGCCCTGAAAGAACATATTGGACGCACGCAGAACTCGCTGGAGATGAATGAGAATGAGAGAATGAGAAAGCACATTGCTGAGTTGGAAATATCAAGTTTGACCAATATCGAGTATACCGTAAGCAGAATGGTTGAAAAACGCATGCCTTTGTGAATTTAAATCGATGAAGCTCCATTCATTCACTTACAGTTTTTAAATACAGTCAATGAATCACATATTTGACTAATGAATGCAAAATTGAAGTCATTAGTCTTTCCTGTTATGCATGAAATTTTTTTAAATTTTTTTCTGTCTTAGCTGATTAATGAAATTTCTGCTGAAATATATGTATGTGTATGTAATTTTTTGATTATTAGAAAAAAAGTAACCCAAGTTTAGTTTAAATATTGTGAACTCTTTAAAAGGAGCATATGGTGCTTAGTTGCATACGAATAATGAACGAAAATAAAATAAAACATAATCTAAAAATTTCGAGCAAGTTAAAATTTTTTTTGTTAATTTTTTAAGACAAAAATTTGGAAAAAGTCATCGTTTTAAAAAAAATTTAAAAAGTTCAATTCAAACGAAATTATATTGTCACAGTCTCCTATTGAACCTATTTATAAGAAATTGCACTTTAACCAAAAAGGAAGAAGAAGAAAACACAATAGTTTTGCGATGCAATGGCTAAAATGAAGTGACTTTCAAAAACTACAACAAATATTTTAATAACCATAAAATGACATAAAGGTAAACATTTTTTTTTTTGTGAAAAAAAAATTTCTGCAATGAAATGTAACTGCAATCATATGAATAATATAGTCAAAAATGACTGCATTCCTTAAGACACCAACTTTGTCCACTTGAATCAGCGAAACTGCATTATTGGCGTAGAATACGTCTTACCTTACGGTATGGGCACCCATGTCAGATTGTTATTGTTGTAATCTCTATTTCCTTAATTATAAGGAAACGGCGCGATACATTTTTTTAAAAATTTTTTTGTAGTCAAATGAAGATGTTAGCTTTCGTTTGACATACATTTTATGTTGGTTGATATCTTCCTAATATTTAAATTTCTCAAATGAAAATTGTATAAACACATGCACACAAATTTGTGTTAGGTGTTTGGTTGAGTGTGTAGTAGTGATACAGCACTGTGTTACCCACCACCAGTTTGTAGCGTGAATAGACGTTCATTTTATTGCATAATTTTAGGCGGGAAAATTTAAGTAGAGTAAAGGCAGAGAAAGCGCTGCCAACTACTGCTTATTGGTGGTGATTTTAACACAAATACTAGATTGGCGAAATTTATGAGCGATACGTTCAATGTGGATTATATTCGAAATGATGCTCCTACAACTATTGATAACACAACCATTGACTTAGTTTTTGCGAGAAATTTAAATGTTAATTTAAAAACATATTTATCCTATTTTTCCTATCATAAGCCTATATTCTCAAAAAGGAATTTTCAAATAAACAAATAGATTTGGGTCTGTTATTTATCATTTATCTTTACTATTGATAACTACCATTGTCTTCGTTTTTGCGAGAAATTTAATTGATAATTTAAAAACATTTTTATCGTATTTTCCTATCATAAGCTTATGTATATCATCAAAAGTAACTATCAAATAAAGAAATTCATTTGCTTGTATTATTTATCATTATAAATTATCATTATACATACATATGTTTTCTGTCTTATCGGATGGCGTATTCTACGTTAAACTTAATGGCCGTGTCTCTGACACAGCCTCCTTCTTTTTTCTATTTAATGGCTTGTAGTCCTCCCTCGTACCCTTCGTACCTTAGTCTACTGCACAATTGATTTGAGTGCAAAAAATAACAATAAAAGTTTACCTACATACCTACATGCATTATAATATACACATACATATTTATAATAAAAATTATATGATAATCATAGGAGGGTATTAAAAACTTTCATACAATTTTTAATAGGTTTTCAAACTACAAAATCTACATTAATTTAACGGCGGAACATTTTGTAATCAGAATTTTTTGCACACATTCTCAAGTTTGTGTGTTGCTAACATATCCGGAGTTTTGCACAAAAACACAACCAGAAATTGCGGCACGTCTTACACACACACATACAAGGAGTAAGGGGTGGTTCATGCAATATATTTTTTTTTTAATCACTTGACAGTAGCAGCTCTTTACCGCTAGAATTTGTTAATAGCAAATTAGTATCACATTTGCACGTAAAGATTTCAAACGCCTTACGGTTGAGCAATGTCGTTTTCGTTCGAAAAATCGTCTTTCAAGTCAAGACGCATTTTCAACTTCGACAACTTGCACGTTATCGTTGCGACCAAGCTGCCTCGCCATGCCGCACAGGCATGTTTGGTCAACCTTTCTAGACGTTATCAATTGGCGTTGCCGGAACTGCGATATGATGGTGTTAGGCAATCCACAATTGCTTTGATATACCGATTTTATGCGAACAATTCATTAAAGTGAATATCGAGATATATTCAGAAACAGTTACGAAGGTGTTGCAAATGTAGATTAACAAGAAACGCCACTGCGAAGTCAAACGTATGGATGAAGTAGGGTCCGAAAATATTTTCAAAAAATTTATAAGTATGAGGCTATGAAGATAATCTGCATTTTTAGTTTTGTTTCAACACGCAATTTTTTCGTAATTTTTTAATTTTTTTGAGTACGTTAGAATATCTTTGTCATTAACGATATACCATTTTAGGTTAACGTTGCTTCATTTGCTGAAACACCTCTGAAATTATTTAACGAAAAGTTCTGTAGAATATCTTACGCCAAGAGCTTAGGAGAAACGGCGAACTTTGTCGCGTCAAAATTACTAGAAGTAATGGCTGAAACACAATGCCGACGTACGACGAACTTTTCGTCGCGAATGTTCGTCGTGAAAAATAGAACACACCACCGTATATCAGAATGCGCACAAACAAAGCGCACGACGATATTCGTCCGACGTTTATTCGCGGCATTAGATTTATTTCTATTGTCGTCGCTGGCAGCAGCGGCTAAATGTAAACCATTGTGACCATATGTTAAATATTCTAAGGTCATGGAATCGAAATGAAACAAAAAGTCGTTTTGTTTTTTGTTAAAAAGTATTAATTCTGTTACTTGTAAAAATTTAACTTTAGTAAAAGCTATTTTCAACATTTTCTGTTTTTGTTAAATAGCCTTTTTCTCGCTGTATTCATTGTATTTTATAAATGTTGTATCTGCTCAATATGGTCACTCTATCAACTGACATACAATTTGGCATAATCAGCTGATTTCGTTGTAGCCGTAATTAAGTTTTAGTAAGCGAAATTCCGGGCGAACATCGCTGAGAAAGTCGCTTTGCTGGGCGAAATTTCGGCCTTCCAGTATGGCCTCTGAACTATATACGTGAATTATTAAAATTCTCGGAATGAGCTCTTTGTATATTCTGACTGCGTATGGCAACGTTTAATTTTTTGATCAATGGAATAATGAATCTGGAACACGGTATGCGCAACATTATAGAAGTCGAATAGTCATTCTTGAGACAATCGAGGCATAACTTCAATATTTTTTTATACCAAATATCTTTAAATGGTATCTTATTAATCTTCTAATTTAGCTTACACCAAAATATACCTATGACAAATTTTCATAGCTGAAAATGCAGTTTTGATGAATATCAAGCAATATTTCATTTTCCTAATAAAGTTTTCTCTATATCTCGACTCCAGCGCTACTAAACAACTTCATTTTCAGCAAACCTTTTGTCATCATACAAGTACATACAATACAATATGAATTTTATCAAAAAGCGGTTCAGAAAAACAAATCCAATCTAAATAAATTTTTCGCATTCATTTTAATAATTGTTAGCCTTTAAAATTACATAATTTGTTTTCAAGTTGACTAAGAGTGAAAAACTTCGAAAGCTAAAACCCGAAGAAACTTCGTATTTGTTAATTTGAATTTTTGAAAAGAAACCCTTTTTGTGGAGCACCCGTTATGTAAAACCGCGACCGACTTAAAACAGCTAAAGGCTTCGATTGAAACACGGCAAGTACTCGTATGCGCTGAGATTGAGAAGGGGAGTTTGCTATGTACACGCATACATATGTATGTATGCATGTATGTATGTCGTGCAATTATCGCCACAAATTTTGTTATAATTGCTTTATGCCACATGATAAACTACTACACAAGTAAGAACAACAACAAAACCAACGAAATGTGTAAGAGCAACTTAAAACCGCATACGCTGACACAGCGCCACATTAACACATGCGCATAGATATACAAACATACAAGTATGTACATAAAAGAAATAGTAACAGAAGTATTTAACTCTAATATAACAACAACAAGAATACAAAACATGTGAGAAATAATTGGCCGACAGAAAATAGCACAATTTGCATTTTAGTGCAAAGTTTAATTTTTTTAATTTTTTTTATTTTGTTTTCATTTGTTTTAAAAGGAAATGCCAAAGCAACTGCCGTAAAACTGTAAATCTCAAAGCGACAACAAATAAATACAAAAATAGTAAGCTAAAAGTGTAACACCAACAAATGATCAACAAGATAACGAGAAGTGAAAAGTAAAGAAAACGAATTGCGTCGTCGTGGCAGAACAAATCAACAACTTTGCATGAAAGACAAATCTTTACTTGTAAGCCACCGCAAAGTGCTTGTACTCGTATGTACTTACATATATGTATGTGTATGTGTACGTAAGAGTACATACACACATGTATGTGTCGTATGCGGTGGATTTGCATGTATGCTATTTAGCAGGCGTGTGTATTGTATACATACATACATATACATATGTATGTGTAGTAGAGTAGACGAAACCACGAAAATCCCTGCTGTTACTCTTCATACTTACATACGAATTTGTTAACAACAGTCTGGATAAAACTTACTGCACAACAACGCTTCTTCAAGACCACCAACAAAAAACTTAAAATAATAAAATACTACTTGCGCTAAAAAAAAGGCAGCGGAAACATTGCCCCGCAACCGAAAATGTTCTACCTCTTGCCACCTCAAAGTTTTTATTTCGATTTTAACACAAAACTTTGCTGCTTTTTCTCCTCCGCTTCCACTTTTTCTTTGCCATTCATCCTCCTATGTACGTTATTTGTGTTTGTGAATTTCCTTTACAAACCTGTTGAAAATGAAATTTATATGAGAACTTAGATTTACAGACATACTTATACACACATGCACGGTTTACATGCAGTTCGAGTATGTTAGATATTCGAACGGGAAATTAAGTGTGACGCTAACCGAGCGGTCATTTTTTTTTGTTCTAGTCTTATGGTGGCAAAATTTGCTTGTTATGATTTTCCCTGAAGGAAATTGGGATGCATTTAGATACATAACTTTTTGTTTTTTCAACTGACGCAGACAGTACATACAATTTTTTTATATTACGACTTTTTTTTGTCAATAAAAATCACATTCTACAAAATTAACACGCATGCTTTGCAAATCGTTTTTGAGAAATATTTTCGCATTTTCCATTTTTAAATCGTTGGACATGTCCTGTAATTCGTTCCGTTTATGTTTTTTCGAACATCAGCAAATCCTTTTATCACCCTGTTGTGAAAATCGAAATCGAAAAGGACCCATTTTCTTTGAAGGGGTTGTCGTTTGGTGGCCGACATTGAGCAGGACTCTATCCAGAGCCAAGTTAGAACGAGTACAGAGCGCAGCCGCAATGTTCACTAAGAGAGCACCGCCCACCAAATATCTGTAGGTTATGTTAAATCTGCCACCGGTGAATCTCTATGGCAAATTTCTGGCGGGCTGCAGTGCGGCCAGGCTAAATGTGATCTAACACCATTTTAGGAAAGTAGATTATAATACTTATCGTCTATGTTCGGAAAATAAGTTCTCCATAAGCATCCCAGAGAGGGACGAACGGATAGATACAGATAGCTCCAGGCTAAACAAAAGAGTAGGCATGGTGATTCGCTTAAGTAAACCTAAATGCAATAACGTGGTCTTATAGTTTGAACCTCTCTAGAAGGAGGCATAACTATATACTCTGACAGCCAGGCTACTATTAAATCTCTAAATTCATATGGTACAACTTCCAAGGAAGCCATTGAGTGCAAAAGAACTCTAAACTGGCTGATAGAAGTGTGTCCTTGTGCCTTTAATGGGTCCCTGGTCATAAAGATATTCCAGGCAATTGCCTGGATGACGAGCTGGCAAGGAAAGGAAGAAAGTAGTAGTTTTTAACTCTGCCTAAGGTGAAGATATACCACTAGCGTCCTATAAGCATAGATTCTAAGCTTATATATAAAGTAAATTCCAGATGGGCTTTGGAACCCACCTGTCATATTAGCAGACAAATCTGGTCCTCCTCCACTCTTATTTAGATTAGTAGTTGGCGTGATAACCGGGCACTGCCTTATGCCACGCATAGAGAGATACTAGGTTACCCAACAAATGATTTATGCCACAGCTGAAGGAACGAGGAAGAGGTGGAAAGTAGCGAACACTATCTCTGTCACTGCTCCGGTCTGGCCAAGACGAGCAATCAATTCTTCAAAAACTACTTCTTAGACTGCTTAGCCGACTTGAACTCGGCAAGCATTACTAACTTTCTACTCTCCATAAAACGTACGGGATGGTTCAATTTTTATAGGGATGGAAAGGAATGCATGGGCCGCCCCGGAAGGATGTTATTAGTTGAAAAAAGTAAGTAATATTTGATAAAATATTTAATTTAATGTATTTTAAGCTGCATTTGCTTTTTTGTTAAGATATGGTCTGAAGCTGGACCCCTTTATAAGCCTTTGTACTCGTATATTGACGAGCAATGAAGACTGTGTTTCAATTATTTGTGGAATTTTCGCGGCTGTTAAGGGTATTTAGAACTCTAGAAGATTTGAAGCAAATGCAAGCAGCAACGCTAGTGAGTCGGAGGAAGAACGTAGTCAGACCAGTAGGAAAGCCGTGGTTACTCCAAGGGCAGCAAAAAGAGCACGAGTTCGCGAACCTCAAGACTGCCTCCAAACGGGGATGACAACGCAAGCGAAATGCGTAGAAAAAATATTCACAATGTTGAAAAATAAAACGAATTGCGGATAGAGCAAAATCGTCCAAAAGAGCAGAGTTTATAGGACATGAGCTCCATCAATGTAATGTAATGTGAAACTCTAATCCACTTACAACTCAAAATATTTTTCAAAATATTAATGATATCGGATATCATTTTAGATACTATGTACTTGTCTGTACAGAGAAATTTTGGTATCCTTTCAAACTGAACGTTGATACGAACCTTGAGCGAAAAACCTAAGGTTTACTGCCAATTTGAATAAAATAAATATGGACGTCTCTCAAACGAAAGGTGTTATTTCATTAAGTATTTCTTAAAAAGCATGCGAAAGGTGGACACTCATCGAACAAGTTAAACTGTTTTAGCTAAACTCACGTACAATCCGGTGCACTGAGACGATTAGAAAGGTCTCTGCCGTGTTTTAAATCTACTTTGGTAATGTCGCTGACGTTCGTTCCACAAATATGCGCCCATAAAAACATTGTCTTATTTCGTATACTGTGCCAATGAACTCTTTTGTCATGAGTTTCATTGCCACAGATAAATCAATAGTTGTGAACTTAAATTCGAAATTAAATGAAATCGAACGAATTACAGAAGATCTAAAACAATTTGTACGAATTGCCATTTCGGATGCCTATATGAAAGATTTTTCACAGACGCATCATCATCCATACGAACGACATGTGAATGCCGTTGCAATCGTTGTCTTTTCATGCGTTTGATGATGCCCATAACATTAATACTCGTAGCTCTCCTTTTGATATGTTTTTTTTTTGGCTACCGTCGCACATGCGAACAGGGCCATACATTTTGAGTGTAATAATAGTTCCCTTGAAAGCCCCAGCTGGGAGAGGTCCTTTCAAGTCTGGACGGAGCTAAAAGTACTAATCAATGTCTTAAGTTTTTGTCATGTCGTCGTAGTGTTAGCTTCTTTTCTTGATTTCTAAAGCAAGTCACCGGTTTAAGGCTTATTAGAAAACTAAAATTGACACTGAAGATGGCCTAACGTCAAAACCTGTTTGCCTCCAAACAAAACTTAACAAGGAATGACGGTAATTCGTTCCAACAAACAATCAGAAAACCTTCAGTTTTAACATAAAGACCACATTAAGGAGGCATATACCGCGTTAGTTGGCGCACAAAGCAAGAACGTCCTTCTTATACATTGGACATATTATGCAGATTTTGCCAAAATTTTAATAAATCAACGGTAATGCCTAGACACATGAAACTTTCACAGGTTTCTTGTATATTAATTTTTATGAGGTACCAAATAGAGGTAAGCTCGGAATAGAGGAATCCACAGTAGTTATTTCCAAATGATGGCCATGACCGGTTATGGTAAAGTCTTTACAATTGTTTGACCGGCAACGGGACAAAAATCATTCCCGACAAATTCTATACAATTTATAATTCCAAAAAAATCTAAAAACCTTATTAAAAAATTCGTATGGATAGTATAAGAATGTTTATAACATGTTTTTTTTATTAAGTGGGCAATAAGACAAATTACTTAAAAAAGTTATAATATAAATATATTTTGAAAAAGAAAGTTCAGCACTAAAACTACGAATCTACTTAATGTATATTGCGGTTAAATACTCATAATTTTTTTAATACAATATTTTTTTTTTGTAGTTTATACTATGAATGTGCAATGACAGATATTGGGGCTCACGCACCTGCAGTCTGAATTTTTTAACTTAAAAATTGGCTGTTGTGATGAGCGTGATTGAAATAGCATTATTTAATATGCCCCAAACCTGTTTAAAAGGTAAAGGTGCATGGATCAATAATTTATTTGTTGAAACCAAGTCGTTGTTTAAATACATTCAATAGTGGGTTTTTATGGTTAAAATGTTACTAAAAATTCATCCCTTGTCAAATTTGGTTAGGAGACAAATCGGTTTTGGCGTTGTGCCATCTTCAGTGTAATTTTTCGTTCTAAGTCATAAGTACATTTTCGTTCGTAGTATTTATAGTTAAATATTGCGGCTTATTTTGCTTGTATCTGCATTCGCTCTTGTAGGTCTGGTATGTTGTAGGTTGATGTGTTATTCCGTATAAGTCAGGTAATCTCCAGGTAGATTGTATTGGTCCTTTTTGAGTCCTGAATGTTCTGACATTTCTGTTGCTTATTTCGTTATTGTAGTGCTCAGTAACTGCAGGTAGATATAAATTAGTAATTTTCCTTTTTGATTCTTGTTGTGCCATCCCCTGGTGTAAATCCGTTATTTTTGCCTTATCTGTTTCTGTGGTCTGTGTTTTTTTCTTTTGCGTCCGTCCTTGGTATATTGTTGCTGTTTTTCTTATATAGCAGCCTGAGAGGTTCAAACACTTCCGTTGAATGTTTTCTCTTTACAAATCTTCTTACATGTTTTCTAATACATTCTAGATGGCTGGCGAAACTTGATTCTACAGTGGCTTCTGGTTTTCTTGATTTCTTATTATAATCCTTTATGTGCTCCCAGTATCTTGTTCTTCCTGCTTGTCCTATGTAGCTGTATTGACACTCGCTGGTTAGTTTGTAAACTCCCTGTTTGTCTAGTTGTTGTTCTGAAATCATGCTTTGGAAGACTTTGGCTAGTTTATATGTTGTTTTTCCTGAGTACGTTAAAACTGCGCAAGTCCTCTCATTATTTCATTCTTTGTTCTTTTTCTTGGTTTTATGCCTCTGCTTATCTTTTCAACCAGGTTTTTCTTATAACCGTTATTCTCTGCAATATACGAGTAGTTCTTACAAACAAATTTGATTAGCAAAGGCCAAAGTTATGAGACTATCAAACCTCAAATTGGATTCTAATTTTATTTAAAAACATTAACTTAAATGATTTTGTAGATTTACTGTTCTATTAAACACATTTTTTTTATTTAGTAACATTCAAGCTGTTATCTTATTAATACCTAGCGAGGACTCAGAATTTAAAACTTAAAGAAAGTATTTATCAAAAACTTCACTTACTATTTGGTGGGAAAAAATATACTTAATGCATTTTTTAATAAAACTAAATCATTATATTCAGCTTTTTTGCATATATTACTCGTAATTCTATCACAGCAGCTTTGTTAGTTTGAAACCAAGTTAAACAAATTAATAGTTGCCAGAACTATTCTTGTTTGGTTAGCAAAAAAGTGTACCAACTTGTAAAATAAGCAAAATTTACTGCTTATTTAGAAAAAGAAAACAATAGCAAAAATATTGGGAGAGCAATAAGTGAATTCCTTAATATTTTCGCAACTCCTGTACGCCTTGTCCTTTTGGCCAGTACCAAATTTTTTCCCACAATCTCTTTACCTTGCGCCAAGCGAAAAGTTTTCTAAGAAAATGTACTACATATATAAAATAATAAATACATACATACATAGGTGTACACCATACAGGCACAAAAATTGAAAGCCGTAGGAAACAAAAGTAGTACTTTCCTTTGAACAATTCAGCTCACTTGTGCAGATATTCCATGCAGGGTATTTGCTTTTCTATCGTAGATTGCGAAAACTTGCACAGATAGGTAGTTGCTGTGTGTATGGCGGGTATCTTCAATTCAACGCCTTTTAGGTGGCTGGGTAATCTTTAAAACTTTATTAACACAAAATAACGAAATAAAATTAAATAAAAAGGTTAAAATCTGGGCTGAGTGTAAAATAAAACTTGGAAGTTTTTAATTGAAAATTATTCGTTGCTTTTGCAACAGGCATAAACTTCACCACAAATTTCGATATTAACTCGTTGGCGGTTTTGTAATAGTTTTTCAACTGGCGTAACGACGTGAAGAAATGAAATTGGTGTAAAATTTTTTTTTTGTAACTGATTTTATGGTATAGCGAATTGATAACAAATATCGTTGCCGTTGATTCCAGAGTTTCAGAAGAGCTAGCAATTTACGAGTATAGCTGGTGAGAGTTTGAGCCGAAAGCATGGAGTCACTGCATATTTGAAATATTTTCTTGCAGCTTTTTTTTTGTCACTGATAGGTAAGTCTTTCAGCAGCCATAGGCCAATTAAGATATTTTGAAGCATTGGTTTTTGTGTACACAAAACATATTGAACATGACAGTTGTAGTTTCAGTAAATCCATCTTCTCTAATACTTTCAAAGTAAGAGCTGTTGTTTATTATATGTATACTCTGTTCACTAACTATAGCAGAAACACATATTGCCTTATTTGGACAATTTATTTATCCTCCATGATTTAAAACCATTAAAAACAAATTTTTAAAATTAAAAAAAGAAAACTAGTAGACCACGCGAACTTTGTACCGCTATTAGAAATAAATTAAACACCTTTTAAACTCTGTTTTACATGCATTTAAAGGGGATAATGAAACAGATTTTTCCAGTTGCGGATGGTTCGTTGTGCTGTGGCGTCCGTGGCTGTGAGTTTTCTTGAAATCTCGTATTCTCGTGTCTTCGTATTGTCATTCATCTTAATTGTCATGTCGAGGTAGTTTATTCCTCTTTCCCTTTCCGTGTTCATTGTGAACTTTATTGTTTTTTTGTTATTGATTGTGATATTCTATTATCTCATCTTTGTTGTTGGTAGTAAGTATGCATATTTGGCATATATCGTTACTCAGAAGCTCTCTCTAAGGTATTCCATTTATTGCTTCTCCAGATTTTCCATGAATATTTTCAAAAGTATTGCTGACTTTGGATTACCCATTCCCAGGCCATTGATTTGTCTATATACATATGTATATGGTATTATTGTTGAATTTAAAATAATTTTGCTGGTGTGTGGTTCTTAAGGTGTTTGTGTTTTTTTTAGCTATGTCTTTACACTGAACAGTGGGAGTTCCCATTTGTGTATTTTGTGATCTTTTGAGGAGCGCTCCCTTTGCGTCTTTTGGTATCATTTTGGCAGCGTTCCCTTTATGTATTTCATCACGACGGATAAATACACGTTCCCAAGTACACAATCACAAACTTCAACGATTATGAACAAAAGAGGATCACGAATCACGCCTCACATGCCATGTGAATTAGCAACCTGCATTACCTATAGCTTTAAAAAAAGGCCTCCTTTAGGACCTTAGGCAGGAATAAACGAATAACTATGCAAATTGTTACGTCTTTCCGTGCTGTGGTTCGGATGTAGAAAACATTTATTAAAATTTCGAACTTAATACAAATAATTTTTAGAATTATTAGGGGTATGCAGATGTGTAGCTCATTCAATTTCAGTATAACAAAGTGCAAGTTTTTAGTAGCTACAAATTTCTACTAATTTTTGACAATTTTTTATTGACGCTCTTTCGCAATTCCTTCCATATAAAAAATAATCGCGGTTTTGCGTTGCATGGAGGAAACTGTCAGTAAAAAATGTTCAAAAATTAGACATAACTTGTAGACAGAACTTGCAATTTCTCATACTAAATTGGCATGAGACAAAAAAGCGCATACTCAAAAAATAATTTTTTTTTTTAAGTTAAAAAATATATATAATTTTTGAACAGAGTATAGCTGTTTACTTAAAAAACAATACAACTTTTTCGAGTGAAGTGTAAAGCTTGCGATTCTGATGGTACCACAACTCTAGTTAAGTTAAAATAAGCCAGTGTCTAATATTAAAAAAATAATAAAGCAGTGTACATCAGGCAAAAAGTGCATCATTATTTAACACCTCTGGCATGCCCCTGGTTTATATAAATGCTGTAACCATCTATTAGATTATATTTTATTTTCTGTGAAACTTCTTTTCGTATGTCCTCTCCTTACCGCTAACTACTATGAATTAGTTTGACTATTGCAAGACCATTCATCATTTAGCACAAAGTTAATTACAAAAAAACTTTCGTGAGGAAAACTCATTAAAGCGCTCTCGTTGTATAAATGTATTCTCATATATATACCTACATATATATGTGTAAGCATACATATATGTAAGTATATAAGTGAACGTATGTTTTAGCTAATGAGGTAGTGAATTGAGTGATTTGTTCCGCATTTAGTGTTATACACACTTGGTATGAAGCAAGCGCATCAAAGCAATCAAAGACCACGGCGTATACGTAACCATACGCCAAAGCTACATTGAATTGCAAGACTGCTGCAATCGACGTTATTATTATTATTGCTGTCATAATTAAGAAATATCATCATGGAAATGTTTTTTGATGAATATTGATGATTGCTGCTGTTGCAATTACTGTGTGTGATATTTCTATATTGATAATATTTATCAAACAATAATAGTTCAGAAATGTTGACGCGGAATTCGTCCACTACATATTGCTTCAATATAGTGTTTTTTTTTTTTTAAATATTGACTGATTGTGTTTTCGCAAAATCTTGAGAATTATATAAAGCTGTACATGACATTCTTTGGTGAGCGATTTCGTATATCCTCATTCTGCTTTGTAATGAGCACGCTCCACGCTTGGATTAAAAACCCTAAATGTTTTTTAATTTATAATTTATTAAGTCGTAAAAATTTTAAAATTCAAATTTTGAAAAAATTATGTACATACATATATATTTATTTTTACAACTTGTATGATACATTTTTACTCTTTTCACCAATATGTATGTATGAGAAAATCGGTATATGCGCGTTACTAGTACTAAATTGTAGCAAATTAACATTTTTAGTTTTTCACCGGCAAGTGCGACATTTTTGTTTTTTTCATTTCATTTCATAACGGGTAACTAATACATTATGTGTATATACATTGGTTTCAGATTGGGAAAATCTTGTTATTATTAACATATATTTTTTGAATAGCTGCCTGTCGAACGGTTGGCACTAATGAAGTAGAAAAGGACATCAGAGGTGCACTTAAAATTATAAAAAAAAACTCTGCATCCATGCGAAATGCATTACAAATTAAACTAAAAAAAAAAACAAGTAAGAAAACAATTATCCTTACAAAAATAACGTATGCGGAATGAAATGCGAACACTTTTCAAAAATCTTAAAAAAAATTTCAACAGTAAACGGGAGAAAAAAATCAAGTGAAAAGTAACTCTACTATTTGAATAATAGTTTCTCAAAAAGTTAGAGTTTTATAAACAACACAGTCGCCTTCATGTCATTGAATGAAATTGAACGTAGACAATTAATATGTAAATATTAATTTTCATCATTTTTTTGAGATGGGGTTCAAGAAAACTTATATTTATAAAACAATATTGATTGTATGTAAGTAATGGTGAATCTATGGAAAGAAAACCCGGATCCGGAAAAAAAAATGTGCATTGCCAAATTGAAAAATGAAATCGCAGGACGCCAAACTATTATTTTAAGCTTTCTAATATCAAACCAGATGCAGGTGTTACCCAAAAAACAAAAACGAAATTTCCGAAGAAAGTTTTGTTGTGGCTGGCAATAAGCGAACGTGGCATAAGCGAGCGAGAGAAATGCCTCCCACAACTTAAAAGATTTATTGACCAACATCATAAGAATGACAAAACAATTTTTTGGCCCGATTTCTGTTTACGAAAAATTTAAGATGTTGTACCCAAGCACCAGAATCCTTCAAATGTACCTCAGTTAAGACCAATCAAAATATTTTGGGCTAACTTAAAAATAAAAGTGTATGAAAATAGATTTAAGCCCAAAAACATTGATTCTTTAATTTAAAAGATCAAAAGGGAACTGGCAATAATCGACACAACGGGAATTCAAGAAGCAATGCGTAAAGTTCCGCAAAATGTGCGGAAAGCCGATCGCTGCTGGTCCCAATTTTTTTTTTTGTAAAATAAGCCAAAAGAGGATTAACAAAAACCTCTGTGAAAATCATGTTTGTTGAACAACAAATATATTTTCTGTTACTGTTACAACAGCCGTTCGTATTTCATTCCGCATACGTTAATTTAGAAATAATTATTAAGTATAAAAATGAAGTGTGTTTAGGAATAACTTTTTATTTCTAACATTTTTCATATCTTTAATTTAAGTTTTCTTTTGTTCTGTTATTTTATGTTAGATGTTTTAAGGTTTATTGATACTAAAGTTATTTGATGTTCCAGTTAAACAATTGCAATGAAGAAGCAATAAAAAGGTTTAACAAAAAGCATATACTTAGTTGGCTTATAATTTTGTTGTAGTTTCGTTTTTTAGTTGTGAGTAAGTAAATATTTAGCTAACTAATAACTAATTTTAATTAAGTCAATATCTAGTCAACTAAAAATATTTAATATACATAATATGTAATGTATATATACATGTATGGATATAGCTAACTATAAAAAGTATAACTCTTTCCTAACTTCTATCCAGCTAATTTTAAGTTAGCTGAAAAGCCATGCAGAGTCGAACAAACCGCTTAGGACATGGCCATGTTGAAATAGTCAGTTGGCTTCATTTAAAGTTTTCCAAGTACCGACCACAACTAGTTCCGAATTAGTTAGTTTTAAATACATTAAAAATTAGCTGAGTTGCCAGCAGGGAACATACAAATGCTTGCACACACACATCGTTGGAATGCTGTCAATGGTTTGAATTCACCACAAAACTCAGCAAAAGTGTTCAGCATTCAAGGTTGATTTCATTAGAGGGAATTAAGTGGTGCTGCTAATTTGCGCAAATCAATTTAATATCCACAACAATTACTGCTAATGAACAGTCTGATCCACCGCTTCGATACTGCAGATGTGTCGAAATATGCTACGAACGAAAATGTGAAAGGGAGCAAAGCGATTAAAGCACCCATCCACTATTGTAAGATTTTCACTTTCATTCATACATTTTCTGTTTTCCAATCTCCGGTCGGATGTCTCAATATTTGTGTACCATTTTGTAGATGCAAAAATAAAGCGATTTTTGTTTTCACTGTTGTTTTTTTGTTTTTCTTTTTTTTGAGAAATATTTTTTAGGCTATTAACTGTATTTCTATATTGTTACTTAAAATGATGGAGCACATCGCTGTGGAGTAACATGTATATAGATCGCGGACTTGCGGGTGGGAAAGGCGGTCGAGTGCTATGGGAAATTTTAATCAAGCCAAAGACAGCGTATGACAATATAAACGGAAATTGTGACACCTGCGTCGAGTTGCTAAACAAGTTTAATAAATTGCCAGAGCATGATGGAAGAGTATGAACAGCTACATACGTTTACGAGAAAAGTTCATGGTACGTTTAGATGTGTGCAGGGTAAGAGAGAGTATTTTTTTATTTTCTGATTTTCTTCCCTCATAAATGGTGAATGACATAATCTGCAGTTTACTGTAATGAAGGCGGTAAAAACCGTAAGCTAATAAGACTACGACACTACTTATACCCTACTTCATAGCTCTTATGACACAATTTCAATTTAAATAAAAATAATCCTGTAACAGAAACGATATAGCCAAATATTAAAAAGAAAACAACTTTTATGAGAATAATGAATTTTTTAAAGTTTTTTTTTGTATACAATTTACCGTAAATTTTAGGCAATTCTTTTTAATTAAATTTGTTCGGAAAAAAATTGTCAAAATTGAAAGGTAATTTGTAGCCTTTTGAGGATTACTGCCCAACCCACGGCGCTAATTTAATGTCAAAAATTTCTCATGCTCATACAACTTGTATGGGAGTAACCGAAATTGAACAACGTTCGTAAAAAGCTAACACAATTTTCAGTTTCAATATTGCGTTACATTTCGATTTGACGATTTACCCAACGCAGAGGGTGCTGCGCATTTTTTCAATATAACGAATACCTTTGCACATCACTGTACTAAACTTGAATTGTCTTCAAAACTGCGTACAAAAAAAATATATACAAATTATCAGTGAAGCCTTAAATTTGAATGAAATTTTTTGTAAATTTCTGCAATGTTTGATACTTGGAATTTTGGTTTTTTATGATATAAAATACGAAGCAAATACTTTAAACAAAATTTTGCATGAAGTAAATTGAGAAATAATATATTGTCATATTTGGTGACGTTATAATTATGAAATAGTGTAACTGCGAATAATATCTATTAGCCCACACATATACATTCTTGCATAAGCGATGTTTTTTTACATAAAGTTTTTTAAGCCATGCCTTTTCAGTTTATTTTTTTTTAATATTTAAATCCCTCTAAATTTTTATTGCTCCTCGATAATCTGTTTTACAACGAATGAATCGCTATCTTATAAAAATTACAATTTTATTTTACATAGACAAATCAGTATTTAATTATTTGTGGAATCATTGAACAACGCAGGCCTGCGAAATTTTATTTTATTTTTTGAATTACAGGCGAACATTATTCTTGCAGATTTTTTAAATATGGTGGCCATGTTGTTATGTCATAGCGGAAATTAAAGAAATTTCATTTAAATTGTCTTAAAAATAATTTATTTTGGTCATTTTTAAGAATTATTTCTGAGAAACCAAATTTTGTTTCTCAAAATCTAATCACCTCAAAAATAATTAAAACCGAATACTAATCATTTAAAATTACTTTGCGAGGTATTTTAAAGAAACTATGAATATTTTTTTATTAATGACGCTAGATCCAAATTAAATAGTTTGAATGTTTTTTATTCATTTTTTTTTTATTCTTAATTAAAATAACTTAAAGTTATATTCGCTTAGTAAGAAAAAATAAATTATTTAGTAGCTTACATTTTTTTAAATGTCCAAAAACTCAAATTTTATAAACATCTTGTGATGTGCAATGTATTAATTGCTTTTGTTATGAGATTAATTTTAAAATGTGCTGCCTTCTTAATTATAAAAAAACATTTTGGTAAAAAACATAAGGACCTGCTTCTAAAGAAAGTGCATGATAATAATTAGTGTTATTGTGGGAACCAAGACGAAATTGCACTTGCTCTCGGAATTGCAAACTGATTTTGATTTAAATCAATGTCACAGACCCTGATTCGATTTTTTCTTTTTTGGAATTGATCCATGTTCGAAATACTTGGGGGGTCGTCCATGTATTACGTGACGCAAATTTTGCCCTTTTTGACCCCCTCGCCTCCCCTGCGTGACAAACCGTGACGCTTGCTGGATGAGAATGAATTTCGGTCGTTTTTAATGCAGAAAGCTGAAATTTTCTGCTCACTTTAAGATGCAGATGCATGCATTGTGCTGACATGAATTATTTGGTAGCACGGATGAATATGGTGTCTTTGTCGACATCTAATACGAAAAACAAAAGATGTTCAATGTTCTCAATGAAAACTATGAATAAACACGAGTTGTAAACACAAAAAACTAACCTTTTCTTTTTTAGAATTGTAGTATTCAATTCTGACATTTTCGTCTTAAATCTCGCTGCGAAATCATTCTCGCTTTTAATTGAATTCCAATATTTAAACGCTTCATTTTGTGAAACAGCAGTTGATTTTTCGGAAAAAACTTTCTTGAATGCATTTGTTTGTTGTTTGGTTTTGACATTTGCTGTACCTACCGAAAGCAACAACAAAATACATATGAATTGTACTTTTTTTCTTAATACTCGTATAGAATTAAGCGTCACGTGATGCAGCTGTAGACCTCCCGCGCCCCTCCGTGACAAACCGTGACGCTGACCACCAAATTTCACTCAATTCGCTGTAATAGATACCGAAAAAACGGAGTTTTTGCATTTTTCAAAAACTTCCGTTACATGAGATGTGGGCTTGGTTATTAACCGAACCTACCCTGTCCAAAGAGCAATCTATGTACCAAATTTCACTGAGATATCTCAATTTTTACTCAAGTTATTGTAACCACGGACAAACGGACGTACAGACAGTCAGGGCGAAATCGATTCCTATTTTCACTCTGATCAGTTTAGTATATATATGTCTATATCTATCTCGATTATTTTTTGCTGTTACAAACAACCGTTTGTATAATACAAAGATACGCTCGGATATACAAATTTATTTACACATCCAAATTAATGAGAATTTGACCCAGCAAACAGCCAAATCAAAAACCTTCGTGCTTTTAAAATTAATATATGTACGTATTAGTCGGTATGTAACTTCCGATAATCGGGTGTACTTGACATTTCTACATATTTCTTATGAGTTTAATTTCTTTCTTAAAAAAAATATATATTTGCATTTCTTTTCCTGTAAATATCTCAGGAACTAACAAACCGATTTTCCATTTGACAATTTTGTGACCTTTCTTTAGATATAGATTATATTTCATCTCTGTAGCAATTGTAGTTAAGTTAAGCTTAGCGCCGCTTTTCTAAATATATATATAGATAGATGAGTTGCTCGGTTAAATTACTCTATGCAAAGAGTTAAAACTATTTCGAACACCATAGCTTTTATTTCTAAATACAAATGACTTAAAGACAAACTTTGACGGTTTTAATACCAATTCCGAAAGAAACATGTATGAGATATAAGTGAAAATTTGTATTAAAATACTTGTAGCTGCATGCAAGGTGTATAATAGGCTTTGTTTATAGTTCTCATCATCATAGAAAGCACTTATCAACCTCGACAAAAGACCGCGAAGACAGGTGTTGTGAAAGACAAAAAATGCAGATAAAAAATAAAGCGCGCGTCAGGTTTTTGCCGCTATCATCAGCACTACTATCATTATCCAATACAGAGCAGGCAGTTGTTTATGACAGGCTGGCTGCACAACGCTTGGGATAAATTACAGCTGTACATAGCAAAATAATACTTTGAAAATAAAGAAAAGGAAATGAAAAAAAACACAGTTGTACAAAAAATACAAAATATACCATTTATTGGCAATATTCGCCGTGCTCATTCACACAATACCCTACACTTATCCGTCTTCATTCATAAATTAATTTATTTATACACCCCCCTATGTTATACTGCTTTTGTGGAAGTGATGCGTGTCATCAGTAGAAGAAATCCTCCCAAACAACTCACCCCTGAACCAATACATAACATACATTGAACAGTGAATTGTTGAGGCAATGATGACCTTGCCATTTTCGCATAAATATCCTGCAAACTCGATTGTGTTGCCGCACTGTGACATTCTCGTGTACTCGACGCTCGACTTGATCGTCTTTTCACTTTTATTAATATCTCAATCAAAGCACTGCAAGTGCAGATTAATTCAACATTCAATTGAGTAGCAACAAAGGTATGAATATAATAATCTTATTATTTGTACCAATTTAAGTGGCATTCAAGAAGTGTATTCGCATTGGTATGCGGCATAGTAGCTGTAAGAGGATTTATTGATTTATTTGTGTAAAAGTGTTTGATGCCTGACAATAAAAGCTTTTAAAGTTAGTATATTTATGTGCCATGCGGTACTATTTTACATATATATATTTCATAACTAGTATGCATCGCAAGCTAGTCTAATTATGGGTCAAATATAATGGTCTCCTACTAGTTCATAACAGACAAAAATACTAGTTCAATTGTGAAGCAAACACATATATATATGTATGATACGAGTATATAAATAATGACAGGATTTTTTTTATTTTACCCAAATATTTGAGATTAATCAGGTATGTATGTTCTGCAAATCGTTTTCAGACAAAATTTTCTGATTTTCGAACATCGCCAAATCGATTTGTCATCATGTTCGGTAAATCGGTATTGATTTAATTCGACTTTTTTATATGCTACTGTTTTTTATTCGACAACGGTTAATATAATATAAGTATTTAATTATAAAATTAAATTTAAAGCTTTCATTGAATCCGGCGCATTAAGAGGGTTGAAATGGTCAATTTTTTTTAGCGCCGCCTATTGGTTCTGGTTTAATAATGCTCCATTTTGTTTAACGTATAAAGTCCGTTCCTTATCTTTTCCGACTAAAATCTGAAAAGTGTCAAATTGCAAGAGCGTAAGCAAAATGCGCTCACTAAAAGAGAATAACAAGAAAAAGTAAAGGAACGCAAAAAACCAATTTTTAGTCCGAAGAATGACAACAACAAAACCTTAATAAATCAAAACTAATGTCAAATAAAACTGTCATTTTGTTTTGATCGTTGTGCAGCTTTGGTACCTTTTTAAAAATAAAAATGAATAATTTACCGATTAATGTTAAATGTTCACTAGGAAGTTTCTTGCGCATTCAAATTGGCACCAGAAGCACCACAAACTCTTTCATCACTAATCTGCAAGAAATATTGACAAATGTATGTATAAAATACATGCACACAAGCACAACCGCGATAAACACCAACGATTTCAATTATTTTCTTGCCACCTTCCATTTTAGTTTATGTATGTACGTTGTAAGGTTTTTAGATTATTTTCACTTTTTGTGTATTAATATTTTCTAACACAAGTCAGTTGTCAGTTGAGTTTGACACTTTTCAAGAATTTGCCAGCAAAAATTCTTCGGACTAAATCTAGCAACTTCTTACAAAAGAGAGTCACATTTTACTCTCTCATTTTTGCTCTCATCTACAGAATTTTCAAGTTAAGGAACGCTTTTTGGACTAAATCTGACCGAAGTAGGACTATTTCTGACTATTTCTGGGAGATAAAGAACGGACCTATAACACTGCGTTACAAAAACAAGCTTTAGTTCTGTCCTATGAATCAAATATACTTTTTCGGAAAGGGGAGAAAAAATAAAAATACACGTGTATCGGCAATTTTCATGTACACGTCAGAATTTTTTTTTTTTTTTTAATTCAGGAAATCTGAGATTTGATAAAAATCTATATTTAAATTTGTCGTGATACAGACATTTCCACGAGTCTGCCTGCAAAAATTCAGCTCGATTGGATCACGGAAAAAGGGTTAAAAATCGGTTAGAAGGGTTAAAAATAAAAAAAAAATTCTGACGTGTACATGAAAATCGTCGATACACGTGTATTTTAATTTTTTCTCCCCTTTCAGCGGTGTAAGCAGCAACAAAAACATTATATTTTTTGTACTAAAATTCGTTTAAAACTGTCAACACACGCTTTTTAATTTGATATGTTTAATTGTCACAGACAAATTAGCTGTTTCGAACTTAAATTCAAATATATACGAAATCGAACGAATTACCGAACATCCAAAACAATATCGTACGAATTGTCATTTCGCATCCGAATGCAAATCGCGCGATTTCCAGAACATGTCTGTATATAACTTCATTTGATGTTTACGATATTATTTATATGAATAGTTAATATTAATTGTGCAAAAGGATTTATGTATACAAGTAATTTATGTATCCAAGTAAATATTGTCAAATTAAATTAGGCATTAATAAATCGTTTTGTATTTGGTAAAAGTTTGGTCTTTTGCACACTAGTTCGATTGCAATCAGAAAATTCTGGTTGTAAACTAGTTATTCTTCTGACTAGTTTGATGTTTCACTTTAGGGAAGTGACTGAGTAATTACGTTTTTCGTCAAGCTAAGACTGGCGCCTACGTACATATGTACATACTTACACGCATCTTATATTCATATTTTTATGTTACTGTAATTTTTCTTATAGGAAGCCAGTTTCTCAAGCCTTATATATTTACTTACATTCCTTACGTTCCGCCTCGCTCATCTCATTAGAATAGCTGAACTAAAGTGTAATAAGCGAAAATTACGAGCGTAAAACTTGTCATCGGAATTCATCAGAAATCATGTGCCTTGTCGCTTCGTATGAAAGTGAAACGCCGCGTCCTTTGCTTTTATAATTTGTTGGCGAGCGTGACAAAAAAGTAAAGCCTTTGTCATCTATTTTTTGAGTGAAAATGTAAAAAAGTTACTTCTGTCGCAACCTTGAACTGAAGTGATACTTTGTTTTTAACCTTTTTTATTCATAGATGTTAATTTTTTCTATTTTCAAAGTTACTTACTATGCTCTGTAAAAAAAGTATATTTAAGAAATAAAACAATCGTACTTCACTAATAAATAATTTTAAAACATTTCAGAGTTCATACATGCATATGTATGATTTTTTAAAGTAATCTTTATATAGTAAGCAATTAATATTGATAGGTGAAGTGAAAAATGATAGCAAATTTATTTCGGAAAATGTAGGTTCTTCGATATGTTACCGTAAATTAAAAAGCCCAGTATACACAATAAAAAACGACAGTAACTTATAATTTGCAATTAAAATAGCGTCCCTTTCAAATATGAAATAAAATATATAAAATAAAAATTGAGTTTGTTTTACTAATTTTTTATAGTATGAAGTTTTATAGTCAACTTTAGTTTTGTGGAAAAAGGTGTTATTGCATTTTTGGCAATTTTTTTTACTAACGCTCGCCTGAAAAAGCTTCCATATAAAAAAATGTTAAGCATGAGTTATAAAAAAAAAATCGTAGAAAATCAGTCCCTTTTTCTCTCTTGAAAAGTTCCCAAAAACACATCACTATGCGACGTTGAGGATGTCCACTATTTTTTAGTTACATTAAAGTGAACTTGTTTTACTTAAATTAAATAGGCTGCGAACCTTCACTCTACAGAAAATACTAGTTATATATTTTTAAAAGCTCGAACAATTAATCAAATTTTTATTTTCCCTATTAAATGTATGGGCCAAATTAATATAATTTTTGTTTGCTGGGTTTAGCTGTTTCGGCCGATGAAATAAAAATTTTTCCCTTTTCCCTCCTTTTCAAATTTTTGTTGTCATATTTTTTTTCATAAAATTTAAAATTTATGTTTATAAGGGTTTTAATAGTGAATTAACTGTATTTTAATTGAAAAATATTTTACATAAATAAAGAAAAATAATAAGTTTAATATAAGTTAAATATTGGAGTTTCATATAATTGGGGTAAACCGTAGAGATTGTGTCGGATAAATAGGTTTATTAATTTTTGCGGCGTCTTGAAATTTTTTGTTTAATTTCAAAATGTATTTATGAACAATTTCCAATGAAGAGTGTTAACTTACATATATTCGATTTATTTTATCAATTTCAATCATATCATCGCTGACTCATTGGTATTGGTAAAAATAAAATAAGTATTTTCAAAGTTGAAAGTAAAGTTTCTTTGCCAAGGCGAATTTATTCAATTCATATATGTATGTAAGTAAAAATTTTGGTTTATTTTGCGGTGAAAATGTCAGAGAAACTTGGAAAAACGAAAATCAACAAAATGGTCGGAATTCCAAGTTTGGCACAAAAAGCAAACGTACTGAGGATTTATAGTAAACATTTTCAATTGAATGTCTTTGTAATATTATGCAAACGCATAGAATTTCCTATCACGAATGTAAATATAATTTTGCACTGATGATTTTTTAGGCTTGTCTGATCTATTGCTTGTTGATGCAAATAAAATACTTTTTATTTCATCTATGCCCGACGTTTCGCTAAATATTTTAGCATCTTCAGGGGCGGTTCTATTTATTTCACCAAAGAAAAATTAAACAATTTATTACATGAAGTTGTTAGCACAAAGAACTAAAACAGAAATTAACACACATATGTTTTTTACTATAAACGAACATGAACTTACAATATTGGTTTGTTTAAATAGACTTAAGAGCTACATTTATCTGTACCACTTCCCGTGGTATTTTTGTCAATATTAATCGTTAGCGTATGCATAATATGTAAGCGGCTGCTATGTTGTCCGTATCTTCTTTTTTGTTGATTGTTTTCTCTCGTTTTTGTAAAATTCGTAGGCTCTCCAAAGTGTATCTTTTAATTTCTCTTTTTTCTTTGTCAATTATTTTGGTGTTGGCGAAATCAGCTGTGTGTCCGCTATTTAATATATGCTGGCTGAGGGCTGTGCTGCTCTTTTGTTTTTTTATGTCAGCTTTGTGTTCGGCTATGCGAACACCCAAAGCACGCTTAGTTGTGCCAATGTACACTTTGTTACAGCTTTCGTTGTTTTTGCCTTTGCACTCTATTTCATAAACTACGTTGCTTTGTTCTTGTAGGCTTTTTGCACATTTACCCCGCAGGGCGAAGGTAGAACAAGCAATCAGCTGATGGGAATATACCACCTTTTATGAATTCGCCTTGTTTGTGCCGATTTCTTGAATTGGAAGTTCATAAATAACTGCCAATGTCAATTTACCAAATTGTATAATAAATAAATATTGAGATCACAATTTAAAGACAAAAGGAAATACCCACACGCATACATAGAAGAATAAAAAAAAAAAATTAAAAACCAATTAATTTTATATAACCGATACTGCCAGTGTATTGTACTATGTAAACAAGCACACAACACTACATATAAAATATTATTGGTTAAGATTAAGTGAAAACAAATAAAGAAGTGGCTAAGTTCGATCTAACTTTATATACCGGGCGCACGCTTTCAGCTTAATTTTTAAATTAACTAGGTACAATCAAACATGTGTGTAAAGTTTAGACGAAATCGATAAAGTAGTTCCAGACATATATGTACATATGATCTCATATAGTCGGATTTCTGGCTGCAATACAACACCACATACTATTTAAACTCAAGATATTTCCCTTCTACATTTATTGAAATGTCAGATTTTTAGTATTTTCGAAAATTACCGTTATATGACAGGTAGGCGTGGTTATGATCAGATAAATATCGTTTGAATAGGCATAGTGTGATACGTGTACCAAATCGGGTGGGTGGTTCCAGAGATATACATATAAACTCATAAGTGGATGGTGCCACGCCCTCTGTAGAAAATGTTGATACAGTCGGATTTCCTGCTCGAATACAACAGCATAGCTACAGAAATATAGCAATTTTTGCATTTTCTACAGTTGCCATTATATGGGAAGTGGGCGTGGTTACTGTCTGATTTTGTCCGTTTTCAATACCAACCTGCTCTGGGCCAAAGACAATCTACCTACCAAGTTTCATTGAGATATCTCAATTTTTACTCAAGTTATCGTCTGCACGGACGGACGGACGGACAGACAGACATCGCTAAATCGACTTCTCCTTTCATTCTGAGCATTTTGGTATATCTATGTCTATATCTATCTTGATTCCGTTATGCTGTCACAAGCAACCGCTATGAGAACAACTTGTACACAAGTGCGCGGGTATAAAAAATTGCCATTAATCGTTTGATACAAATCACAATGAATTGGTTTTACAAATTATTGAACAAAAATTTAATGAACAAGTCAATTCATTTGCTTTTTTTGTAGTGTAAAATGTGTTATTAAATATATGCAATATATAGTATTACAGTGCTGGCGCATATATAAACGTATATACAAGTGTGCAATTTAATAGCAGCGCTTTATTTTGACAAATTTGGTAATTTGTTTCTCGTAAATGTACTTTAAATATATTTCAACTCAATTTCGTTTCATTCTCTTACAATGTCACAAAAGCCACATAAAACAAAGACGAAACTATTTTTTCGAAACTTTTCAATTGCGGTTGATATGGTTTTGGTATGTTAAAAGCTAAAATTCCAAATAGATAAAAGGAAATTAAATTTACCAAAATAAACTGCTGCTATTATACTGAACAACGGTATTTTATTTAAATGTATATACAAATATGTCATCAAGTGTGCTTATTGGCGACAAATCACAAAAAAGTGCAGTAATATTGTGAAAGGAGAATAAATATGGAAAATAATTACAAAAAATCTTTCCACAAATGCAATAATTTATTAATTTCAATTTTCGCGAGACGTGTGTACATACATATGTATATATATACCCTATTAACATATAAAGCTTAAGTCAAAATTTTATTTTTTTAATTTTTAATTTAGTAAGAACTTCGGTCATGTGTATACATACATAGTCGAAACTCTATTTACGTAGTACGTTTATGCGGTTAAAAACTTTGTTTTTTAAAACTTTCAAAATATAGTTATTATAGCGATAGTACCGGCAGCTAATCCAGCATAATTTTTTAAATTAATTTATTAAATAAATTATTTTCTTTCCTGCCCGAGGCTTTGCTTTAATTTTCATTGGAAATTGTTTTTTTTTACGTGGCGGGTTCCAAGCCCTGCGCACAAACCATTGCTGAATATTAATACACCTTAAAAATTGTTTAACTGGAATGCATTTAAAAATCTCGTTTTATATTAAAACGCTGGGTGACGTAAAATAATTTTATGTACATAATTTTGTGAACTGCTCAATATTATAATTGATTTCTAAAGATAATAAAAGCTATTGCTAAACATTTTTTTAATTAATAAAATGATCACAGCACCATATATTATAATTTTTAGATATGGTATATTAACCTTGAAAATCAATGTTTGCAGGTTACTCTGCTTTTCTTTAGAAGGCTTCAAAATAATCGTCAGTTATTCATTTACCAGTGTTTCATACAATTTTTTTTTGGTAACCCATTCGGATAATACAAAAACGTAGCAACTAGTTAGAGCAACCTATATTAAAAAAAAAATGTTAGGAGCTTTGAACTTTTTTTAATTTTGACCCACTTTGGTGTATGTACATAAATAAAAATATTAACCGCATTATACAATATACATAAGTATATTTGTACCGACAGTTGGGCTGTTAAAAAATTCTATCGCGACTTGTTAAAAATCCGTGATTTATAAAAACATAAATAGAGCTGTCAATTTCACACTAGTCACTTTTTTATTGTACATGCATATATTTGTACATATATTTACCAATATTAATGTTTATGAGTAAATTAAATTTATTTTCCGTATTGATGATTTGCGTTGTAAATTTATTATTTCAACTTCAACAAAGTTTAATATATAATGTTCAATATGCAAAAGGTGTTATAATGTTTTAAAAGATTTCAATTCAAAAATAGAGATAGAATTTAATTTAATGTAACAAACAGAGAAACCTTAATACGTCGTCTAGCCGCACGTCTTCGCTTGGTTCGCGTTACTCGTCAACTCTCTTTTGTCTCTTGTTGCGCATGCAAACTGTGTCGCTTTGCAGCCAGCTTTTATCCTTCAACTCCCACATACTTACATACATATATACTCGCACATTAGAGTGTTTCATTTTGCAAGCCAAAGTTAAAGTGATCTTGAATGGCTGGGAGAGGTCCTTACATGTTTGGTTTGCCTAAGATCTTGAAAAGCTGGTTCATAAGAAGCGTTGATATGAATTTAAAGGCAATAAGAAAATTACACTGAAATCGCAATATTCTGGCATGTGTTTTTCCGAGAAAATATGCGTCGAACGTGCCACCATAGTTTTGGCTTTCATTTTTTCTGTTAGAACTTTTACGCCGCACTCCTGCCTGTCAGCATGTCAAACTCTTCGCACTCACGTCTGTCTGCCTCTCGTTCCTTCTACTTTTTGAAAATGTATCTTTTTACACCTCTTCTTACGCGCAGCGATGAGGAGTTGTTTGCCAAAACATATCCCATATTTTTTAGTTGTATTTCTTTTCAAAAAGGTGTTCGACATGTTTGAAACGATACAATTCAATTCTTTGTTTGCCTTTAAAAAGTACAGTTTCTGTTTGCGCAGTCCATCTGAATCCCTTTTCTTTTTTGGTTTATTACCCTTGCATTAGAACTATATTTTGATGCTGTAAATAAATGTATAACTTTCTTTCAAAAATGAAATCAGTCCAAACAAAAACCCTTAAAAAAGCTTCTTGTAACAAATTGTCGATCATGCTTACGGAGTAGACGTGTTTATTTGAGCGCTGCAATTAGCTATTAATTTTTGCTATTTCCGCTGATCATTAAATGTTTTTGGAACTTTTATATAAAAACTTTATTGTTACCGTGTTGTTGGATTTAGCATTTTGTTATTTTGTTGCTAATACTAACTGTACAAGTGCAAATTAAATTTACTAATAATCGTTGCCGAGAATTGCCAAAATGAGCACCAAGGCTATGACGACACGAAAGGCCGCGAAGCAGTCAACTACATCTCCCCTACAACCTTCGAACTTACGTTCTAAAGCTGGATAAAGCCCATCAGCGACTAACCTGTTAGCATGACTTCAAAATAAAATAGATGCACAAAAGGAATTTATCATCGAACAACTAACGGCACGAATGAAGGAGACGGAGTATAGAGTAATGCATCGATTCGGTGAGTTAGCAGCTGAGCTATCTAATTTAAAAAGGTATGTGAGCAGTGTTGAGCTTCGTGTTGAAAAAGTTGAGCGAGAGAACGAAAAAATTAAACAGCTGGTTGATGTCGTTCGCACACTTGAAGTAAAGGTTCAATTAGAGGTGCCATAACCATAACCATAGAAAACAGCTGATCCAACCAACCTTATGGGTTACACTGTAATCGATTAGTGGTGCCATACCATAACGCCATAACCATAACCATAACCATAGCGACCAACTGAATTTTGGTTTTTGCCGTAACCATAAACAAATGATTGCTGATTCGCCTTGTTTATTGTGATAATTTTGTTCTTCGTGTGCAGTTTATTTTGTTTTGATGAGTTTTAATTTATATTTTGCGTCCGCGTTTTACATACTTTACTAAATTTTTATTTACTTTTAGTTTATTGCAAATATCAGCTGTTTATGGTTATGGCACCACTAATCGATTGCTTAAATATAGTTATGGTTATGACTACGATTATGGTTATGGCGTTATGGTATGGTACCTCTAATTGAACCTTAAAGCTGAACGATTGCGAGAACTCTCTAATCTCTTCTGATCTGATTCTGAGAGGTGTCCCCCAGCTTAAAGATGAGAACCTAAGTGCCACCTTCTCTCAGCTGTGTAACACTCTTCAAATCAACTCTCCCCCTATACGAGCTATTTTTCGCCTGAAGAAGAACTACAACAAAGATGCGCCTATCATAGTAAAACTTGGCTCAGCAAACGAACGCTCATCCGTATGCAGAGCAAATGCGGAGTACTGCAAGTCCAACCGCAAATCTCCTGTACTCCGAGATTTGGGAATTGATGCTGACGGTCATGTGATGATACATGAATGCCTGACCAAGCATAATCGTGAAGTTTTGCAGCATGCAATTGATCTAAAGAAACTGAAGCGACTGTTGACTGTTTTCTCATTACGTGGACAAGTAACTACATGTAAAAGTTCGCCCCCAAACTGAAGCAGTAAAAGTGAGCACAATTGATGAGATTAATAAGATTGCAGCGCCCAACAACAACATTAATAGTAGACATTTATGCTAACAATTATTATCTCTTACTTTGTATTCTCTTTTTCCTGAACTTTTTTTTGTACTTATTTAATTGCTTTCTCTTTATTTCTCTTGATATTGTTATATTTATACACATCTGGCAGAAATATTTATACCCGTCATAACATAATGCGTACATTATTCTTAAGACTTGTTTGTGAAACGCAATTTATCTTTATTTTATATATATTTGATGATGTATAAACCAAAGAATTATGGCTGTGCCAAGGACAATACGCATAACATGATTAGAATTTTGAGCAATCAAAAAAGTGCTCTTAAGGTTTGTCATATTAATGCGCAAAGCTTAGCTAGGAAAATTGATGAGTTTGTGTATATTTTTGAACACTCCGACGTTGATATAGTCTGCGTTTCCGAAACATGGTTCACTTCTTGCCACAGTAACGATTTTCTGGGTGTCAGTGGGTACACACTTTTCCGAAGAGATAGGATTGGTCATGGTGGGGGAGTTGCAGTGTATATTAAAAATAGTATATCTTGCAGAGTAATCGGCACTTCTAGTGATACAAGTGCCATTGAATATATTTTCTTGGAAATTCATGCCAAGACTGATAAAATGTTAATTGGATGTGTATATAGACCTAATAAGATGGTTTACTATACCCACTTCCTGGAATTTCTTGAGGATATTACGTTATCTCACCGCAATATATGTAGTTATATCTGGAGATTTCAACAGCGATTTACTTAGTGGCAGTAACTTTTCATTTTCTATGACAAATCTTGGATTATTCCCGGTCAACTCTTCGATGCCTACTCATTTCACGCGTATGAGCAGAACTCTTTTGGATATACATATTTTTTATTGATTCCAAATCAAAAATCCTGCTTTATGATCAGCTCTCTGTACCAAATTTTTCCAAACATGATTTATTTACCTGACATACGATTTTATCTTGGATCTTAATAGCAACGCGAGCTGCTACTCGTACCGTGATTTTGCGCACATCAATTACTATCATCTTGAACGAGCTGTTGATTCAATAAATTGGGAATCCGTGCGTAATATGGTATCAACATAGGACCAAATTAACTTTATTCAGGGACATATCAGCAGTCTCTTTGACTTCCATGCGCCGCTAGTTACCAGACCAGAAAGAAATAGCGCGTATCATAAATGGAAATGCTCCAGAAGTGACATTTTATACACTGAATACAAGAAACGTAGGAAGACAGTCAAGAATAAGATAAAGTTTCTTAAAACGAGGTACTTTGAGACCAGATTCAGCTTAGCTGTAGGGTCCAAGCAATCCTGGAAGTATTTCCGTGAAATAGGTATCTGTAGTAAGAAAAGTTCAATCTCCGATTCTGTTGATGCAAACGTGCTTAATGTAAAGTTTTTGGACTTCCCTAAAACAAGCACTTATCCTGATAGATATGATACTTGTCCAGTGAGTCTCATCCAAAGGTTTAGCTTTACTTGCGTAGACGACTGCGACGTAGTTGAGTCAATACTTGCAATCAAATCCAACGCTACTGGCTTTGATGGAATCCACCCTAAATTTCTTAAATGTATCCTTCCTAAGGTTTTACCTTATATCACGTTTACACTAAACAACATCCTTACCAAGTCAGTTTGTCCAACAAGTTGGAAACAAATCAAAATAATTCCTATATCAAAACCGAATGGAGATCACAGGCCAATTGCTATCTTGCCATTTCTGTCCAAGGTGCTGGAACGCTTAATGCATCGTCAGATTAACTCTTTTTTGAAGAAGAACTCATTAGTGAGCGAATGCCAATCTGGCTTCAGATCTAACAGAAGTTGTATAACTGCACTCTTAAAAGTTACTGATGATATTAGGCTTAAGATGGATAAAGATCTTGTGACTTTTCTAACCCTTTTTGACCATTCCATAGAATTTGACACTGTTGACCATGACTTATTGTGTTTAAAGTTAAAAATATTGTTTAATTTCTCGTCACCAGCGATTAATCTTGTCAAGTCATATCTTTGTGAGCGTTCGCAGGCAGTCTGTGTTAATAACCATTCCTCCAATTTTATGTCTGTAGTTAAAGGTGTCCCACAAGGCTCCGTGATTGGTCCTTTGTTATTTGTATTATATATCAATAACCTTAATGAGGTGCTTAATCACTGTGATATTCATGTTTACGCCGATGACGTCCAGTTGTGTCTTAGCTGTCCATTCGATTCAATTAATGCAACTATTTGCAAGTTAAATAATGATCTAAGTGCTGTCAATGAGTGGGCCAATAATAACGGTCTAGTCCTCAACCCAAGTAAATCCCAATGCATTGCTATTTACAAAAAGTATTTCAAACTTGACGCTTTTGATAAGGTAATGTTAAATAACTCAGTGATTGATTATGTCGACTCTGCAAAAAATTTAATAGAACTCTCACATGGAACAATCGCATAATTAGTGCAATCGGTGAAGTATATGGAATGCTTCGATCACTTTGGAACATTCAATATTTTACCCCAGAGAGAATTCGACTACTTCTTGCTAAGGCTTACTTGCTTCCGACTCTATTATATGGCTGTGAAATATACGCCAGCTGTGACAGTACCTGCAACAAAAAACTTAATGTACTCGTATTATATAACAGCATTGCTAGATACATATGTATATGGTGTAAAACGTAGAGAGCATATTTCAATACATGCGCATACAATTTTTTCAATGCCTTTTGAAAATGTCATCAAGCTGAGGTATCTTACTATGCTGCACAAAATATTGATAACGGGCGAACCTCAGTATCTCTGTCATAGACTGCAACAGTCCAAGTCAACCAGATCTTCTCAGCTTCTACACGCTAAATTCAAATCTCTAATTTGTGAACGCCAGTTTTTGGTTTTCGCTATTTGCTATTCAGTCTTCCACTTACTCTGAAAAATATAAGTGACTAATTGCGTTTTAAAAACGAGCTTCGTAAACACTTTATTATCAAATGACTGGTATTGATTTCTGCCTCTTGTCTTTTTCCCATTTTCTATCGATTTTATAATGTAGCTAAACTCTGTCATCCATATTTTTTAAGATTCAATTTTTATCTTTCTATGTATATTATTTTTTTGTTTAATTCCTGTTTTATGTAGATTAAGTTTTGGTTTTATAATGTATATTGTTATTTTAAGGTATATCCAATGCTGAAATATAGCCAATGGTTGTTGTGTTGGATACTTACATATATAAATAAATAAAATAAATAAATAAATAAATAATTTGTGAGGCAAAGTTTTTTTTCGTTTATTTCAAAGTTTAGTTCTTTTGGGGAGACCAGAAAAAAGCTTGACGTATCTGCGTTCGAAGTCGGCAAAAAACTGTACCATAAAGACACACAACTCAGATGGTAGTGGAAGCTCGTACAAACACTGAGCTATGTAGTGTAGTAACTACTATTATAAATAATTGGACACTAAATATATACATATTGGGATTCCGCTTCTGTGTTAAGTGTAATTATTGTAGTTAAATTTTGAATTTCATGCAATTTGTTGTCACAGTTGTCACAAACAATTGTATTAAAATAAATCTTATAATAATATGAACAATAGTAATTATGTGCATTCATTATACTGTGTACACCTCAAATCAAAATTATAACCGACCACATATTTTAATTTTTCTTTTATTGAATTTGTTTCAATTAAATAAATTTATATTGTTTTCTTCTTAACGAGCACATTGTAGCAAACACGACGGAACTCATCCATAAACTGGCAAACGTGAAAATTACACAGCAAAGCAGGCTAGTATCATTTGATATTAAGGACTTGTACCCATCGATCCCACAAACAGTAACAATAGATATGATCCGGAAAACACTACTCGAAAAAACGAAAGACCATATAAAAACAACCCAAATCACAAACACATTACCAACTACATTGCGACAAAATTATTTTAAGTTTAATAATAAAATATACCGACAAACAAACGGGCTGGGAATGGGAAATCCAACCTCGGCCATCCTCATGGAGGTATTTATGCAAGAACTGGAGGGACAGTATATGGAAGAACTGAAAGCCGAGTTAGGCGTAGTATTCTATGCAAGGTACGTGGATGACATTATTTGCGTGATCACCAAGGACAATGAAGAGCAGATACTGGATTACCTGAACAAACAACATGGATGTATTATGTTTACGATGGAAATGGAAAAGAAGGGAACAATAAATTACCTGGATCTGACGATTAACATAGACAAAATTGCCAAAAAACTTGTCTACGAAATTTACAGAAAACCGACAGCTACAGACACCATAATACACAACACATCAAATCATCCTCAAGAACACAAATACGCCGCTATAGATTTAGATTTATTACAGATTGTGTACCGTAAGACGCTAAGTCTTTTAATGTACCAAACATCAATATTTAATTACAAAAACTGTGTACTTAACTTAATACTAACAATGTTTAAAAATAAGAAAAAAGAGAAAAAAAGAAAAAAAAAGTTGAGATTTACAAATAATACATTTTATAGACGAAATTAAATAAGTACAAAGAATACTGGATGAGAATAAGGTATTGTGGACACTAAGCAAAAAAGTTTTTAACTGACCTTTCGAAACATCTCGCTGTGTTAATACTTTTGACTGAAATTGGTAAAGAATTCCATGTTCTAATGGCACCAACAAAAAACAATCTGGAGGCCGTGAGTGTTGCATATCTAGGAACAATAATATTGTGTGTTCGTGATGATTGAACAAAGTTCAACTTTTGATAAAGGTAGCCTGGCTGACGAGTTTTAATTAATTTAAATAAAAATATCATATGACGAACATTAATGTAATTTTCCAGACTGAAACCTAGAATTGTTTTGGTATATACCGATATGTGGTCAAACTTTCTTTTACTGTAAACAAATCTAGCTGCATTATTTAGGGCCAGATTCAATTTGTTTCTTGATTCGCAATCCATGTAACCATATATCAACTCAAAATACGAAATTTGTGGAACAATGAGTGTTTTTATTAACTTTAGTTTTAAATTGAGTGGTAGGCAAGTGCACGTATGCCACAGGTTTCTCAAAATATAATAAATTTTCGATATGCTATAATTAATATGGTCTGAACACCCTAAACGGGAATTCATCTTAAATCCAAGATTTGTCACAACTGAATTCATTTCAATCTCTCTCTCATCAAGTATGATTGGGGATAGACTGCACAGATCGAAAGGTTCGTGAGATATAGGAAGCAGCTGGGTTTTTTCCGCATTTAAACAGAGACCATTTGATTTGGCCCAGTGCGAAATTCTTTTTAGGTCATCATTCAAACTAAACACTATGTCTTCACTGAGGCCAATAGGACGTGAATAATAAATTTGCGTATCATCTGCGTATAAATGGATGCGTGCATATTGGCAACAATGAACAATGTCATTTATAAATAGACTAAAAAGGATGGGACCTAAAATTGAGCCTTGGGGCACTCCAGTAGTAATTTCACTAAGGCTAGACATTGCATCTCCACTCTGGACTTGTTGATACCTGTTCGACAGATAGCTTTTTATAAGCTTAATGGAAGTCAAGCTAAAACCGAAGTACTGTTGTAATTTGAAAAGAAGAATTTCATGGTTGACTGTATCAAATGCTTTAGAAAAATCGAGGAGCACCAGGAAAGTAAGAAATTTACTATCGAAAGCAGGACGAATGTCTTCCAAAACCTTCAAGATCGCTGTGGAACAACTGTGCCCAGCTCTAAAGCCAGACTGAAACTCACTAAGTAAACATTGTTTTTCCAGATGTGAAATTATTTGTAAAGAAATTAACTTTTCAAATACTTTTGCCAACCCTGGTAAAATGCTAATCGGCCTAAAGTCTTTGGGAGCATCACAAATATTGTTTTTGGGGACCGGAATGACATTAGCCACCTTCCACTGATTTGGAAAAGTTGAAGATGTTACGACAAAATTAAATATATGCGTAAGTGACGGAAGTATCCAAGGAAGGATTAGCTTTAGAAAACGTAAGCTAATTCCATCCACTCCAATAGCATTCGACTTTATGGCATAAACGCAATTTACAACTTCGCATTCTGTTACAGCCTCAAATGAAAATTCACTGCAATAACCATGCAAGACGCATGTCAATATTGAACGGGTGTACGGTACTAGCTTGAGAAGTTGCACCAATGAAATGTGAGTTTAGTTCATCAGCATTAAGCATACATGCCTTAACCACCTTATTACCAACGCCCAAAGATTTTAAATTGTTCCATAGGATCTTTGAAGGAAGATTCTGATTGAATTTAGTCTCGAGAAATTCTTTCTTAGATTTTCGCAGGATTATTGTTACGTTATTTCTAATCTTTTTGTATGAATTCCAGTGTTCAGCACAAGGATAATGCTTCCATTTTTTATATGCCCGATTGCGGTCATTGATGCGATAGAGAATGTCCTTAGTGAACCAAGGTTTTTTTTTTTTGGCCTTATTTTAATATTACGAATTGGCACGTATTTTTCAAACAAATATTTTACTAGCATTGAGAATTGATCTAACTTTTCATCAATATTAGAGTAAAGATAACACGCATTCCAGTTTAAAGTGTCGCTTTCAGCATGAAGTGCAGATACATTTATGTTATTAAAATCTCGAAATGATAAGTTGGTAGGTTCCACATTGCAGAAATCAATATCATAAGATAAAAACATTAACTCGTGGTCAGAAACACCGGGCAAAGAAAATTGGTCAAAGTGATTAACTCTACCAATTACGCTCACACCAAAGAGATCCAACAAACTTGGTTTACAAGAGGGCGCAAAACGGGTGGCATTTTGTTTATAATATTAACCCCACTGGAGTTAAAATTATCCAACAGATTTCTACATATTGCATTGTTTTCTAAAAGGTTTATATTAAAATCTCCACAAATCAAAACATGTATATAACTTATCGACAATTCTGACACTTTTATAAAAAGCTGAGTGAGATCAACAGATTTGTGAGGGTTATACACACAAACAACTAAACACTTTTTAACGCTGTCACTAAACTCAACGAAAATACTTTCAACTACATCATTGCCACTAGAATTCCATACAACTTTGCAGCTAAGCTTTTTTTTATAATAAATGGCCAGACCACCCCCTCTGTGACCTGATTTTCTATCATTTCTTTTAACTGAAAAGTTGCAGAGAGCATATGCAGAATTGTCAATATGAGGTTTAAACCAAGTCTCTGTTACACAAACTACATCAATATCTAAATTATGAAAAATGATGTTTAAGTAGTCAAGTTTGTCTATAGTTAGACTACGTGCATTAAAGTGACAGATAACTAATAAACAGACTTGAACGAATACCTCTATCGCCAGAGGCATACGGAAAGGAACTAAACACAATATACAACATAGCAACAAACAACGGATATAAAAAGGAGCTCGTGGATAAATTCAGAAAAATATATGCAGGTCAAAAAACAAGCGACAGAGAGCTAGACGAAAAAACTTGGACAGTAATGACTTATACAGGAAAAATGACATACAAACTTGCAAATTTTTTCAGAAAGTATAATATCCACACGGCGTTCAAAACTGGAAACAACTTGGGAAGGATACTTAAAAGCAGCACGAATGAAGAAGACCCATTGAACAAACAAGGCGTGTATAAACTGACCTGTGAGTGTCAATATAGCTATATAGGACAAACAGGACGCAAAGTAAGAACAAGATTCCGTGAACACATAAGGGACTACAACAAAAGGATACAAAAACCCACGGCAATACCTGAATCTAATTTTGCAAACCATTTGGTAAACGCAAAATGTTCACCCGCAAACATAAAGAAAACCGTGAAGGTACTGCAGGTACAACAAAAAGGACGGCGCCTAAATGCTCTTGAAAACATGGAAATATATAAACAAAAAACATTTGTTGGGAGGATAATAAACGAACAAATAAACAGCAACTCTGATGCGATATATGCACCATTAAGGCTTGTTTACAAAAAACAAAACAAAGACGTAGGTAAAATGACAGATACCAACATACAAAACAAACCTGCAATACCTAAACGGACTAAAATTACTGACTATATACCTGTTCTGACCGCAAAGACAGATTCGTGATAAAATATACATTTTTGGACTCTAACCGCGCGAGACTTTAGGTATCTATATTCAGGACACTTAACATTTGCTAACATTTACGATTATGCACCAATACCTGATTGACCAAATAAATACGGAACAACAGACATAAACTGTACAGAACGAAATTTGACACTGAAGATGGCACAACGCCGAAACCGGTTTGTCTCCAAACCAAACTTGACAAGGGATGACGGAAAATCGTTCCAACAAATATAAATAAATTTAGTTCACAAAAACCTTATAAACCAAAGTTCCTAGCTTTCCAGAAAATTTAAAGAAAAACTGACTTTCATGAGAAGAACACGTTATTTTGAGTACGCAATTTTATAATCCATAATATTATAATAAAATAAAAGTTTATGATGACCACAAAATGTGCTTAAGTGGTTTTTAATTGACGGTGTTAAGCATTTTTTTCAAATAAAAAAAAACATGTTGAGGAAATGGAAATTTGTAGCCACCGCTTAGATCTAATTATTTATAATTATCAAAAGCAGTTGTTTAAACATACATATATATAAATGGGTTTTCAAATAGAGACGCTACAAAAGTTAAAAAAAAAAACAAACGGTTTTGGATATCAATGAAATTTTTTATTCCTGCGAAAGTATATTCGATGCTATTACTTATGTATGGAACTCGATTTCTTTTACAGTTTTCAAGCATAAATCGGCCGAAACTGCTGTAATTTCACGTTCGATATTCGTACGAAGTTCATCAATCGTCGCTGGCTTGTTGACATAGACCATAGACTTGACGTAACTCCACAGAAAATAGTCTAATTGCGTTAAGTCGCACGACCGAGGCGGTCAATTGACTGGGCCATTTCGTGCGATAACACGAACAAACTTGGTTTTCAATGAATCAATTGTGGCATTTGCTGTGTGGCTTGTGGCGCCATCCTGTTGAAACCACATATTGTCCAAGTCCATATCATCCAATTCGGGCAAAAAATATTCGGTTATCATTGAGCGGTAGCGATTCCCATGCACAGTAACGTGCCGGTCTTGATCATCACGGAAGAAGTACGGCCCAATGACGACGCCGGCTCATAAATCGCACCAAATCGTAATTTTTTCGGGATGCAATGGTAACTCATTGAGTACGTGTGGGTAGCTGTGTCACCAATAACGCATATTTTGCTTATTGACGAAGCCATTCAGCCAGAAATGAGCCTCATCATAAATTGCACGTAGCGCTCTTAAAGTTGAGGCCACTGACTCCGAATTTCGGTAGTAAATTTTAATAATTTCGACTCGTTGTTGGATCGTATATCTTTCCATGATGAAATGGCAAACCTTACTGAAGAGAAATGTCAAGAGAGCGGGGAAAAATATGGCGTTGTTTGCTATCGCTATCGGTCTACTTTTGTAGCGTCCCTATTGAAAAACCCTTTACATAAATGCATAATTCATGGTTTATTCCAAAATTTACGAAAAAAAATCCAACTTAATTAAAGAGCTAGAAAAAAAATAAAAAAATTGGCCCTCTTCTACGGATTTTTACATTGTTAAATTTTAGGAGGGTGTTAGGGAGGGGTAATGGGTGAATTTTTAATATTTTTAAAAGCTTATATTTCGAAAAATATTAATCCGATTTCCACAATATTGGTTTGGTTGGTTTTGTATATGTTAATTATATACATACATATATGTTTCGAGGAAAATAAAAAATATTGAAAAAATGTATATATTTTTAATAAAAACTTAATTTAAAATTAACTAAATACAAAAATAAGTTTGTCATAAATGGTTATGATCCTGAGCGGCTTCGCGGAAAGATGTACTACGCAAAAATACTATGCTCAGCGGTCTGGAGGCCGAAGGACAATTGGCGAAAGTGAAATAAAACTGCTGTATTGATATTATATTTTATAAATTTTTTTCAATTCCATAATCATTCTCAATATATACCGTGGAAATCAGCAAAAAGGGGCGGGCCCCTTTCTTTTTCCTAGCTCAACAGGGCCTATTCTTGACTTGTTCCAAAAATACTGGCGTACTGTTACCAGTTATGACTTTTATAATAAAAGCCTCAAAAAAAAGATTTTTTGCACTGGAAAATTTAATGTTACATAGTTACAGTATGCAATTGACTTTTATTATTTTTTACTCGGATTATAACAGTTAAGTTAGGACAAACATTTTTTTTTTAAGAAATAAAAGGCTTGATCAGATAACCATCAAACCGTTAAATTCATATCGATCGGTTGGACTTAATTTCTAGAGGTTAAAAATATAGTAAAGTTTATTTGATATTGGCTGCTTCTAATATAATATATCAATCAAAAACTGACACATTCAAAAGCACTTATAGTTGAAAAATACTAAGATACACAACAAAAAAGTCTTTACTATGCCCTATTTAATTAGAAAGATATGCCGTGACTCCGTGATATTTTTAGCAGCCTTCAAGCATTATTGATGACCTTAGCTCTGACATTGTCGGATATGAGTTTATTTACACATACTCGTACATAAGCACATATGTATGTACATACATTCATATGTTATGAACATACGTTTGCTTTCTACGAAAATTTTATGCTTTGACTTTTTATTTTTTAACTACATCATAACAAGTATTTTTACATAGATCCCTGGTGACCTTGGTGACCCTGGTGTCATTGGCATATTTCTATTGTGATTGATTTCCCATTTGTCCTCTCATACATACCAAATACCCAGCATAACCACTACCCAGCACGGGACTAGAAAACTCAAAATATATGACGATAGATCAAACGAAATTCCACCACTAAAGCAAACTAAAATACGCTAAGTGATTCTCTTTTTTTTCGGCGTAAGCTAAATTACTATTTCCGACTGGTTCCGAAGGCTCCAGATCGGGCATTTTTCTGTAGAGAACGAGTTCTGAACAGGTCGACCGAATTCTTCCACTGGTGAATTCCAAATTTGATCCACGATTGGCACAAGAAATGATTTCTGATACATTGGGCTTCAATGTCATAGCTATATCGCCAATATTAAGTAATCATCTGAGATACACGGAGAGAGCTACCTTTTACATCATGACAACGAAACCAGCGCACACTGCTGAAATAACGAGTAACTTTTTTGCATTCTCTGACATTGAAGAAATACGACCAGCACCATATTCCCCAGGTCTAATATTTTGTGATTTCTGGTTATTACCAAAAATTAAAAGAAGTTTGAGGGGAAATGTATTTTACAGCAACACAGAGATAATTTATGCGGTTAATGTTGAACTTGATAAGCTTAAAAAACAAGATTTTATATGGTGTTTTGAGAAATGGATTTTAAGGCTTAAGAAATGCATTGAAATTAATAGCGATTATGTTGAAAATATAAAAAAGATAAAGATTAAGAATAAATACGAATTACTTCTTTGGTTTTTTAGTTGGTTAACTAATCGAATTTTCGTAAGACAACTCTTATTTTTGTACGTAGCAGCGTTCATTGAGTTCTGAGGTATTATTGTCAGAAGGCCAAGCGCTGATGTAATACACTTAAAGAAATATACATTCAAGCTTTAAAAACCAAACAGATGTACATATTTACTTAGTTATATAAGTATGTAAATATATATTGTATGTGTACATACAAATGGTTCCATACTCGTATAATGGCTGTACGCCAGTTGGCAAGAATAGCAACACCAACTTGTGGCTACGATCTGAAAGTTTTCCACTAAGAAAGCAACGAACAAACAACAACAAAACCAACCGTGTAGAGCATGATATAATAAAACGAAACTAAACTAAACTAATAAGAAAGTAAGCGCTAACAAAATTATTTTGAACAGCGCAATTAAAGGATGCCTTCAACTTCTTGAGCACAAAAAATACGAGGTAGAGTTTTTTGAAATCGCAAAATGATGAATAAGAAGTTAAAATAAATGTACAAATTTATATGCACATAATACATTTTTTTCAATCACTTTTTTTTTACTGGTATATGTTCGAAAAAATTGCGAAAGCAAGAACAAGTTGAGAGTGTAGAAAATTCGCAATTGGAATACTTCAATAATTTCTCGATGTTTGGTTTTTTCTTTAAAATAATTTTGAACTTTTTGAATAACTTGCGGCTTCAAGTGGCATTGTTTAATTAAATAGCTCAAATACGAACGTACCGTTTGCCAGCGATCTTGGTATTTAAATTCAAAAGTCATACAAATATTTATAAAGGAGTGAAATCCACATACTAACATTTAATTTCTTATAAAAATGCTTTCTTTTTTGATACCTAAATAAATGCAGAGCACAAAGAGATAATCGTTTTCACTGGAAATTGTTTAAATTATTCAATGTGTTTTCGAACTTCAGTCACTATTCGGATAATATTCAGTTATGATTAAATTTTAAAACATTTTAGATCTTTTGAAAAGCATTTCAGTTCAGCTTAGTTAACACTCTATCGTTTAAAAATGGAAGAGTTCTTATATCGGTTATTTATATGCACAATAGTTATTATATTGCTGCCTTTGACTATAACTAAATGAAAGTGGCTAACGAATCGTCGAGAATTCAAGAGCTATTTATATCTTAAAGTTTGACTACGAGCGATAGAAAGCATGTTCAAGTTAACTGAAACTTAAAGTTTTTCTTAAGCGCACAGCTAAGACGTAGTTGAATTTGAACACTTAACCTACGATGTGCTGAAGAAAAAATAAATTAAATGCTTTAATATTTAATAAAGCTATGTGTGGTTCCCTGCAGTGAAACCCCAAACTAGTCTGTAAATAAACTAGTTTACAATTATATTACTAATTGAGATCAAACTAGTCTGAACAAATACAAAACGATTTATGCCTGGTTTAATATGACAATATTGACTTGTATACATAAATTACTTGCTTGTTTGCATACACTCATTATTAGCAAATGTAAAACTACTAAATAAAAATATGTAATATTTTAAATTATATTTAATTCATGAATTAAATCCCTAACTAGCGCTTTTGGTTTACAATTGAACTAGTAGGAGACAAGCATGTTTGGTCCATAATTAAACTAGTATTTATTTTGTCTATAAACTACTAGTATGCGACTGGTACATTTCATAGTTGTGAAGTAGTTTACAACTAGTACATTCGACTACAGCGTTTCCATAACTGCAAATGTACATACATATGTTTACGTATGTATGCTGCAGTATTCGTAATTGGACAATTGTCCTGGCAAATATCCTTGCGGCCATTACTCTGTTTATTACAACTGGCCATATTAATATTTATATGCATGTATGTATGTATGTACTTATGTGCATTTGCCGGCAGCATAGCAATTTTCTTCAAACCGCAAACGAATATTCTTTGCATGTATGGTTTACTTTGTTTACTCATAACAACTAAATGTAGGCTTTCAAGACAAAATGGATACTGAAAATTTTCCACCCACACACACACACACACTCACACCCAAGTACATACCTAAATATATATTTATATATAATTTACATAACACATATATTAATGCATACGTACATATGTTTAATGCTAGCCGAAAATTCGTTACACACATCATTGCAAATAGTTTGTTTAAACTTTGTTAGTTTGTTTGCTTGTCTGTTCATTTTGAGATCCCTTTGGGCTATAATTGTCAAACTTTCTACTCTCCATATTTGTTTTATCTATTTTTATAGGTAAGCTCTTGTTTTATTGCTCTGGGTCACATTCTTTTGGGTACGATAATATTTAATGCTATGTATACAGCTTTATATACATACATACATGCATACATATTTTTATAATCATAATTAAAAAGAGTTAAGCTAACTTATTTAATAAAACGTAGTAATCATTAGCCATTTTTATATCTGCAAAGTTAAGTGGGTAAGTGCTAAAAGGTTTCAAAGCGCTCGAATAAGTCGGGATAATTATCGTAATTAGTTTAGTTTAAGTGCATTACGCCCGAGAAGCTATGCACATATACATACATATAAAAGCGCTTACAAATATACGAGTTTGTACTTACATATATAGATAAAGGTTAAAATCTGTTACTGTTAATTTTTTTAATTTCTTCTACAATGAAGTCTTCTTCTTGACGGTTTGTGAAAAGGGTAGCTTAATTCAAAACAGAAAAAAAAATGAATGAAAAGTTTTTAAAAGAAAAATGATCTGAACCGTGATTTGCAGGTGTTGAATATGTCTAATATTAAAAAAAAGTTGAAGTATTTTCGTAAAGAGGCTTTTGTCTAGCGCATAAAAAGTCCATATTTTTACACGACCCTTAGAGTTTATAGTTGCTGTTTATTGATTAATCTAATGTCATTACAGACTAGCCACACTTTGTTGTCAATGTGCTTTGTTTTTGATATAATTACAGGTGGTATTGATGGCCCGGCCCGTGCCTTGTAATGAAGATTTGTTTCAATGTTCCGACACGAATTCTTCGTTGTTATGAAATGTTTCTTGTGGGTATCGCCAAAACTGTTTATGGGAATGAATGCCACTTGGCAAATAGCGCTTTCTCAGTTTAATTCTTATTCTTCAGTCTTACAGGCTAACATAATATTCACTGCTTTTGTTTTTGGGCACAAGCACGCAAGATTTTTTAACCACGTCCACCCGAAATTGATTTGCGTGCGTTTACTTTACAGAGTTGCATGGCTGTCAAATTCGTTTGAAAACAATACAAGGTGAAAGCTTTTAGTGTTGGTTCAATTTATTTATTTGGTTTACGGATTTGCTTCACCTTATGTTACATATTAATTTTTATTTAAACATTAAATATAAACTTGATTTATATGTAGAGCAGAGCTTTAACACAGGAACTTATTAACAAGTTTGGCAATTGATTTGTTTCCTCTTTGATATTATAGAACCACTAATAATCATAAATACCCATAGTCCCAAGTTTCAAACAATGTACAAATTTACACAAAGTTTTTATTTAAAGCTTTTTGAGTATTCGTTATATTGAAGACAATGCGCATCACCCTCAACGGTGGGATAAACGTCAAATCGAAATGTCACGCAAAATGAAATTTGGAAGTTGAGTTAGCTTTTGGCGCAGACCGTTCTTATACGTATCACATAGTTTATAAGCATTTTGTTTGTTGATTAAATAAATAAATCAATAAAAAACAAAATTCTTAAATTATATGTTAAAATGAATGGAAATGAATTCGATCAGTAATTCGTAAATAATAAACTTGTAGTTGTACTGCGACTCGAATTTCTGGAAATTTAACGAATTCATTAAGAGTATGGTATAAATATGTAACTTGAGATCTTGAAAAGATATTTTAAGACGTACTCGTAAAGAATTTTCTCTACGTATGCCTAAAGAAATTTTTAAAGAGAGGAGTTGCTAATACATTGTTTTATACGGACAACAAAATTCACCCTCGAAAATGTTGTTATCTTTAACCATCTGATTTTTCTGATATCATGTTTTGCAGAGTATTGAAACGAATTATTTCCTCTTAAATTTAAGAATTATACTACATAATAATATAATTTATAGGTTCATATTAAAATTTAGAAGACTAAACGTTATACGACTGAAATCAGTCAGATAAAAATAAAAATATTCAAATACAGTATTTGAACACGCAGCTCAGTTTCTGACTTACCAAATTAATTAAATTCATCCTCTGAGAGATTCTTTACTCTCAAATTGCCTAGTATTTTTTTGAGAGATGACAAGGCTTTGAATGAAATGAGCTTTTGCTAATGTGCTAGAATAGCAACCTATGAGAAAAGTGACAGTGATATCCTCAAATATTTATTTAATGCACTTCCAGCTCTATATAAGAAAAAATGAAATTAATATAATGAATAAATATATGTTTCCTTTTTTTATAATAAAATCTTAATTTTAAAATATCCCCCTAAATTTGCCCTCCTTAAAGCTCACTTTAATTATACATGTATGTTAATACGCACTTTTATTACATTCAATCAAATTTATGTTCACCCATTTTCCAATCAGTTCTCAAAGTTAATCGTGTCTTTTTATGAAAACTTTATTAGTTTTTTTTAACTTGTGTTTCAATTAAATGTAAGTAAATATATTATACTAATTCAGAGCTGTTAACTAATGATTAATAATCTTAATGATTAATAATCGAACTAAAATATTTTTGATGCCCTTTTAATTGATTAATTAAGATTAATTCCCAAAATTTGGAATTAATAATCGATTAGGATTAAATTTTTGTCAGGATTAATGAGGATTATTTAGGATTAATACATTTTGAGAATTAATTCTAGGATTTATTCACTTAATCAAAAATTTTAATTCAATTAAATTTTTGGATTAATTTTGATTTATCGAGATTAAAACACATTTAATCTTAAAATTAATGAAATATTTTACATTCTGTGTTACTGTGAACACCCGATTAGAATTTTATTATTTGCTGTTTGACAACTCTATGATAAATTGCTTATGTTTGATTATAAAGAATTATAGTACATAAATTATGTATCAGATATTAGAATTTACGTATGGAATAAGTTATCAATCGGTACTTATGTATTAGTTGCAAACGTATTTAAGGAGAAGAATTTGTGAAATAAATATAGAATAAGATATTTAACTTTCTAATTAAAAAATTTTATTTTTTGAATATATGTAGGTGTGTACATGCATATTTAAATACAGTCATATGTAAATGGTTCAGTTCATTAATATAAATATATAAACATCTGAACAAAAAAAAAAACAATTCATAAAGTTAAAGATATGTATGTACATATGTATATACAAAAAATGTCAACAATTAATAAATACGTACATATAAAGCAAAACATTAATTCTGACAATAACCATTGGACTTTAACAAAACTAACTTTTCGAAGGACAAATCTGATAAGGCATTCCGCCGAGGATTATTTACAATACCGGCGAAAGAGAATAGCCGTTCCACTGGGGCAGATGATGTAAGAGGTGTATTAAAATGTAAAGAAGCGTCCTTCATTATCGGATATTTCTCCCAAATTCCTGGTTCCACATTAACATCATTAATGTAGGCATACATGCTTATAAGTTAAGCTCAGTAAATGCATGTGATAGACTGTATTAGCGAAAGCGTACGTACAAACATACATACATACATACCTACCTATAATTGTAAGAACGCAACAAAGCTGGAGCATATGCAAGCGAACAATATCAGTATAGCGGTATGAGTATGTGTATACATATGTACATATGTATGTAAGTATGTGCATATAAGCATATGTATGTATTCAAGCAATTTATCAATAGAGTTGTCAAACAGCAAATAATAAAATTCTAATCGAGTGTTCACAGTAACACAGAATGTAAAATATTTCATTAATTTTAAGATTAAATGTGTTTTAATCGTGATAAATCAAAATTAATCCAAAACTTTAATCGAATTAAAATTTTGGATTAAGTGAATAAATCCTAGAATTAATTCTTAAAATGAATTAATCCTAAATAATCCTCATTAATCCTGACAAAAATTTAATCCTAATCGATTAATAATCCAAAAAAATAAACTAATTATTAATTAATCAATTAAATTTAAAAATGATATTCAATTCAAAGATTGTTAATTTTAATCTAAGTTTAACAGCTCTGTACTAATTATTGTGCTTAAGCGTTTAAACCAAGCAAAACAAATTTTAATTTATTGCCTTTGGTGCATAATAAGTTATGGCAAATTATGCAGAAAAAGGTGATAAAAGAGTAATATATATATATTTACATTTATATACCTACATATATATTTATGTATTTATATGTTTGTACATAAATGTTTTAATGAAAATACATATAAACAAATTTAATATAATAAAATATCGTTAGAAATAAAATTATTCAACTTCTCTCTTTACTTTTATTTATTTAATTGAGATTCTGAATAAATTAATGCAACGGCTTTACACTGGCCAAAAAATATCTTATGAATATTTAAATAAATTAGGACACTTAAAAATTTTAAATTTGTAGTGTAAACATGCCTTATATAGACACTAGACAGATGTATATTGAAAAAGCTTCGGAGTGATATTAAATTCAATTAAAAATGGATGTTTAGCGTTAACCTAGTTTTTACAGTAAGCATTAATAGTAAGAACTCGTCGCAAAACTGTTCGAAGTCGAAGCTATAAATCATGGTAGTTATGATTACCTAAAGTCACACCGAACCCTAAGCTAAGAAAATTAGGACTTTCGCATGCAAATTTTGTTGTTTGCAGGCCGCCAGAATACCACGTGTATGATTAGTATTGTTAATGACAGGTTACTTGGATATTTATAAGGCTTTAGGTAATATTGCCATGTAACTCTATTTCCTCCCACATTTTCAGAACTTCTCCATAGAAAAAGCATCGGTATAAATTGACAAATGACCAAAATGTTATATTTGTGTCAATTAGAACTATGGCGGTGGTCTTTTGACTGGAACAAAAATTTAACTGGTTATGTGCAAAAACTATTATCAAATGGTTTTATTTTGGCAAAAATGTTGTATAAAAACCTTTGCCTTCCAAATAACATGTGACTTTTTGAAAAAAGGAAGTTATTTTTTGTATAAAAATTGCCGCAACATATTCGCGTCGAGTTTCTAATTTACTGTATTGTAAATTTTAATATCTCGGTAAATTTTATATCCTCGCCAGAATAGGCGGCATGGTATAACATTAAAAACAAGATTGAATAAAAAGGAAAAAATTAAACATTTTGCCATTAAAAACGAGATTCAACCAAATTTACCGAGGGCAATGTAAAGTGATCGCGACTTGTTAAGACACGTAAGCCCGAATAAAGCGTGTGTTGGCGATACGACAGATTAGAATACATTTTATATGCACACTAGATGCGCACTAGATAAACAGTACAACAGTTGATGAAAACTTGCGTTTTGTTTATTAAAGACAAAACAGATTTTGATGGCAACGAAAATAAATTTTGTGATGAATGAGGGTTAAAAAAATTAATTATTCTTTGCAAAAGTCGCGTCTTGGTAAAACCATGAACAGTTTGACTATACATTTTTTAATGTTTTTTTGTGCATCCTTATGTGTTTATCATAATTGAGTTTACTTTATTTGTTATTGATTAGCCATAACACTATTTAATTTTTAATTGTTAATGACCTTTAAGGCCGATTAGTTTTTTGGAAAAATTAGAAGGAAAAAACTTTTCAAACGTAATACTTAAGCCGGCACCTAAACACACTGAGCTAAGCTTACGGAGTGTGAACTACGAGTATTGTTATTTTTTCCTCCGTTTCCTTCACAACTTACTCCAAACAAGTGCTGCTGTTCTGTCGATATTTCTACTCGACTGTGTAGTTGTATTGAATTTAAATTAAACAAGTAAGAATTAGCTATGTGGCCGCTGTGGTCGAGTTGGTAGCGGTGTGTGCTATAACTCGATATGCCGGTGAGTTCGAGGTTCGAATCTCAGTCAGGGCAAGCAAAATCTTAATAGAAAAAGTTTTTTCTAATAGCGGTCACCCCTCGGCAGGCAATGGCAAACCTCCGAGGGTATTTCTGCCATGAAAAAGCTTCTCATAAAATACATCTGCCGTTCGGAGTCGGCACAAAACTGTAGGTCCCTCTATTTGTGGTATAATATAAAGACGCACCCCACAAATGGTAGGAGAACCTCGGCCAAACACTGAGCTATATAGTGTACGCGCCAAAATTATATATTATTATAAGAATTAGCTAAATTCCGGCGAAACCGAATTTTATATACCTTCGCGATGATTTATGGTATGGACGAGACCACGCCCATTTCCAAATTTGTATAAAAGCCAATTTGAAAAACAAAAATTGGTATTAGAGTTACTGAAATATTGCATTTTTAGATTATATGAAATCTTATGAGCGGTAGATGTTGTTTTAGTCCAACTACAATAATAAGGTGATTCATAAGGTGCCGTAAAATGTTGTAAAGTTGTAAGGTCATAAAAAAATTCGTTAGTACAAAATTTGTTTTATTTGTTTTTGTTGCATTGCGTAGAAAAATGATTGAAGTTTTTCAAATTTGATGACTTTATGACAATACTACACTTTAGGACACCTTGTGAATCACCTTAATGTCTACGCACCATATTCATTGCTTGAACTTGAGTTTGATAGAGTTTCATTACAATTGGAAACATAAGTGGGTATTCTGACTGGAATATTTTGTTATTCTCATAATTCATAGCATAAAAACTTTAAAGTTTAAAAAGTTTTTATATAAATTATAAAAAGAAAAACAATTTAAACATAAATATTTTTGTAAGCTGTAGTTTGTAGTGTTTGCATTAATTTATAAATAAACTATATATGTACATATTTAGCTACAATAGTAGTAAGAATTTACATAAAATTTCTTAAAAACAATATTTAATACGAATATGCTAATTACTTCCGTTTTATGGAAAGTGGGCGTGGTTATGATCCGATTTCAGAAATATTTGACCATAGTAAAACCGCTATCAAGGACATAGCTAACACGGTTATTGAGATACAGACATTTTTTCATAAATGGGCGTCGCAACGCTTATTTTTAAAAATTTCATATATACATATACAGTTTCTTTACTTAAAATCACCCCAAATACCAAATTTCACTCAATTTGCTTTAATGGATACCGCAAAAAACGGAGTTCATCACAATCTATGTACTAAATTTCGTTGAGATATCTCAATTTTTACTGAAGTTATTGTAACCATGGACAGACGAACGGACGGAAGGACAGACAGTCAGGGCTAAATCGATTCCTCTTATTATTCTGATCTCGATTATTTTTTGCTTTTATAAACAATCGTTACGCGAACAAAGTATTATAACTTGTGTACAAGTACGCTCGGGTATAAAAAAGTTTAGATAAAGGTTCGTAATTTAGACTTTAAATATATTGTGACCGTAACAATAAGTGAAATGATTTCCGATATCTTCATCAGAAACGTTAGTGTGATTTCGTTTTACTTTCACTTGAGGATGTCAGTGTTCATTTATTTTAATCCATTTTATAATCCATTCTCTGGCTCTCTCTCTCACTCATCTCGCCAAGGAATATCGGGTTAACATACTTTTGATTTTAACAGCTCAACGACATTGAGGCACAGAAGGTTGATCATTTAAAAAGCATTAACTGACTAAAAAGCTGACTGCTTGAAATGTCCAAGCGGTTAATTTGCCAAAAGACGTACGATTTTATTAACAAAGGCATACATTTTTATTTGTGCACATTGGCGCACTTTTACCAACTTTTGCATTTCGTCCAGCTTTGGACGGGTCGGGTCATTTAATGGCACATACGATTTGTATCCTTTGTTCATATCGATTGTTGTTGCACGCATTGCTATTGCAGCTTATCCTCAACAAGCCTGTGTTGAGTGAAGCGAATTGGTTGAGTGACTGTGTGACAGTGCGAGCACTAAAGACCGTCGTCGTAATTACGCTGTTTATGCAACAAACCAATTAAGTCGTTCCTTGGCTGTCGTCGTATTCCCACTGTCCGATTCTGGCACATTTGTTCATATGATACTTTCTGGCTTGCCGCCACAAGTGCAATATTGACCTGTGAGTGCAGACGCTGCTATTTCATGGTGATGTAAAGGCATTGAAGATGAACTTGTACGAATGGGGCATGGACGTTTGAGTGCACACACTTATGTATGTACATATATATTAGGGTGGGTCAAATTGTATGGGTCAAAAAAAGTCGATGTTTGGTCCCCCTAGTTGTGTTTTATAAATCATTTTAAGCAACTTTTCCAATGGAAGTATGGTTTTATTTTGAATTCCGAGCCCCCCAATTTTTAAAAATAGGTATTTTTTCGTCCTTTTCAAGATTCGACTTGGACACAGCATGGAGAAAAGGATTACAATATTTTGCTATGTATGTGTAAAGGGGTTTTTTGGTACGAAAAAACCGAATTTGACATTGGCTCGGCGATAAAATTATGTTTTGATACTCAATTTGAACAAAAAAGGCTTAAGATGGACGAAAATGGCACAAAAATCGGAATATTTGTATGGAGAGTACCCTCATTTTTCATCGTGATGACTTAAAATTTTGCACAAAGTTTTTTTTTTTACAAAAAAAAAAGATAATGAAACTTACAGTGCAATAATATAAAAATTAAGGGTACTTCACATACAAGATTTTCGATTTTTAGCCTTTTTCTTGCCAAAAATTGAAAAATTTGTATGGAAAATATGTTTATTTTCTATCGGAATGACTTGGAACTTGCTGAGATTGTAAAGTTAAGTTAAAAAGAGAGATTCAAGAGTTCTCGTTATGATGTTGCAACTACTACTACAGATTTCAGATAGAAAATGGAACCCTCTGGAAGACAGAAATTTAGATCTTCCTCTATCCACTCGCTAAATGAACAGAACATTTTTTTATCAAAGTTTTTTTTCTTCAGAAATTCAACTCTAAAGATGGAAACATATGTTAAAAAAACAAGAAGCAATAAAGCATTCTCTAATATTTCAATTTCTAAATATATAAAAATAACGCCCTTTAAAAAAAAAACGTGGCAGTGCAGTTCATCGACGTCCTGAATATTAATGAAGGTTCTAGGAATTTCTAAATCTATCGAATAGAATGTTTTAGAAATTTATAGAAGAATCGAATAGAATATTCTATAAATTTCTAGAAAAATCGAATAGAATGTTCTAGAGATTTCTAACAAAATCGCATATAATGTTCAAGAAGTTTATAGAAGAATCAAATAAAATATTTTAGGAGTTTGCAGAGAAATCGAATAGCATGTTCTAGAAATTTCTGAATAAATTGAATACGCCAATGTATTTTAATATTAAGTACTATAACTCTGTCGTTTACGGCAGTGTATTACTTTGTAAATTTATACGTTGGACTCAATATTTGGATTCGAATTTAAGAAAAATTGTGAATAATGTTGTTCAAGAAAACGCGTATTATGCTCACTCAGAAAACGTTTTATTAGCAATGTTGTTCGACGATGAAAAAAACATACGCGACTTAGCTCTAAAAAAAATTGTACACTACCGCAACCATGTGGATAATCCGATGCAACTGAGAGCTTATAAAAAACCTATCTTGAACTTCAATTGCTCGGATTATACGAATATGATTGATATGAATGATAATTCAATCATATTCGAACCACCGTTTACTCTAAGCATCCCTTATGAACATCTAGAACAATATCTGGAAAATGATGTTCGACCGCTACCTGATCCAAAAATTCCGTTACACATACAAGCAACGGAAAGACATGTTCAATGGCTAGCTAGCGTGTCCAAACGAGTTTTAGAACAGAAACGAGAAGAAGTGATGGCAGTGACATTAGAAAGCCGTAAAAAATTTCCTAAACTTGACAGCAAGAAAGACTTTCAAGAATAAGTCCTTCTCGCTTCTTACAATATTCAATTGAATTTTTTTCATTTATATTTTATATAAGTTTTTATCTTTAAGGTTGGAATTGTAAAGAATAATAAATTTGAAATGAGAAAAATAGGCTTTGTTCATTTAGCGAGTAGATAGAGGAAGATCTAAGAAAAGGAAAAAAAAATACCTATTTTTAAAAATTGGGGGGCTCGGAATTCAAAATAAAACCATACTTCCATTGGAAAAGTTGCTTAAAATGATTTATAAAACACAACTAGGGGGTACCAAACATCGACCAAAAATTTAACCCATCCTAATATATATGTATGTATGTATTGAGTTTGCTTTTTCATTTTCATTTATTTTCTTATAAATATGTAAGTATGTATATATTTTTACGTACGTGTTAACATTGCAAATGGAAAGAATTTGGTATGCATTTAATTGTCAGTACAATAAAAATGTCTAAAGAGTTGTTGACATGTCCATTGTCCTTTGGCATGTTTTGGATTATCTGAGCATCGGTACTCAGCGTATTGTTTGTACTATTTGAGCTACTTAATATAGTATATGCAGTTATTTTGAAATTAATTAATATTGATTTAGCTGTTCCGGTTAAGAGCATTAACGGTGTGCTGTTTTAGTAATAAGTGTAAAAACAAGTAACTTGTGAAATTGTTTCATATTTTATGCGAATTTTACCAATACAAATTCAATGGTTCGATACTTAGGTTTTACCTAAAATTACTTAATATACTACTAATATACTATTGGAAAATAAATTGCCATTGTAGGTTTTTGCAAATATTTTATAATTTAATATTCTTCACTTAGTTTAATTTCACATTTGTAGGCAATATTCAATTTGTACATAACGTAAAAGCGTTAGTTCATACTAGTAAAAATCAACAACAAACAAATACAATATGTGAGGTTTTATGGAATATGAATTCCACTCATCCCTTATCAAATTTTGTTTGAATACATTCCGATTTCGGCGTTGTGCCAAGTAATTACCTTGTCTGCAGAAGCAAGAACATAAAAAAAAAAAAAAAAATAAAAAAATCCAAATTGGATAATGAAAAGCGGTTCAATACCAATCATCGAATCGAGTTTCATAGTAGAACCTCAGCAAGGAAATTTTTTTAACTCTGCTTTGATAACCCCATTGAAATGTGCTTAGAAGATAACCATACGTGTGGGAGACGTAAATATCATGGTTTTATTGGTGTAATTTTATGATAATAACAAATTTAATAAATATTTTTGTACTCACTTGGATTCTTTGAATTTTTCCTTATTGTTTAAATGCATTTACATATTTTTTTTAAATTTTTTATTAAAGAACAATACAAATTTCATTTTTTTCTATTCGCGAGAGAGAGAGCGAAAAATTTAAAAAGCAAACGTCTCACAGACGTAGGTTATCAAAGCAGGGTTAATTCGGAATTCAACAATATAGAGATAAATCTGAACTTCTTATATGTTTTACTATCAAAAATATGATTTAATGAATGGTTGTACAAATAAAATAGATTTAAAGTACAAAATTAGAAGTTAAAATTTGATTAGCCGAATAGAGAATGACGAAAGGAAGGAGCAAATAAATCTGTAACAGCGCAAGCGTGAACTAAGGCGCTTCAATGTATATTGGTCGAGTTTCGCGGAGGCAAGGTCGCCAACAAATTTTGTTTAATCTGCCAGTCGCCAAAACTTCCTCTCAGAGTTTGCTGCACGAACAGTTGCTTGTAGTTTGTCAAAAAAAAAAAAAAAAAAACAAGTGTGCATAACATCGACCTAAGCAATTTTGTACTTCGACGATTAGCAAACTCTTTCTTGCCCTTCGCGACGAAAAAATTTAACGGAAGGGTAATACACGATTAACGCTATACACATATGAACGATAAAAACTCGTTTAAAAAAAAAATCCAAGACGAAAGTAAAATAGCCAATGTGTCTTTAATTACAGACTTCTTCTATCTACTTAAACTTACGGAAGAGCCAGCTGTGAGATGAAAACGTAACTTCATTTTCGAAGCATGAGTTTTTCTCTAAATTAGAAGTATGTTAATTAAAAAAATATATTAATTATTTCTCTTAAGATTGACAATCCGCGTACACCCCAGCTCTACCAGAATATTCAAGTTCGTATTTCTATCCGAAACTCTTTTAATCTATCTCTAGCCCATGTGCTGTATATGTATGTATATACAGAATTACACAGAATCAGCTGTTTGCAACCTATTTACATAAGTCCAGTGCTTGAAATTGTAAATCGCAATTTTCGTTAATTTATTTTTTCTTCTTCATCTATGTATTTTCATTGAATTCAACACATAGATTTTGCTTTTTAACAAAAAAAAAAACCAGGTTGGGCGAAACCGAATTTTACGATGTAGTATTTTTGTATTGGCGGTGGAACGGTCATGTTTAAAAATTTCATAAAAACCCCGTTCCTTTGTTTGAAATCGCTGCAGGTATTAAATATTACTCAATTTATTCCAATAGAACCAAAAAAAAAAAACAAGTTTTTGCATTTTTCTAAACTTCCGTTGTATGGAAGCGAGCGTGGTTATTGACCAATCTTGATAATTTTCAATACCAACCCACCTTGGTTAAAAAGCAATCTCTGTACCAAGTTTCATAAAGAATTTAAATTTTTACTCAAGTTATCGTAGCCACGGACAGAAGGACGGACGGACATACAGTCAGAGCAAAATCAATTCCTCTTTTCATTCTGATCATTTTGGTATACATACATATATATGTATATCTACAACTATTTTAATTATTTCTGGCTTTTACAAATAACCGTTATGCGAACGGGTAAAAAAATTCAGAAAATATAAGTTAATATTAAAATTGATGACAGAAACTTAAAATGGCTTAACCAGTGTAAAAGGGGCTAAGCTCACTGCTTTCTTATTTTCCAATTATTCGTTCTTTGTTTAGCAATTCTCCCATTCCTTTAACAGGCCGGTTTTTTGGACCGACCCAAATTTGTACTCTTTCACCACAAAATGGTAAATATTTTCATTTCATTTGTTAACGTATATACATACGCATGTATGTATGTATGTATACTCCGGGTCAACGAGCCACACTAAGTATGTATGTAAACATTGGAAATTTTAAACATGCGGATATCGTCTTGTACTTCAGTTGATACAAAGAAAACAAATAAATAAAATAATAATTAAAAATGCAATAATACCGAGTTGGTTTCAATTGACTCTAAACAAAAATCGGATTACTGAAGTGAATTGCTTGAAAATGTTTGAGATGAAATTCGATATACAAATATAAACACGTACGTACTCGTGTATAGTCATACAAAACTATGTACACTATGTATGTTCACAATCAAGAGTAATATAATGCCAGATCACGATTTAGAAAATACAGAGGTTGCGCCTTCCACAAACCACTATTCGCTCTCAGCAAATTTGACAGAACCATCTGTGTATGCTACGTCACAAACGCGATTGGTTTTGTTTGTATGTTTGCAAGCATACAATTGTTTGTGCTTAAATGCAATGCTATAAAGTGATTTTATTTAAAATTTAGTTTTTAAACATAAAGTGGGCAGTGTTAATTGTTGAATCGCAAAGTCTATCAATGATACGGGGCTATAAAATTTGCTAAAAATTATATGAAGGTGTAGCTGCACACTTGGTTGCAAGTTAAACTTCTTGTGTTTCCCAATGTTACGCTGCAGTGTTTTTTTAAAAGTCTCCAATTAAAGACTGGGCATAAATGAAGTAATTTAAATATACATAAATAAGTTGCATAAAGTGCCAACATTTAAAACAATTTGAAAATTTACAAATCTTAGCATAACCTAACCTCACATTTCTGTTTGCGATTTCTTACGATTTTCAATCAATTCATGTTCGTGACGTTGCACGTATTTTGCTTCACATAATATTTCGTCGGTAAGGCGCAATATTGTATTCTATCGTTCTTGATACGAGATTGCGTTATTCGAGTTGAGAGCTTAAATCAATCAGAGCAATAAGAAAATTGTAAAGAGAAGAAGAAGCCGCGAACGGTTGATTAGCTGCTTTCACATGGCAATATTAATGCAAACTTACATATATCGCGACAATAAATAGTCATACTTATCGCCTCGTTACTATGTTTTCTTAATATTTGTGAAGATAAGAAAGCAAAACATAAGCTTTGAACTAAATTATAGTGCAAGTATGCAAATATTGCCATTAACAGTTTGAAGTACTTGAACCATGTGAAACCCATGCAAGGAAATTGCTTATTTACAAAAAGGTACCGACTTCACATCGGTCAAGTTCGGCAAAACCAAAGTAACGGTTCCCCGGAATGCGTCATCTTTGTACGTCATCGAATGTGTAGATGCTGTTAAATCGACAAAGAGCGGACTAGCGGTTCTCGGATGTCGCATCTTTTGTTTCACTCGATCGTGGTTCACAATCAGCCCTATTCTGCATTTCGATTACGTTCCCGCTCTACGCTCCGCCATGTTCGAAAGTTGGTATTCTGCTTTACGATTGAATCGAAAGAAGAAGAGGAAGAGCTGTAATTCTTTCGAAAATCAGCTGTTTGCCTTGAAACGGGCGAAATTGAAACACAACAAAGCAAAATTACAGAAAATAAAACAATTATACGGTGTTTTAAATAAAATATATAACTAAAATGGACTCAATAGCTGCAGCGTTTTTAATTGAGGAGGAGGGCAATGCATCCGATAATGCTGTGGCAAGGATTGAAAGAAGAAGATTGCGAGATATGTGCAATCCTTTTGAGATGAGTGACGAATTGTAAGAAGTTTAGTTGAAACTGGTTAAATTTATTAATTAAAATAACTTATTTGCTTATTAAGATTCAAAAAAAACTTTAAGACTTAACAAGGACGCTTTCAAGTATGTCCTAGATACTTTTGTGGTAGAAGCTCCAGCAAGTACTTCGACGACGTTGTCTCCGCTCAATCGTGTAGTAGCTGCATTGAGATTTTTTGCCGAAGTCAGTTATCAACATGGAGTTGGTGCGGACTACAACGTTGGAATGGGTCAGTCAACAGTGTCAAAGACACTTTCAATCCACAGTCAATCCAGACCTGTAAGAAACCGTTAGATTTAATTAAAATTTCAAACATTAATTATAGATAATACCGTACCTTTTTCCATGTATTGGAATCTTTTGATGGTGGGCCAAGTGCATTTAAAGTTCTTGCAACCCCCTCCCAAAACTCCTGTACTTCCTCCTTCGGTCGCTTTTGGAAGCCCTGCGCGATGTCTCTTTTGGTAGCAATCATATCATACAATTTTTCATATTGGTCTGGTGTTGTTGCTTTTGACCTGCAAACACATAAAAAGTCATTAAAGCACAGAAAAAACAAAAAAAAAGTCATCATGGTCACTTTTACAATTATCAAAAACAGTTTTACTTACATTTTTATGAATATTATACTCTTTACGACCGTAAAATTAAAAAATTGAATTTCCTCCGCCACCAAAATTGCAACTTAACAAAACGGAGCTACGATCGAAATGCAGAATAGGCAAAATCGAAAGATTCGAAGTTCGATCGAACGGGAACGGAACACAGAATGCCAAAGTAGCCAATCGTAGAAAATTTCGATCCGAGTCGAAATGCAGAATAGGGCTGAATATATTGAGTGGCCGTTAAATAAAATCCAAGAGGCGTGCGCTTCACAATATTTATTTACGATGTATTCAACGACCACAGGCATTGCATACCCTGCAAGGAAAAGCCGCACTAGTTTGACAAATTTGTGGAAGAATTTCGTTTTTCTACCCGCGAAAAGCAACATTAATTGTCAAAGTGTGATAGTTAAACGAATCTTATATACCCTCGCAAATTTATTTTTGTTATGGTCCGATATCAACGACAATATGTTTACCAAATTTAGTGACCATACCTAGCACTGGTATTGAGATACAGACATTTTTACAGCTAGTGGACGAGATAAAGCACATTTTTTAAAATTTCATTAAAATCAAGTTTCTTTGTTTACAATCGCTCTAAACATCAAATTTTAGGTAATTTGTTCTAATGGATAACGAATAAAACAATATTTTTGCACTTTGAAAACATCCATTATATGGAAGGTAGGCGTGGTTATGGTCCGATTTCAGAAACGATAACGACGATCACAACGGTATTGAGGAAAATATGTTTACCAAATTTTGTGGCGACACCTAACACCGCTATTGAGATACGGAAATTTTTTCATAAGTGGGCGTGGCAACGCCTAGTTTTCAAAATTTCGTAAAAAATACAGGTTCTTTGTTTGAAATCGCACCAAATATCCATTTCACATAATTACTTTAATAGATACCGAAAAAACCAAGTTTATGCATTTGTCAAAACTTCCGTCATATGGGAGGTGGGCGTGGTTATTCACCGATCTCGACTATCTTCAATGCCAACCAACCCTGGCCAAAGGGCAATCTATGTACCATGATTCATTAAGAAATCTAAATTTTTACTCAAGTTATCGTAACCATGGACAGACGGATGGGCGGACGGACAGTTACCGCTAAATTGATTCCTCTTTTCATTCTGACCATTTTGGTACGTATAAGTCTACATATATCTATTTTGATTATTTTTGCTGTTACACAAATACCGTTATGCGAACAAACTTAATAAACCCTTGTGTACAAGAACAATCGGGTATAAAAAGAAAACGCAATTTATTACTTTACTCGCGCAATAGCATCGAGATGTTGCGTGAGCACTACAACTTAAAATAAATGTACGAGTAAGAGTACGTTCACATGCCGCCATAAACTTGAGTTATTGGGCCGCTTTAGAGTTTCACATCAAACACCACTCATAAAATCGGAGATTCTCATACAAATACTTCTAGCTTAACTCACTCTAAACGCCACTATAATTTTGATGGACATGCAACCCTTTTTTTGAGACTCAATTTGTTGAAAATTGTGGTCGAACTGTTGATAAATCTGGCCGCATTGTTCACAGTTATGGCAGTTCACATAAGAGAAAGAAAACAAACAAATGTCAATTTAAACTTAGAGTCTATTAAGCAACCCAAAGTGAACGGTTGCTCAAAAATACAAAACCTTTATCGCTTAATATTTAAATTTAAGTATATTATTTAAATACTTATGGAATAATAAAAAATATAAATACAAAATAAAAATTCATATATAAAAAAAAAAACTGTTATATTTTTTTACCCCTCTACCAAATCTCGAACACACGACTTGTAGTGCGATTCTGTAACACATCTCGATCGATGCCTTCGGTTCATACTCTCAGCTTGATGTCATAATACAACCAATCTCACTTATTGTGTTTCTGTAAAAAAAAAATTTCACTTGCTTTAAACGTGGCGACAAGTAATTTCGATCGAATGAATGTGACATCAGTTATAATTAACAATGCTCTAATGAATCAGCAGACAAAAGCAGCGCAAATTAAAAAAAAAAGAAAGAATGTTTAATCTGTGCATTTTAGAACAGCCTGCAAACTAAAGAAGATAATGTTAAAAGGAGAAATTTTTACTTGCTCGTTAATCGCAGAATTACAACCATCCGTTTTTTTCCTTTAAAATATATTTAAAGCGAACTAGTAATGGCACTTTATGTACTAGAAGCGCATCAGCTTAGAAGTATAGATTTTTCCTATAGGGAACTTCTTTCTTCATTTGTAGGAGCATTTACATATACATATACTCGTATGTACATGCACACATGCGTACATAAGAATATAAGTGGATTCTTAAAAAAATAGCGCCAAATAGATCCAATTACAGCGTACCCTATGTAAATAAGATTGAATATTTTATGTAAATTTGTATGGCAAACTGCATGCAATTGTTGCTACGGCAAACTCGGGCAGCGAGAGTTTGGCGACTCTCACAGAAAACAAAATTTTTTGGACCAAATAGATAGATTACAAGTAGCGTACTCCCGCGTACGATGAGTTTTCTCAAGTAAATGTAAACAATGAATAAAATTAATCAAATAATTGAGAAACGGGTTTTAATTTTGGTAAATTGAAAAATATTTTTACATAACAAAATAAATAACATTAAAATAAAAGAAATTAAATAAAATACAAACTGTGTAACTTCTATTATCTACATAGTTACATACATATGTACATAGCGATGATGACCGAATGTGTGACCGTCTCTAAAAAGCCTTTTGCACAAGAATTTATTCATAGCGAATTCAAATAAGGTGGTGCTAATAAATGAATTCGCTTTGATTATATTTATTTGAAATATAGTTCGTTTTTTACCTTTGGGGTCTTTAAACTACTGGGTGTTTCACAAACTCGGAGCTTACTTTAACAATGGTTTGTTTACTTTCTCTTCTTTGATGTCATAGAGGTTAACAATGCGACCAGGGTTTTTAGCCCGATTTCGCAACAGTGATTTCAAAGTTAGCAAAACAGTGCTGCGAAGTACAGTCCCAAAAATGGATTGCATATCCTCAAACATCAACTGAAAGTGTCGTTTAGAACGACTTACATAAGTAAAAAATGCCATACAAATATTTTCCGAACTTATGAGTGGTTTAAAACCAAAGGGGTCTATTATGTGTTATGTGGAAAAAATTTTAAAGAGAAAAAAAAAATAACTATTATATATGTAACTTAAAATCGAAACTTCAATACTTTGAAAATTTTTAATTCTTTTTATGTCACACTTTTCCAAATTCTCTGTTATTTTTGCATTCACTGCATTTCCTTGTCGCGCAGCTGCTTTCACGACTGATAGTTCGATCATCGCTTGCTATTTGAAACTAAAACTGATTGATCTGAAAAAGCGTAAACTAAAATAATTTCTTAAATTAAAAAAAAAAATTCATTTTCTATAAAAATGAGAACTTTAGTATTTATTATAACATTATGTATATTCCATAAAATATTCATAAGAATTCTATAAACAAAACTGAAATAGTCAAAATTTGCCAAAAGAGGCACGCTTATTTTTCTGTCCATTATTGCGTGCATTAAATTTTCTTTAGGCAAACGGTGCAATAAATAAATAATAAGTAGAAACGTCAAACTTGTGGAACTACTTCCCATTATTTATTCCTTTATTTGCACATACTTGTATGTACATATGTACGTATTTATTGGTATGTGTATATGTAAATATGTAAAAAATAACTATTATATATGAAACATAAAATCGAAACTTCAATACTTTGAAAATTTAAACTTCTTATTATGTCACACTTTTCCAAATTCTCTGTTATTTTTGCATTCACTGCATTTCCTTCTCGCGCATCTGCTTTCACGACTGATAGGTTCCAAGAAATGTGCCGCACATCGGACAGAAGTGATTTGCATTGCGGCAAGTGTCCATGCAGTATGGTAGACAACAGCAAATACTGCAGAATGACAATGAAAATATAATCGAAATATATGTACATATATGTGCATACATGCATACATATCTACATACATACATATGTATTCGTATATATACATAATATTACTCACCAAGTCCACGAGAGCAATAGGCATGCCAAATGCGTCTTGGCCGTCGAACGGTGTCTGACCTCCGTCTTCACCACACACTTACACTGCGGACAACGAAGCTGTGTGGATTTGGGTCCCACCGGTGGATTGGGATTGGTGTAGATGGGCATGAAAGTGGCCGCTCCAGAGTTATCACCGGTCAGCGGTACTGCACTGGGTCCAGGCTGTATTGTGGTCACAGCTGCGGTTTGCGCATATGCCGGCGGTGGTGCTGTAGCACCGCTTAAATCCGATTGCATCTCGTGCTGCAGTCCATGGTAGGGATGCTTTATGTTGGTCATGTTGAGTATTTTTTTTTTTTTTTTGTTGAGTGAATTTACTTCTTATTTGAAATTCGAATAAAATGTTTAAGTATCGAAAATTTTATGAGTTACTTGGCATCCGCGATGGTGAAGCTCCCGATAAGTACTAATCCGAATTGAAAGAAATTGCCTTAATAATACCAATGAACGACAGCGAAATTCTCATGGGTTCTCAAATTGTTTTGTCATACTTGTATTCACTTTACACTTTGCTTGTTTGTTTGGATAACGCTGGTTGTGAACGCTACAAAAATATAAATGAAAAAGCAATCACGTATATAAGCGTACATGTATGTAGTGTATGTATGTTTATGCCTATTTATGATTGTATACATATGTACGTTCGTTCGTTCACAAGGGGTTTCCAATGTTTATAAAAATTTGGTTTTTATTTATGTTGAAGTCAGTGCGAATGGAATTTTTGTCTACAAATCAAAAATTTTAAATAAAGAAGGTTTATAGTAGACATACATACATACATACATAAATATTGTATAATTGACTTCATTTACAAAATATTCTGCGGAATATCGACAAATCAACTTATGTACATACATACATATGTACAAATGTATGTATATGACCATATCAAGTACTAATTTGTACATATTAATTTTGACTTTTCCATTGCCCTACACTAAATAAGTTATACATATGTATATGCATACATGTGCTCGTATGTCGATAAATGCCTTATTTTCACAAGCAAATCTCAAATGGGTTTTTGAGTATTTTTACGATGATCTTTCGGTTCATAATAGTTTGGAATTCATAAATGAAAGAAACCCTAGAAATGTGTGATTATTTGGTTTTATTATTAATAAACAAAGAATTATATAAGTATTCCCAACAAAAATAAATATTTCAGTTAAAAATAATTTTTTCCATTTTTGATTAGAAGCCAAAACATAACATTTGCGACATTCCAATTTCCAATATGGTACTTATAAAAAATGTTTTTCAAACTAAACGCCGTTACAATAAAAACTCGTATTTCTTTTGTAAATTAGTAATTATAATAAAGACAACGAAATGTGTTCATTTAATATTTCGTAGAGCCTCCTTTATTTTTCATAATGGCTTTTATTCGTTCGGGCATGGAATTAACCTACGACTATAAAATTTGTGCCGATATACCGTTGTACCAAACGTCTTCAAGCTGTGCCAATGTTCTTGGTCTCTTCTTTGTTATCCGTACTCTCATGATGTGCCAGAAGTTTTCTGAGAAAAATTAAAATGTGAATTAATCATATGTTTGCCTCGATTGCATGGTGCCGAGTCATCTTGAAAAATTACGTTGTCCATATAGGAAAACTGCTCTTCAATTGAAGCGACCAGGTTTTCTTGTAAGAGCTATTGATATTTAATTGCGTTAACATTTTCATCAACCAATGCCAACTTTCCAACACCATGATAGGCAAAATACCCCCAGATCATTCGACTAACCCCTGCCTAACGATACGTCTGACACAGTCATAATTGAAACGATCGTCAACGCCCATTGGAAGCGTTTTTGTCACATTTTTGCCGTCAAGAGTGGTTTTTTTGGCAGGTCGACGGGCAGTTAGTCCGGGTTCAGGGAGGCGCGCCGTCGTACAGTTCGCGTACCGCATTCGATTACATTTAGTTCTTGAACTTTGCTTCAGCTGTTTTCGACTCGGTTCTGAATACTAATCCGATTAATACTGTGATCATACTTGGCAGTAATCTTCTTTGGACGACCGGAACCAGCTTTGGGGTTTAATAGACCTAGTCTTCGCATATTTCTGAAGGAAAGCACCGACAGTACATAGTTTTGATAAATTTTTTTTTTCACTAATTTTGTTTATACTGAAGTTTTGAGATCGCAAAGCCAAAATTGTGGCTTTATCAATTGCAGTCAATTTAGGACTTTTTCCACTTTTTATTTTATTTGTATCCACGTGTAGACTCAGGAAAATAAATAAAAGCGTTTTATTGTAGCTAAATAATGTAATTACTATAATAAATACTTACTTGTATAATATAGTTTGATTTGTTAATACTACATCAATTTAAAGTCACTACAACTAAGTGTCCTCCGATCTTCACGAACATTTAAGACATACATATATAATGCATATAAATGAAATCAGGGAAGAAGAACATATTGCATTTATATACATACATATATCTCACATGCACGTGATTATAAATCATGTTATAAAAAAAGATTTTTATGCATTTCGGTCTAAGTACATATGTACATAAATACATATGTACATATATGTATATGCACAAACATATGTATATACATAGTTATCTGAAGCGAGTATGAGGCCCCTATTATGAGTTGCATTCGATCTTCGATATTCGCTGGTTATCGAACATCGAAGATCGAATGTCAAATTCGTATTATGAGCAGTGAAACCCTGTCGAAATTTTCGCTGAGCATCGAATCTTTAGTCGAACAGAATTTTCCTTTCGACAGCAAAGCGAAGCGTTTGAAATTTTGTGAAAATGTAAGTTTTTCGAGCTTATTTATTGCTTTATGGTAAAAAATTAATAATATGATATTATTTTTGTTAATTGTATGCAGAACGAAAGTCATGAGTACCAAACAGCAGTTAGAAAGACTAGTTGCATTGGTGGAAGAAAATCCACAATTTGCTAAAGGGATTTGCACAAAAGTACAGGCGGCAAAAGTACAGGCTGTGCAAGCCCAAGCATGTTTTCATTCCCAATACTAAGCTGATACGAACTCTGAGCACAAAATCGTAAAGTTGTTGCCAGTTTTAGTATATTGGGAATAGATTTCGATCGGGTTCATCGCTGCAGCCACTCTTCTGTAGTGAACAGGAAGTCTACAAACGCCGCTTTCGACAAACGGAAGTTTTTTATAAATCTGCAAACAAAACTTAAATGTTGTACATGCCGAAACCTCTAAGAAATAGCATTAAACTTACGCAGTATAATCCATTTCCAAAAAGTTGGAAGCGTCCCTTAGTTTCTTCCTATTTCTGGGTAATTCCAGCAAACTTCCATCCTCCTCTGAAGAATTGTCAAGCCACAACTCAGTCGTAGTCATATTTTATTTAAACTTTTATTTATTATTTCTTTATTTATAAAGTATTTGCTTTTTTTCCTTTTCACTTTTTAAACAAATCGCTTTTAGTTTTTACACTATCTGACAGATGTATACTATCGTGAACCATAAAAATGATTGAAATTCACAATAGCGCCAATCTTCATCGAATGAGTGTCATAATACCAAATGGAAATTCGTTCGATCAGAATTTTCGATCGCTGTCGAAGATCGAATGCAGCTCATAATATGGGCCTGACATTCCATATGCAAGAACCTAAAGAGCAAAATATTGAAGTGATTCAACAGCCAAAACATCTCAGAGCAATGTGGATATTGCGTCACATTACTATTTTCTGTTTTAATTTGTATAATAATAATAATAATCCCAACGGTTTTATCCCACCGCATGACGAACGGATACATATAAAAAAAATTTTTTTTGTTTTTTTTCATACATATATGTTGCGCCGAGTCATAAAAGGCAGAGGTTTGTTAAGCGTCGAGATCCAAAACTGTTCAGCTACAGAACAAATGCTCATCAGCTGATCGAATAGTAATATATATGTATGTATGTATATATAAATTATTGAGAGCCTTGAGTATAGTTTTCTTTATGTAAAAAAGTGAGTCGGAAATATCAAAAGAACCGGAGTGAGTGTTAAAATCCTGACACAAACTACGGAGTGGCTCAATTAACTTAAAATTACTTGTACATGGCTTCAGAAAGAGAGGCCTTGAAATTCTGGAGGGAACGTTTAGTTTTATTTCGCATAGAAATGATATATTAAGTTTGGTGCGATGTTTGTAAGTACCAGATGGAAAAGAGATAGAACCATCAAAAAGTATACCGGAATGATCAGGATGCTGAGCTGAGTCCGCCATCTCTCCATCTGTTTGAACGCAAACTAGTCCCTTAGTTTTGAGCTATGTACTTGGTATCGTTTTATAATTAATAAAATATAATAGCTCTCATACAACCGATTGTTCAGATATTGCATTTAGCACCATAACCCTGCCGTTAAAGCAGCCTAAGGCTTGAAATTTTGAACAGTTATCAGTTATTGTTAGCAATACGAATATACTTGTATTAGCGGTGAAAGTTAGAAAGATCAGAGAAATCATGAAAAATATGAAGCCTTCGGCATAGCCGTAGACAGCCTTTATTACTTTCTTTTTATATATTTTCCGACTTCTTTAATCATTTTACGAGTTCCAAAACAAAAAATATATATTAAAAAGATAGCGTGGAGATATTTGCATTTTTATTACCAAAAAATAATACAACTGCCCGCTTTTTTTGACCAGGTTCTAGCTCAAATGAATACGAATATTTCCTTACTTTTTAGTTTAGTGTATATTTTGTTCTCATGAATTTAGTTATTTTAGCAGTTTGGTTTAGTTGGTGGTTCGTTAAACGTGTTTTGATTTGAACTATCTCTTTTGACTTAACACAAGTGAACAAGAACATAAAAATATGAGTTTTTACTGTACAATTGTGTTGTATAAAATCTAAAAATTAAAACTAAAAATGAAAATGAAAACTAAAAAATAAAAACATAAAATGTTTATAACACTTCATGTCGAATATTTGACCTCTAACCGATCGATATACCAAACATTTCTTTTGGACGCTTTAGCATTTTCGTTAGTTAACAAAATGAAAATTTGTAAAGCTAAAGCGACCAAGTAACGAAGTAAGCTTGGTATGAAGACTTTTCTTGTAAGTAAGTTCCACGAAAGAATTTTTGACATTCAAGAAAATCTATCGCATGGCCACTGAAACAAGTCAAAAACGATTGCACAAGCAAGTAGCCGTTTTGCCGAACAGATATCTTAGCGTAAAGTCAAAAAAGCCTTCATATATTTTTTAAAGCAATGTATGTACATACATACTCAAAATTTGACCAAAGCATTTTGAGTATTGATTTTCATTAATTTTCAAAAACATTTGTAATCCATTGAGTTGCAATGTCTGCATTAAGCCAGTAAAGCTATAACAAAGTTCGATTTTAAAAATTCTCCCCTATATAAGTAATTCTAGAACCAAATCTTGAAGCAATAATAATAATAATAATTATAATTGGGCGCTTACTCTATATATATATCAGTGCTTGGCCGATCTTATCCTAACATTTGTGGTGTGCCTCTTTATATTATACCACAAATAGAGGAAACTATAGTTTTGTGGCAACTCCGAACGGCAGATGAAAAGCCTTTTCATGGCAGAAATACCCTCGAAGGTTTTCCATCGCCTGCCGAGGGGTGACCATTTATAAAAAAAAAAAACTTATTCCGTGATCGATATTTTACATGCCCTTGCTAAGATTCGAACTTCGAAATCAGCGGCATATCGAGTTATAACTACCCACTCGAGCACAGCGGCCTTGAATGGCCTTGGATGTGGTCGCCATACTCTCACTAAACTAAAGAACGATCCGACATGAAATATACATTAATATTCGTAACTAAAATGCTTGTGGATGTAGTTAAGTTTTAAGTAATTTTAAAATATGTTCATACATACTTTCTGTATGGCATGACACCTACCATAAAAAAGAACAAAGAAAAAGAAAGAAAAGAAAATCGAGTAATAAACGAAAATAGGAAAAAAAAACTTTTTTTTTCATAATTATGAAACTTTGAACATGTCCTCAACAGCCGGTGTGGCTGCACCGCACCCAACTTCAACTCCTTGGCAGTGCATTTATGGCAAAAATCTGCTGGCACTGGCATACGAAAATTCCTACAGCCAAACATATGTATGTATGTTTACACCATTATGATTGTGTCGTTCGCTATGTACTATATTTGTCCATTGTACACACATACATACATACATATATATGTATGTATTTATATTTCGGTGGCTCGTTTTGTATGGTTTTGTGCTGGAATTCTCTAAAGTATTTGTAGTAACTACTTGACCAAATTACGAAGGCGTCAGCTGGTTGGTCAACAAGTCAACAAGTCAGCGGAAAGCCATTTAATGGATGGGTAGAAATTTAGAGTGCAAAATTTAGATGTGTACGAGTATGTAGATAATGAGCAAGGAGGAAGAGTGGAGCAAAGGAGGAGTATGTATGTAAGTGAAAATTGTAAGAGTGGACATTAATGCTGACAGCATATAATGTACATATATATGTATGTAGGTAGGTATGCACGTATACCCCATAGCAAAAGGTAATAAATAGCTTGTAAATGAGTTGGTAAGTGACTAAAGTGAGGGTCTAACGCTGAATTCATCGCTGAATTTTAACACAGTGATGCTCCTAAGAAATTCTTACCTGAACAACTCGCTTACTCAGGGACATTAACCGACCATTTATATGCATTACTAACTCGCATACACGGGTTTATGAATCTTTCAGCTGACCCAAAGGGATCGCATACCAATACGAGTGAGTCGTACAGTTGTGCGGATGACTGACTGACACGAATACATTTTATGAAAACAACAACAACGAGTTTTAAACGAAATTTCTTTCGCTTCACGCCCCGCAATCTGTTGCGGTTATGAATACCTTTTTCAGTTATGAATTACTTTGCTGCTGGGTGTTAATTTGGCGGCACAACAATAATTACTTGATTTTACGATAAAATAAAAAAATAAAAATTGAATAGGTCGTGGCATTCGCCAAAATAGTTAAACTGAAGATGCTGCGTAGAAAAACTTATACTTCTTTCGTTTAAAGCTGCAAACACCTTTTTTATTTTTTAATTATCATCTTGGCTATGACCCACTCCTACGCAAAATTTAATTTTTTATAGTTGTAGACATAAAGTTATATGATATTTAGAGCGAGCAGTGAAATAGTAATCAAGAACAAATACGTACAAAAAGTTTTATTTCACATAAAACTAATAGATACTTTTTGACTATAAAGTAAGTTTAATTATTATATTAAATTTATGTGTAGCCAAAAAATCCATAACCATTTCTTAATACGAGTATTTCACAGTGGGACAAGGTTTACACTGCACTCACGAAAAACGTAAAACTTACAAGAAAGTATTGGAATTATCGGCTGTTCATTCACCATGATTCGGGACGCAATTACTTATGTAAATAAACCTGGAAAAAGTAACGGAATACGATCCACGATATACTACGAAAACCTTAAAGCACAGAGGATCTAGCATCATGGATCAAAACCGCTATGGACCAGAACGCCTATGTGAAAAGTATGTAAGATATTACGCCTCCATTTCCTTCAACAGGACAACGACCCGAAACTCATAAGCAAGCTGCCAAAATTGTGGTTTCGGGACAATGCAATTGAGGTCATTTAGTGGCCAGCTCTTTAATTGGCTTCAAGAAAGCAGTATAGAAAGCCAAGCAGTCTATACCGAAGGCAAGATTTGAATGTCTCGTACAGTCTATGAGGGATCGTTGTGCTGCTGTAATTAAAAACAACGGCCATGCTACTATATATGTATTAAATAAATGTAAAGTATAAGTATTTTTAAATTTACTTTTTTTTTAATTCAGCGCGTTATTTAGTATTCATTACTATTTTAGTGATCGCAGTAATTTTTACCTGAATTAATTTTTTTTAGTTCTTATGTAAATAAAAAAAATTTTCCTCAATTATCTCTCTTGTAAATATGTTCATTAATTTTTATTACAAATTAACGCAAATATTACATGGATATATTAAAAATCTGTTCGATGAGTCTTACGAATTTTTAATAAGGCCCTTAAAGAGGCTCTAGTGCATTTTACTAATTTTTTTCTAAATAAATTAGGATATGGGCAGTCTAGGAACTTAAGTAAAGTCGTTACTAGTGACAAATCTTGTTGCTATAAGAACGATTCGGAAACCAAACAATAGTCCGTGGTTTGGAGCCAAACAGCTAAGCAACAAAGGAAATGATGCTTGTTTACTTCACCCTGGATCTAGCACTTTATGATTTCGGCTTATTTATAAAAAAATAAAAGAAATATACTAAATAACATTAATATAACAAAGAAAAACGATTTGTTGTAAATCATGTATGTATGTACATTTGTATGTATTTATTGGTATTTTCAAGAATAAAATGAAATAAACGTAAAATTTTACACACATACAAAATAATTTATACTTCAAGCACAAATATACATATTTGGTTTAGAAGCAAATGCTCCTACATAAGTAACATTTTTTTTAGTCACTGTTTGAAACCAATATTATATATATATTAATATATTCAGTAAAAAAAAAAATATATCAAGTAAAAATTAAATATCTACATCACCCATTCCATTTTGAGCGAGGCATAATTATTCCTTATTTTGATAAAAATGCAAACTCAAAGAAATAAAAGTCATAAGTGCGTTATCCTCCAACCTGTGGAGAAACACAGCTGCGTCTCAACACTTGTTGGTTGTATTGTCGACAATAAGTTAAATGCTCTCTCTAGGACATATCCTTTATCACCTCATTACAAAAACTATTTATCTTTTACTAAGCCTTCTGATACATTTTATGCCTTTCGATTATTGGACAATTGCGAGCTGCTCGTTAAAACTTAATGCAATTAGTCTTTGAGACTTTCTGTCTTATCCACTTAAAGCACCTCGCCAGGCTCATTTTCTACTCGAGGAGGATATTCTTCAGCTCATTTATAATGGCAAGGGCAAAACAAAGCTTTTAGGGAGCTAACAAGCCGTGTTATTTGTCGTATTGTGTTATCGTAATACAACAGTTGGAAACTTGTTGCTTTTGTTTCACATGTTAAATTTTCTTATTTCAATAGATCTCTGAAAAGTATGTTTAGTGTGTTATTTGTTTTATTTGATCGACTCTTTTTGTTTTAAAGCATTTGAGGCTTATTTTTGTATCAAAAAATGTTAATTAAAAATTTTAAAAATTAATGGGTTTAAATTCACTGTTTTCTGCAATTCCGGGATTTAAATAGTCTGATCCCGGGATATTCGGGACTTGAAAAAGGCCGGGATCCCGGGATCCCAAAATCCCGCTTGCCTTGTACGTACATATGTATGTACAAACGAGTATGTGTATGAAAATAGAGCAGAGGATGTTGCTAAGAGCACTAACATAAATATCAACTGTTCGCACATATGTATGTACATATTAACACAAACATATATTTAAATCATATTGCCACTAGCACATTATGTGTATTAGGGTGAAGAAGAAAAACAACAAGTCGTCGCTTCAAAAGCTCGAAATTTCCCGTTTATTTTCCTAAGTATATATTAATATCAATAATTTCATAACGTCGACTCGGTATCTCTTCGTATGATATCAAGAAATAATAATAATTTATTAATTGTATTTCTATCTTTTTTTTTCTTGTCTGACAAGGGGGATTGTTGATGTCTGTAAGAACGATTTTCCGTCATCCTCTGTAAAGTTTGATTTTGAGACAAATCGTTTTCGGCGTTGTGCCATCTTCAGTGTCAATTTTCGTATGTAGAGAAGCAAACCAAACCTGACAAGGAATGACGCAAAATCGTACCAACAAACATCAATTTATTAATGTTAACATTTACCTGAACATTCCACAAAAAACCTAAAAATATACACTCAAAATATTTAATATAAAAAGAAGTTTTTTAAAATATTGGATATTATTCTTTGTAGTCACCGGAAATAAAACACGTTTTTTTAAACGAAGGACAAATTGCAGCGTCCAGTGACCACCAAATATTATTTTTATAACAAAAGTAAACAGGGTTATTTTATTTGTTTTTTTTTATAGATATTCTATGGAACATCAAACTACCGACTTTACTTTTTTCCCCTCAATATGGTTTTGAAGCACCCTAATGTGTATGCACTTACGAAATAGCGTGTCATTGCGCCATTGAAAGTTTAATTGTGCGAGAAAAATTGCGGTGCAAGAATGTTTTGGAAATTATTAACATTTCCGTTTGTCGCATTTTTAGCGTAGTCGTCAACATTACAATAACTACATATGTACATAGATACTTATGTACTACATACAAATTATGTGAACTCTACTTTCTTTAATGACCGCATGTGTTTTGTGCGGTTTGATTACTTTGCAATTGTGCGACAGTGAAGTCATTAGAAGTGTACTCTATCGTTTGCATTTTTATACATATAGTAAGTGCATAAACGAGTATGTGTGCATAAAATAATTATTTTTCAAGTGCTCAAACGTCTAATGTTTGCGCTATGGTGAGCTCCACTTCCATATTATGTTTCTACTTCATAAAACAGTATGGATTTTGCAGTCATGTGACATAACGATTTGCATATGTATGGTAAGTAAAAGTGTTCACAGCCACTTTTGCAACAATCTCTATTCATACTTTATGTTCTTTTTGTGCCTGCTTTCACTAATGTTTTAAATAGGGATTCCATTGAAATGTTGACTTCGCCTAAAAATATATGCTTGCGTACTGGATTCGTTGTGTGTGTGACCTGCAATTTTCTCGCCATCACGCAGTTCAATGCTTTCATTCGAAATATAATTAGCAATAAATTTTCCGCTCGTTATTTTTGCAACATTACTGAATTTGCAGTTGTTTGTTACAGCAACAATTTCTTAGTTTTGCCTCAAATATTTATATAAAATTCTTAAGATGCATAATAGTTTGAAATTTGTGTATTTCCAAAAACTAATTTTAGGGCTGTTTATAATCTTATCTATCAGCCGAAAGCCTTTGTAGCTAGCGCTGCATTTAGGTTATATTACAATTATATTGTTATATAAACTTGTATAAAATAAAAAAAAATTTATCTATTGATTTGGTGCTTATGTTTTGGAAAGCGTTCAAGGAATTCCCTCTAAGAACTACGTATACATACTTATTCGGTTGCTATTAAGCTTGATACAAATAAAATTGTATTAAGTAAACCCCATCAATATGAGCAGCGAAATTTTTAAGATTTTCATAGCTTATGTTAAACAAAAATTTATAAAACATAAATTATTTTTTTATCAATTTCCAATATTCTTAATCAAATCATTGAAACAAATTTTGGAAATGCACTTTAATGTCATTATCACATGTTTTTTTTTTAATATACATACATACATACATATTACAAATTTATTGTGGCTGAAAATTTTTCGCTGATTAAAGTTTTTATCTGAAGGTTGTATAAATACAAGGTGTGTTCAAAAAGTAAGATGACTTTATATTTTTATGAAAACCTATTTATTAATTCATCAATTTACCAATCATAATAACAATAATTCGATAATCGCCTGCGAAATTTGAAAAGTCCCCTTACTTTTTGAACACACCTCGTATATGTACTTGTTAAGACAGAAAGAAGTTGAAACTTATTTCACACAGAAAACTTCGTGAAATATAAAGAAAAAATTATAGCATAGTAAGTTTTTGTAACTGCATACGATTTGAGTTTAATTAATTGGTGAGCTGAATTGAATTTATTTTGGATCAGTTGAATTGAGTTTGACATGGCATAGATTTATTTACTTTCATTTTATTACACGAAATTTCCAAATAATTTTTTTTAATCGATTTGGTTATCTAGCTTGTAAAGCCTGCTGCTTTAACTTTTATTTCAGAAAAGTTTACTTCAGATCGTTTTTCATAACTACACCTTTCCATTTTCGCTAAGTACCAGCAGTTAAGTACCTCAATATAAAGTCTTTCGGCAGTGTAGTTAGTCCTGGGCCACTGAGTATTTATAAAATTTGAGAAAACTCCAAATGTTATCGCAAAAGTTTAGTATGACAAACGTTAATTTAGTTTATGTCGTCAAAAATATACAATAATGCATATGTGATTTTCATAAACTAATTTAATTACCCGATTTGTTCTAACAAATTATTTTATTACTTTTAAATTTGTTTTGGATTTCTTTGTAATTGACAACGTTACTCACAAGGCGAATTCATTTAAGGTTGTATACTCCACATACTTATAAGTAAAAAATTGTATGTAGTTTGCAGTGAAAATGTCAGAGATACTTAGAAAAACAAAAATAAACGAATGAGTGGAATTCCAAATTTGACATAAAAAGCAAACATACTGAGGCTTTATAGTAAACATTTATTTATATTCATTAAAATAAGTTGTTCAATCATTTAAATGTCAATAGTTCAGCATTAACAATTGTTGATTTTTCAATATTTAATAAGAAATTTAATTATTCGTGATGTCAACTCAATTGCGCTGTTATGATTGCAAAATCAACATATTCGATTTCAACTCAATTTAAAATTGTCAGTCAACGCCACCAAGGTGTGAATGCTTTTTATATTACATAAATCAAATGATTACAATCTAATTATGCACATCAATTATTGCAATGAAAGCGTATATTATTATTAGCAAATAAATTATTCGAATAATTGAATAGTAGACATCTGTATGAAATTAGTTAACAACAATTTTGGGAGTGACAAATAAAATTGACAAACATTATTAAGCAAACCGATAAAACTATTTTTATGCACACAAAGCTATATTTATGAACTGAAGTAGTACAATATCATATGTTAGAGTTAATAATCGTAACAATAAATTTATTATTTAATGACACTTTATTTTATTATTCAAATAAAGAGTTTGAAAATGTTACTCTGTATTTTAAATTGGACATACATTTTTCATTTTTAAATTAAATTATTTCTTGCAGTCGCACCGTTTTACTGTTATTTGTTACATATGTATCAATAATTTATGAGTTTTATGTATTCTAATAAAAAATAAAACCGTTTTTTCTTTACTTAACTATTTACATAAAAAATGCTTTCGGCAAATTATAAACTTTTGAATATTTGTATATGTTTCATAAACTTAGAAGAACACAGAATTGGACAGTAAATATAATATAAAAATCAAGAAAAAATTAAATGCATCACCCATTCCATTTTGAGCGATCTTTTAACAAATTAAAGCATTAAGTACGTTATCCTCCAATCTGTAATTAAAATTGTTGCATACAAATTCTGTATCGCCCCCATATTAATAATTTCTTTTACCAAACGTTCTGATAGATTGTATGCCATTCTATTTTTGGACACTCGCTCGTTAGAACTTGAGGGAATTTATTATTGAGACTTACTGCCTTATTCACCACAACCACCTCCTCGTTAATGTATTTAACATCGCTTTCATAGTAAGGCTCATTTTTACTAAAGGATGATATTCTCCAGCTCCTTTATAATGGCAGTAAAATTAGAGAAATGAAAGTGTACGCAACTGACAGGATTGTCCTCTGTTGTTTGATTCTTGAAACGAGTTCATTAAAAAATTTATTAATCAAAATAGATTTCTTAACTTTTATTTAAAATTTAAAGCGATGCCACATTTAAATAAGTCCATGTTGTTTCAAGTGTAACTTTGACTGGGCGGAGGTGTTTTATCAAATAGTATTACAAATAATTTTTTTTTTTTTTATTAAAATTGAAAAGGTAATGAATTACAATCACAATATATGTATATATATAGCACTAGTGGTTAAGCCATCAGCTTTACGTTATTACGGTTGTAATATGTATTAAATAAACATTTATATTTCAAAGTACAATTTGATTTTGTTTATAAAGTATATGAATCTCTTTATATTTTCTGCGTTAACTTCGGTAAGAAGTTCTTCTATTGTGCGGTTTGTTGTTGATTGTCTTATTGAATGTATTGCCGCACAGCTTGTGCCGATGTGTTTGATAGTAAGTATCTCTTCGTTGCGGAATTGGCAAGTTTGCGGATTGGTTTTTTGAAAAAGATGCTTGTGGGCTATGCGTGTGTGCCCGAGGCGAAATCGAGGGTATGTTATGATGTCTCGTCTTGAAGTTGTTGTTGGGAAGATTGGAGGAATGAGGTTTGGGTTTACGCATTTGTAGTAGTGGTTTTTATTTTGCCAATGTTCTACCATGAGTTTCCGATTTACCTTATTAATCGTGTTTTTTAGTTCTTTTTTGTTAAAGCTGAGTGTTATATGTAACGGAGAGTTGGTGGCAAATTTTGCTGCTTCATCTGCCGAGGTGTTGCCTTTTATACCGATGTGACTGGGAATCCAAATCAATTTCATTTTTGTAGCATTAGAAGTTAGTGTATCTCTGATTTGGGATATCACGGTATCGTTGTTGTTAATGTTTTAAATCGAAAGTAGAGTTGAGAGTGAGTCGCTAAAGATAAGCCATTTCCCTTTGTTTTGTTTTCTCATTTCTAGCTTAAGGTATCTCGTTTTTACAAAGTAGTATATGTGCATATGTATTTTGTTTTGCCGTATAAAAGAATGCATGCATACATACATATGTACATATTTTAAAATACACATGGTATTATGATTTTTTTTATTGTTGTAAAGATGTCTAGGCATTGACATTAGTAACATATATTTATGGAAATATGTTTGTAAATAATTTATATTTAATATAAACATTAATATATGTACATCTATATGTATGCGTAGACATAGATTCATTTATTAAAAACAGAAAGCTGTCACATGTACAGTGTGTTTCTCAACAGCAGGAAATAAATAAGGAAAATCAAAAGCATTTTTTTTTGACAAGTAATACATTGTACAGTTGTCATAACTGATTTACAAAATTTAGCTCAGTTATATTTGAACTTTTAGTGTGAGACGTCACGGTGGAAATTTATTAAATTAAGCAACCTTTTGAAGCAGCATCCTACTACAGGTCCGCAAAAGTTAAAAAAAAAAACCGCAAGTTATCTGAGTACGAATATAACATTGGTGATGAGGTGGACTGATCGATTTTTCGATTTTCCGAGTCGGGAAGAGGGCGGGGAAGAGGGCGGGGAAGAGGAAGGGATATTCAGAACTCAAGACAAAGCGATTACTCACCTATTTGAGGAAAAAAACCATTGTTACGTTGAGAGGAGCTACAAAATTATAATCCCAGATGGGGCTTAATATATTTGTAAATTATAAACAATACCGGATAGACATACTCGTAAGAAGCCCGGCATCAAATACAGCTTTACATAGACAGCGTATTAACAATGTATGTATGTATTATCTCAAAAATTTGTATAAATTTTATTTTTTAATCTCAATCGCAATTGCTACACAATTATAACTATTAATATAAGGATGATAACTATTAAAAACACAGCAAGGCGCCTTCTTGTCAGACATTGATGAAAAAGCAGTTTTGCAATGGTGATAATTAAGTTCCGCCTTTTATTAATTTTAACATACAAGTAAACAAGTCTAAGTGTTTGTCGACAAAAATATTTATCACGCTGAAAACTTTACATTATATAAGTTTTAAAATGGTCATTACATACGACACAAAAAACTTTTGTCTTACTATAATACTTATGGAGTGATCAGCTTTGTGTTCTTCTATAACAGTTCAGAAATTTTTTCATAATTATGTAAAATCACATTTAATACGTTTTTATTTAAATTTTAATAACAATTTTTTTTAAACTATTTTCAATAAAAAACACATTGAGATGAGTTGTACTTCTTTTCACAAAGCTTCCTGGACTTCTACGGCTGATCTCCCTGGAATCAATCAAGAAAAGAGAACTTGCTGTACCTCCTTTCAAGTTCATCAAATCACTAGTCACAGGAAAAAGTGATTTCTTTTTTTAGAAGTTATTAAATGCTGTGAACAGATAACATTGCGCCGTGTTAAAATTTTCCGAGCAACTACATATTCAAGATTTAAAGATTAGGAAAAATCGTGGTATTTTCCACTATTTCAAACAATTGAGATAACAAATAAAATGCTATTGTCAAATGCGTATTAAAAAAAATAAAAAATTTATCACAGTTTGAAATATTATATTTTTTTTATAAATTATAATACTGAACTGAAATCCAGATTTGTTTATTTATTTCTCGTGAACTTATTTTCAATGAAAAAGGATTTTTGCTGTACATTTTTTACCAAAGAATATTTGCCTGCTCACATTGCCTTGTGTACGTGTTAAAGCATAGTACGCTGAATTGAAGGTCGTCATTGTTGTACGCAAAGCCTGGACCGGAAGGACCAATAAAGTATTAAAATGTTGAATTTCATACGCGAATTGTCAAAGCGAGATTTTTCTCTTTTGTCAGTATGTACATTTGTATGCGGCATGTTGCGAGCAGGTGTGTGAGAGTGAGGGTACAAAAACTATAAAAAAATGTAGCAAAACAATGCACATACGCTGGCGTCGCGTCGGTTGTACGTGCTAAGCACTGTCGTCACGTATACGCCCAGTTGCACAATTTCATAGGTGTTTTCATTTCCCTACAAGTTATTTTTGTGTGCTTTTTCCTACTTTTCTCTTTCTTTTTTTTTTTTTTTTGTTTTGTTAAACTATTTCTATGAAAGTTTCTTCTTGCCTGCTAGTTGGCTTTGTGCTTTCACTTTATATTGTCACGTGTTCATGCATTTATTGTAGTAATAGTGTGTTAAGGTATGTTGGCAACACTAACTGACACTAATGCGAGCATACAAAGCATTCACATGGGAAGGTGGCAAAAATAAGGAAGTAAAATATTGCGACGCCAAAACATGCAAGAAATACGAATTTCTACTGAATTCGCGTCTTTGGCACGTCAATTTGTGTCACCGAAAATTTTTTTTCTACTTACTTTCCTTTCATATTGCATTGCTTTAAAATTTCGCGCTTACTGCATTACTGAATAATTTAATGTCGCATACAATTTCAAAATATTTAATTGTTTTTGAATTCATATTTGTTTTCGGTTGTCAGCGCTGATGCTTACACACGAATTGCTTGGGCAAAACTGAACTTTCTTGCATGCTAGCCTAAAATGACACGCCAACTTTTTACAAAAGTTAGTTATTACCGAAAACTAGATGTATGCTTACATTTTAATTAACTGGAGCAAACTGTGTTGCTATTCGCACTTTCACTGATTTTACTTGCATGCCCACAAGTTTTTTAGTAATCTATTTTGTAAAAAGTTTTGTCGCGTGCAACTCAGTTTGGTGACATTTGTGTTAATGTTATAGCGAAATTACAAATAAACAAGATAATTAATTAATGATGTACATAATTTAAAGTCTATATTGAAAACAAAAAACTAGTAATATATCTTTTTTATAGATATATAAAATAGCCGTGTATGAAATGTATGTAGACTCAATGACCTCGAATGAGCACAGCATAAAAAAATTCGATAGGTGGCGCAGGAGTCGAGATATTTCCAAAATCCGTAATTACAGTCCGATTTGATTCAAATTCAACAGTTATGTTAGAGGCAAATACTTGGCTTGAATATTGATAGGTGGCGCTTGTGTCGAGATATTTCCAAAATCCATATTTACAGACCGATTTAATTCAAATTCAACAATTATGTTAGAAGCATGAATGTACGTAAATACTTGTTTTAAAAAATTTACCCGAGAGGTGGCGCACGAGTCGAGATATTTCCAAAATCCGTAATTACAGTCCGATTTGATTCAAATTCAACAGTTATGTTAGGGGCATGTAGGCAAATACTTGGCTTGAATATTTACCCGATAGGTGGCGTTGGTATCGAGATATTTCTAAAAACCGTATTTAGAGACGAATTTAATTCAAACTCAAAACATACATGTATTAGGCGCAACAATTTGATTTGAATTCAACATATATGAAAGGAGCATACATAAAAACATGTTACTACAATTTACCCCATAGATGGCGCTGGAGTCGACTTATTTTTAAAAGCCGTATTTACGGATCCATTTATTTCAAATTCAAAACGTGTATTGCGATAAAATTGAGCTAAATGCGTGCCTTAAGTCTTCCACACTTTGGCAATAAGTTCGATTATTAAAATAAAGAATAAACATGCACCAAAACTACATCACGTTGTAAGTTTTCGATAAAGTTATTGGACTTAAGCAATGGAAAAATGTCTGTGGATAGAACTACGAACTACATTACTCCATTACTCCAAATTTTTGCAAAATGACTAGGTCCGTGGAAGAACTAATAAATTGTGTATTTCCCAATATTGAAACTTATCTCCGAGACCAAAAATGGTAACGTGAACTAGCACTGTTGGCTGCTAAAATTATTGATGTTAATTCTAAGAATACAGCAACTTTGAATATAATAAATGGACACTCAATTATATACAAATCTACTGATAGTGTCATGAAAGATGACGATGCTGTTGAATTTCTAAATTTCGCTGGATTTGACAGGCGTTCCACTTTACATGTTGCAGTTAAAAAACGGTGCTCCTATTCTTTTGCTTCGTAACATGAACCCACCAAAGCTTTGCAATGCCACTCGGCTTACCGTAAAAAAGCTGTTGAATAACATAATCGAAGCTACAATTATAACGGGAAAATATCAGGAATAGGATATACTCCTGCCACGAATTCCTTTTATACCAACAGATTTCCCATTCGATGTCAAGCGTTTACAGTTTCCTGTACGATTGGAATTTGCAAGAACAATTAATAAAGCCGCCCAAGGGCAGAGTTTTCAAGTGTGTGGACTAAACTTAGAAAATGCATTTTCAAACTAACTTAGTTATATGAAGCAAAAGCTTGAAGTAATGAAACTTTAACATAAAGGCAAACCAATAAAAGTGCACAATTCTAATATATTTTTAGCTGTCGTAAAATTAATATATACATATATTTTCAACGATTGATGCGTCTACAATTTGCTAAATGACAGCTGATGAAATATTAAATTTATTGAATCAACATTTTACACGTGCGCAATTTTATTGGAACACGTACTATTTACAATTTAGAATCATCAACATTAGTCACGATTAATTAACCTCAATCGTTAATAAGCACCATTAACCTCTCTGTATTCACAAGTAAATATTTCAATGCATCAAAACCATAAAAATACAAGTCGTTCATCATTGTCAAAAGCAGCAGTGCATATGAATCAATATGTTTTTTTTTTCATTTTTAGTTAATTCACTCGGTAATTGTGCGGTGAAATGTATACTGTTCGTACAAAAAAATATTGGTTTTGTTTTCTACAATTGCAAATATATATTTAAATAATGTTGAAAACATAATGACAGGCAAATAAAGTCGGGCAGAATGTGCCCACTCCATTTTTCATGTATTAAATTTTAATTCGAATTAAAAAAATAAAACAACATTTCAAACATACGCACGTAAATTGAGAAGAAATTCTCTACTTTAAGTGCTGTCTGAATTTGAGTATATGGGAGGAACTAGGCACATCAAAGAAATGAAATATTAAAGAAACCAATTTTTTTATTAATTTATTTTAATTATATTTTAATCAAGGAAGTTTATAAAATATTTATTAAAACTTAAGCTCATTATAGCAAAAACGCAGAGTTTTTTCACGACTGCCACAGTGTTCCCAAAAACCCGAAAAGTTGGCCAAAAATTCAATTTGAGCAAATACAAGTGGAAATCGGTTTACTTTAGTTTTTTTGGTCTAGGAATTCAAATGTGATGTCAAAAATGTCAAGAACAAAATGGCTGATACAAAATGCCGCACAAATTTTGTTAAAAGTCATAGTATTTTCGTGATAATCGAGAAACATGTGTTTTTGTCAGCCAAGTTATTGGGCTAAGGGACTACCTAAATCCAACAATAAATAATTGAAATAATAAAAAGTTGCAGGTGGTTGCAGCTGCATTTCATAAGTTTTATTAAGAACACTATGACAAATATTTTCAAGCTAATTTCGATGCCGCAATACAAAACCAAAAGAGTGTATCTGCACATAAGCTTCTTTCAATTAAATTTTTTTATTAACGTGTATATTGTCAATCTACCATTACAAGTGGAAAAAAAATTATAATTTAATTGGGTTTCAAATGAAGTGATCATCAGTGCATGTGCTGTTTTAAGATGCCCTTTGATATTAGGCATGATGCTCGCTAAAGTTTTTTTTTTCAACATTCACAGCTAGCCAGAAAATCTCATTTATGAAGCACATTTTTGTTATCATTATATTATAAAATCTCAAGAACTCATATAAAATATTTTTATAAATGATAATTACTCCGAAAATAATGAAAACACTTTCAACAAAATTATTTACATTGCGTTAAGTTTGCTTGTAACAACCATATTTTTAACACTTTAGTCCCTTATTCTTCTCTTTATATAAAATCATCAATGTCCATGTTTTACTAACTAACTTTCAATTGTCGTATTTTGTTTATAAATAAATTTTTCATTTGATATATATTTGTATTTGTATAATTATACCTTGTTTAAACTAGAACTTTCATTGAATCTACATTTCACGCAGTTTTCTCGAGAAGTTATTTTTTAACACTAATTTCCAATAAAATTACAGTCAACCTTTCACAATGAATGACAGCTTTGTGATGGACCTCTGTCTTTTAGTTTTCTATCTTCAGTTAGCGCTCGCGAAGAATTTTCACGAAAATAAATTTGTTGCGTAGAGGCTTTTGTTCGACACCAATTTTGAAATTTTGTATTTCTGCGGGTTATTATGTATTACATAAAAACTCTTCGATATTATTTTGCTGTAAATCAGTGTTTAAAATGTGTATTGTCGACTTCTTTAAGCGTTTAAAATAATTCCATCAATTTTCTAAACGCTTTGTGTTTGCATGCGAAGTTTTGCAGCTTTACATTTATGATTATTAAGTTAATGGCTGACTCTTTACATCGTTTTAAAATAGTTAAACGAGAATTTATAAAACTTAATGCTTGCGGTAAGCTAAGTGGTCAACATAAAAAAAATCACCCACGAAATTTAACAATATTTATTATTACCTTTATATTATTGTATCCGCTGTCTGTGCCCTTCAATAATTGCTAATTAATTTTTACATCAACACATTATTATTGCCTCTCGTCGTTTACAAATATGAGTTCCTGGTTAATTTCCTATGAAATGTCACAATATTTCCGATTCAATTATGAGTGTATCCAAGTACACACTTTCATGTATGAAAACCATATACATAAATATATATAATTATACAAATATATATACATACATACATATGTTGAAATCGTAGTCACAATACAAGGATTCCACTTGTATTGGCTGAGAGAGCAGATACGAGTATACATGCACAAATCTGTGATTACTTTATAGAAGAGTAACTTATCTTAAATAAATGAAAGTTTGGTAATAAGTGAAATTTTGCTTAATTTTAATGTCCGATTGTTTCTGTAAAAAAAGGGGTTTATTGATATCCATGCATGTTAAACCATGGATAGCAGCATACAAATTTTCAGATATTTGTTGTATACAACTTTTTCTACTTAAGCTCTTTAAAATATTTCCTTTCCCTTTAAACTCGACTTAAGCTACTCTTCCGTTTGACCACAGAAATGCAAACACATCCTTATTTACGCATTTTGATATGCAATTAATTCATGAAATTGGAAAGACACATACATACACACATACAAACGGGTATTTGTGTACTAGGAATGTCAATCCCGGGATCCCGTTCCATCTTATATCGCGATTAGCCTATTCAAATCCGGGATTAATTTAATAGAAATTTAAATTTATAATATTTTTTTCATAAGTATTTTCCTTTCATTAGCGAAACAAAGCATTATTTGTAGCACTATTTGATAAAACAGCTTCGCCTAGTCAAAGTTACTCTGGAAGCCTGATGTGCTCGCAAAATGGACTTATTTAAATGTGACATCGCTTTAATATTTATGCTAAGGAAATAAAAATTAAGAAACCTTTTTTGAGTAATGAATTTTATAATGAACTCGTTTCAAGAATCAAACAACATAGGACAATCCTGTCAGTTGTGTACACTTTTTATTTAATCCAAATAATGTATTTAACCATAAATATGACTTTCTAAAACTTCGCATTACTATGAAAGCGATGTTAAAAACAACAACAAGGAGGTGATAAGATAAGATAAATGTCATCATGTTTTAAAGAGCCAGTGCCTAACAATGGCATACAATTTATCAGCTTTGGTAAAATAAATTATTAAAATGGTAGCGGTAACAGGTTTTATATGCAACAAATTAAGTTCCTGTTGGAGGATAATACTCTTACTGCTTTAATTTCTAAAAAATCGCATTTTGATCAAAAAAATAATTAATTTTGCCACTCTCACAATATCCGATTTAGATTATCAAACATATACAAAAGTTTTTAACTTGTCAATAACATGTTTTATCTAAATAATTAAGTAAAGAAACAACCTTTTAACTTTTCATTAGAATACATAAAACTTGGTAAATTTTCAATTTTGTATATTTTAAAAATTCGGAATCCCGGGAATGTTACGGGATTTTATTTTATGATTTCGAAAATCTCGGGATCAATAATATACCAAAAATTGACATCCCTAGTGTGTACGAGTATACATTTGAAAATATCTACCTCTGACAATTTATTTATAAAGTTATACAATAAATAAGTATTTGTATACATGTTTGTATGTGCACTTGCGGTCTGGTCTGTTCGACATAATTTAACGCCCCTTGATATAAGTTAATTTCAATAATTCAATGAATGCAAATAGTTATACCTTCATGCTCATTTACATTGTCTTGGTTCGATTACTATCGTTCAACATGGCGCCCGTTTACATTAAATACATTTTTATACATACGTTTCATGGTCCGATATTTGTAAGTAACAGAACGATTAGAGTTAGACCCATCAAAAAGTAAACCGATATGATCAGGGTGACGAGCTGATTCGATTTAGCCTTTTTCGTCTGTCTGTGTGTCTGTACGTATGTTTAAACGCAAACTAGTCCCTTAGTTTTTGAATGAAACTTGGCAGCCAAGTGCCTTTTAATAATTTATTAGACATTTGTCGGAATCAGCCAGATCGGAAGACTATAAGGTATTTAGGAACCGATTGTTCAGATATCATATTTTACTTAATAACTCGTTCATATAAGCATTCAGAGGTTTGAAATTTTGCAGGAAGGTCCGCTATTCTTAGCTCTACAGAAGTAGTAGATCAAAGATATATAACATATAGGACCCATACAACCGATTGTTCTAATATTTCATTTAGCACGAAAACACCTCCATTAAAGCAGCTAATGTCTTGAAATTTTGCACAAATAATACCTATTATGAGAACAATTTTAGCAGTGAAAATCATTAAAATCGGATGAATATAACATATAGCTGCCGTACAACCGATAGTTCCGATATTGCATTTTCGGCCAAAACTTCTTCATTAAATCAGCTAAAGACTTGAAATTTTCCATAAATATTAACTATTATTGGGGATAAAATTACATATGGCCCTCATACAATCCTTCCATTCATGAAAGGTATGAAGCCTTCGGCATAGCCGAATACATCTTTTTTTCACTTGTTAATATACAATTTCTAACCACTACTTTGGTTCGTCTGTGTGGAGCGTTAACTCTTTAAAATTTTATTCATATTTGCAATCTTTTTTCATAAAAATAAAAATAATAAATTTAAATAAAATTTTCTATTTAAAATAGCTTTCAATAATATTTGTACATTCAAAGTTTCTAATTATATTCCATTTGATAACCATTTTTAATATTTTATTCATTCTTTGTAAATATTTATTTAAAAAGAACGGCTAAATCTCATTCAAAATTGTGTCCCAACTATTTTTTTTTCTTAATTTTTTGTTGGATTATTAAAATTATTATTGGTAGGGGAAATAACACTGCGACCTTAAGATATATTGTGGCCCATACTTGAATTGAAGAACTTCCTTTAGTCCAACTTTCATAGAATCGAACCTAAGTCTCTGGAAGCTATCCCGCCGTCCGTAAACAGGCATTTTCTGCGTTTTCTCCAGGATGTGCTTTGCAGTTTATTTCTCTTCAATACAGAATCTGCAAAGTTCTTGCGAATATACTCCTTGTTTATTCAGGTGATAATTCGGCCTACAGTGTACTGTAAGAGTTTCTGTGTCTCCTCCTCTTTTCTTGTTCAGGCAAGCAGTGCCCAATTCCTTAACCTTGATGCCGCTGTTTTTGCAAGCATGTCCGCAATTTTGCTCCCAAAGATTCCAGCGTGAACTGGGATCTAAAGAAACCAGATCCGGTTTGTCAGACCAAGTGTGTTCAGCTTATTAAGACACTCCATCACCAGTTTGGAGGTTAACTGGTAAGATTTGAGAGCTTTGATAGCTGCTTGGCTGTCCGATAAAATCGCACTGTTCCGTCCACAGTAGTTACGCCTGCTTTTAAACTCCACACATCTTTCTATGGCATTCATTTCTGCCAGGTATATAGACTGGGTACATCAGTCTCGATTTTGGTACCGCTCATCCTAAGGATGGTCCTCTTCGCTTTTGTTTAAATATGTAAGTGCTAGGTTTAATAAAAATTCCAATGCTGGTATTGGTCAGGTTCTCCATTAGTCCCTATTATATTAACGCAAGCCAGCTTCAGGAGCTTACTAAGTGTTTTAATGGCGCCTCGATCGTGTGTTCCATCCAAAGGTGTATAATTTTAATTTGGATTAGTAATCATTAGAATTAATTTTAAAAATAATCCTAATTGATTAGAAAACTTCAATTATTTTTTTTTCAATTACTAATCAATTACGATTAAAATAATTGAATAATAATTGAAACGAATTGAACTAATTGAAATATCTAATTTAATTAGTTTTTTTCAATTAGTTCAATTACTTTCAATTAGATCACTCGTTTTGCTCAAAATTTTCAAACGAAATTTAGAAAAAACGAAAAAAAGAAGCAAATGTCCCTTCTTTCGCATCCTTGCTTTGTGGTGTGCTTATTAGATGTTATAACAGTCATAATAAATGCCCCAAGACGGCAGGCTTTGACCGACCTTTCGTTCCAAAAGTTGGTTTTATTAAAAGCAAATTCCAAGTTTGCAACAAAAAACTAAGAGTAATGAATTTCTTTTTATTTATATGCGTAAGTTATTTTTTGCCACGTGAATTGCTTTTTTACAAGTATGTATGTATGTTAATGATATTGTTCTGAAGTATTATATTTTATTTGTTTATTTATTTATAAAACATTAAAAATTAAAAATGTTGCTAATGCGTAAAGGAAAGTTAATAAAAAAAATATGAAAAAAGGACATATAATCATAAAATAAAAAAATTATATTGAAACTACTAATAATATGTTTATAAAGTGTTTATAAAACTAGTTTTAAGTATTGCTATTTGCTCCTTTTTTTATTTGAAAACTTTGAGCAAAACTTGCGATCTAATTGAAAGTAATTGAACTCATTGGAAAAACTAATTTAATTAGATATTTCAATTAGTTTCAATTAGTTTCAGCTAATTGCAAAAAATTGCAATTATTTTTCAATTATTCTAATCGTAATTGATTAGTAATTGAAAAAAAACTACTTGAGGTTTTCTAATCAATTATCTAATTGTGAATATGGATCTAATCTAATTGCTAATGATTGCAATTACTAATCATTATTTAACAGCAGTGGTTCCATCTATCCAGATACATGAATAATATTTTATTTCTGTAAACTATAAATTAATATTCCTATCCAAGAGGATTTATGTAATAAAACTGTTTCAATTCCATTTCATTTCATTTTCATGTATTTTTGACTATTTGAATTCATGTATTTATAATTAATTTTAATGTTATTCCAATTTTGTTGTGCTAAAAAAGAAGAAGATTCTTGTTGTACTAATGATTCTTGCTTATTAAATAATAATAATAATAATAATAATAATTAGCCATGTACCATTTTGTTATATTTCACCTAATTTTAAACTTATATATTTTAGTACTTAGTGCCAAAATCTGACAGTATAAAGGTTCAACTTTATACAAAATTTGATTTAAATCCTTTAAATCCGTTTCCGATATAAATTTACAAAATGTGTGACCATTGCAGTCGAGTTGGTAGCGGTGTGTGTTATAACTCGATATGCCGCTGAGTTCGAAGTTCGAATCTCGGCCAGGGTAAGTAAAATCTAAATCATAGAAATAACTTGTTTTTCTAAAAGCGGTCACCCCTCCGAGGGTATTTCTGCCATGAAAAAGCTTCTCATTAAATACATCTGCCGTTCGGAGTCGGCACAAAATTGTAGGTCCCTCCATTTGTGGTATAATATAAAGACGCAAACTACAAACGGTAGAAGAAGCTATGAGTTAAATAACTTGTAACCGCCAAATTATTATTATATTAAAAAAATTTGTTTTAACACTTTAAATAATTTGTTAATACAATTTTTTTTAAATTATTTACGAACTTTAAAGCCGATTAGTTTATGGGAAAAATTTTAAGGAAAAACAAAAATGCTTAAGACGGTAGAAGTTATAGTACTATTTCGGTAATCACCACATTTCCTCATCATACTTCTTTGTTTTTGGTTTCTTTTATTTTGGTTATTTAATAATTTTATTCAAAAAACATTTGTATTAAAAATATAAAACATACCTTTCGTTTGTTAACAATTATAAATTAGGTGGCAGCCCTTTAATTGATAAACAAAAATCAGCAAATATATTGAATAATTGCCATTAGGTAGGCATTGATGAAGAAGTCTGATTCGAATTCTTCGTTTTCCGCTTAAAACTTCCGCAACAAAAAATCCTTTATGACCTCTTCTTTGAGCTTTCAGTCATCTAGCGACATACTGATTTTCCTTTTTCATCATCTCAATCAAACGGAAAATAAAAAAGAATAAATAAATAATAATTCTATATTAAATTTATCCAAAAAGGCATTACTCTTTTTTTTCTACTAGCTATTAAATATTTAATCAACTGAAGAAACAAAAAGCGAAAATTGTTTGATTGATTATATTTTTAACATCTTATAAGTAATACAATTATTTGAATTTTATGAACAAGTTTAAAGGAAGATAAATTTATTATATTTTTAAAATTGCATCAATAAAATTGCTGTTACAAAATTAATGATTATTGTAGAGATTTAAAATAACTTTCTCTTTAATCAAATACGATTTATTCTTATTTACTGAAAATTGTTCTTATAATTGTGTTACATTACATATGTATATTTATTTTATATGTATATAGAAAAATCCCTACAAAAATGCATAACAACATATTTAAAAATACAATGAACTCAGTTAAATTATTTCACTTAAATAAACCGAGCAGCAAAAATTACGAAATTCAATTAAGTACACACGGCCACTCATATGTACAACACACATTTTTGTGTGAACCTATTATATGCAAAAGTGTTTGTCTTTTCAATGTTAAGAGACAAGTATGAACAACAAAAAAAAATTACCTTTTAACCAAATCTAAGAAGAAAAATTAAAGTGAGCAACTTTAGTCACTTAAAACATTTTTAAATATTTACAATTTTTATGTTTGGCTCATATATTAAATATAAGGAAATCATAAGTATGTTACGTTGTCTGATTGGAAACGAATCCAAGTAATTATTATATATTAGAAAAAACAAAACCGCCTTAGAAATGGCAAGGCATTAACATATTGACACCTTAAATTTAAAAAAGCGTAAATAACAAAGCAAAAAAAAATTCAATTCTTAATAATTAAATTAAATATCATTCATTGAATCAAAAGACAGCCCGCCGTCTCACATTAAATTGGAAGGGTCCTACATTAATTGTACAAATTCCCTTTAAACTCATTCATATTGTTACATTTAATATCATTTGGCAACTCATTGAAAGATTTTATTCCTTTGTAATACAAATTACATTTATCTGCTTCTGTTTTATAAGCCGGAATATTAAAACCATTTCTGTTACGTGTATTTTTGCAGTGTAAATTATTGACATATTTTTTATTACTCTTTAAATAATCGGGCAAGTTTTCCTCTATAATATTCTTAATCAAATTCATTGTATTGTAAAAAAGCTGCTGCTTAACGCTCAGCATGTTTAGTGTGGCCAGCATGTCTCTGACAGGTGTGTCATAGCGTTTAATAAGAGTGATGCTCATTGCTCGGTTCCATTGCTTTTGTAACTTATAGATTTTACTATCCCTCATTATGAAGAATATTGTGCCACAGTAAATGAAATGAGATTACATTTTAGATCTATACACCACAGTCTTGTATCTTCTGCTTAAGTATTTACAGGTTAGTTAAGTGAACCGTCTTGATTGTTAAGTTAAAGTCTGTTTAAGCATAACTACTAATAGACTTCATTGAGGTCATCCTGCAGTTTAGTTGATATTATCTCTGATATTATCTCCACTTGGCATCAACAACGTATCATCAGCGAATAATTTGATATCGCAATATTTACTGAAATTGTTAACATCATTGATATAAATATTGAACACAATCGGAACTAACACAGATCCTTGTGGAAGTCCAACTGTAACATCACTTTTATCGGAGGGTGCCGATCTAATTGCTGTTTTTTTGATTCCGATTCGTAAAAAAGCTTTTAAACCATTTTAGTTCAATGTCAGCGATACCTGTTATGAATAACTTTTTTAGGAGCAGCTTTTGGTCAATTGTCTCAAAACAAATTTCTAATAAAGTTTAAGCGGTAAAATGTTTTAATTGTCTGGAAATGCAAGCACCTTAATAACGTATTCGCATAACGTATTTATATACAAGTATTTATTTAAACACACACTACTGTGCTAATTTTTTACGAAAAAATTTTATTTAAAAAAATTTCACTTATGTTCAGCTCACAAAAATTAAACAAATTTTGAAAAGTTGTCAAAAATATTTCAAACTGTCAACTTTAATAGACTACGAGAAAGTGAAAAAAAAAATTAAAGGAGTCCGCAAATTTGGTTTTTGCTTTTATAAGCAAAAATTTCAAAAATATTAAATTAACTAACTTCAGTTGTTCTGAAGGAATTCTTATCTATATAAACGAAATAAATAATTTGATAATTAAAAATAAATAAAAAACAAACGGCTACCAGTTTGATGAGCGTTGTACTTAGAAATTTTTAAAAGCCTCTGATTAAACTTTTTGAAAATATTGTAAACATAACAAAATCAAAATCGAAGTGAACTTAAAATTTACGAATTTCGAAAGAATCCTTAATGTGTCTTTAATATATCGAACTGTATTTAAAATAAAAAAAAAAAAAGTCCGTGTATTGTGAATATTATCATTTTGAGCTTTGTTGCAAATGGTATGTCCACCAGTGTATGTAAACATGTATCGAGTGTTTTTTTTACAGGTTTGTTTTTCGAATAGAGATAAAACTGGCATTTTGTGGTCAAATCTGGCAACTCTAATGTCATTTATGTTCAGTTTGGTTTGCCATTTCATCATGAACAGGTTGACAAAAGAACAACGCTTGCAAATCGTGCAAATTTATTTCGAAAATAATGGTTCAGTTCGCGAAGTTTACCGTGAGCTCCGTCCATTTTATGGTCGACATAATCGTCCATCAGAGCAATTAATTCGGTTAACCATGGATCGTTTTCGCACTACGTTTACTCTATGTGATAATACGCATCCGCAGAGACGTCGAACAGTGCGCACCGAAGAAACAATTGCCGCTGTAGAGCAAAGTGTTGAAGAGGACCCGAATGAATCGATTCGCCACCGTGCACATCAATTGGAGCTTTGTCCATCAACTTTATGGAAGATTTTGCGCAAAGATCTTGGCTTGCGACTTTACAAGATCCAGCTTGTGCAAGAATTAAAGCCGCGAGACCATGCAATGCGTCGTGATTTTGGTGTATGGGCCGAAAATGAGATTGATCTCGATGCTGATTTTCATCGCAAAATTTTGTTCAGTGATGAGGCTCATTTTTGGTTGAATGGCTACGTCAACAAGCAAAATTGCCGCATTTGGAGTGAAGAGAATCCACATGAGAACCTTGAAACGCCATTACATCCACAAAAACTGACTGTTTGGTGTGCTCTATGGGCTGGTGGAGTCATTGGGCCATACTTCTTCCGCAATAATGCTGGAGAGGCAGTTACCGTTAATGGAGACCGGTATAGAGCCATGATAACCGACAATTTTGTTCCCGAATTGGATGGCATGAATGTGGATGAGTTGTGGTTCCAACAAGACGGCGCTACATGCCACACAGCGCACGTCACAATCGATTTATTGAAGGAAACATTCGCTGAGCGCATAATTTCGCGGAATGGACCTGTCAATTGGCCACCAAGATCGTGTGATTTGACACCATTGGATTATTTTCTTTGGGGATATGTGAAGTCGCTCGTCTACACCAACAAACCAGAAACGTTAGGGGAATTGGAAGCCAACATTCGTGGCGTTATTGCCGACATACGGCCCCATATGCTCGAAAAAGTGGTTGAAAATTGGACCTGTAGAATTGGCTTTATTCGAGCCAGCCGCGGCGGCCACATGCCCGAAATCATATTTAAACATTAATGGCATAAAATTATCCTTCCAATAAAGCCAAATTGATGGACCTTTTTTTCTTGTGTTTTATTTCAATTCGAAGTTCTATACCCCTAAAAAAAACACCCGTTATGTGCTTATTTGTCGCAAGCACACGGAAAGTGATCCATTGAAAATAAATCGTTCAATCAATTGGCAACTTGTGAGCGGGCATATGTTTCACATGAAATCGGATTAATTTCATAATTTATATTTTCAAAAAGAAATTATTTAAATCATAAATCCATTCAGTAATAGCACGAAGTATATTAATGCTGGTATTAAATGTTTAATACTTGCATTTAATTATTAAAAAAAAATATATAATTTGGAAGCAACTAGAGTGATGTAATTTCTGATGAATTCTGTACGCATAAATACTACTCGTACATAAGTGTATTTTATATTTATGGTACAGGAAACTAAATCAGGTAATAGATGGTAAGAGATACAAATTACTTTAGTACCAAGCTTTTTAAACCAATTAATTTTTTTCTTTCGTTTTGATAGACTGTCTGACTGGCGTTGTAAATGTTTAAAAGCTTTCCACACACAGTCCGCCAAAAAACAAAAAAAAAACAAGACATGCAAGTTTTTTACTTATAGGTATATCAATGCCTTAAATTAGAGTACAGTGCATTTGTCAAAAAACTTTGACACGGCGATGATGTACTTCCCAAGGCACATTCAATAGGTAGCAGCAGTAGAAAAATTGAAAAAAAAAATTTGAGCTCTGTATATTTTGTTTTTGCTTTTAAAATCTAAAATTTCAAAAAATATTTTATCAACTACCTTGAATTATACTGAAAGCATTCTTATCACAACGAAATTCAAAATTTGACAATTCAAATTAAAATAAAATATGAAAAAAGTTCAAAAAAAAAAAAGTTTGCTGCGGCTACCTATTTGATGTGCCTTGGTACTTCCACTTTTCAACCAGCTTGTGAATAATACAAGCAGATGGAACCAAGCCTTTATTGCTTTCAATATCAGAAAGTGAGACTAGAAAAAACTTGAAAAAATTACTAAAAAAATAAATTGTAGTGTTTTGAAATAATTAGCTAGCTTTGCTATTCAAGTTTTAAGCAGAATTTGTTTACATGATCCTAACAAAATTTCACAAAATTTCTAACTCTTTAAGAAAATTTAAGAACTTTTTATGCAGTTTTTATTGGCAACTTCAGACTAAAATTGAATGAACTACAAAACTGTATACTCAATAAAACTCTACATTTTTTTTAATATGCTCGAGATTTTGATTATTTATTCATCAATTTATATTTTATGGTTTTTGTTAAGGAATGAATTGAAAAATTATTTTAAATAAATTTATGAAAAATACATTGTCTAAATGTGGTTTGCGTGAACACTATTTATTTATATGCTTCTGTGCTTTAAATCGTTAATTAGTAATTTTGTGGCTGTTAACTCTTTAGCACTTCAAATTAGCTGTGAAATCGCTAAGCTTGTTTTTAAATTTTTTGTTTTGCTTGCTTTTATTTAGCAGCATGTTTGCATTATTTGTAAATATTTGCATATAAATCCATTCGCATCCATTTATGGAAATGACTGCAGCTTTAACTAAAAATTTTGCATTTACAAATGCTTTCAAAGTGATTCAGAACTTGACGCACTTTTATGTGTTGGCCTACCACTAAGTGCTTCACTCAATGATTTGCATGTTATTGAATAATTTAGATAGCGTAAAAGATTTGCCGGCAATTGAGCATATAGTGCATATTTATTTCACTAGGAAATGTTCTTTGATGCACGGAGCAAAGAGTGGGGAGCCGAATACATTTTAAGCGATAGATTATTTACATTAGAACATCCGTTGAAGAAAAAATTTAGCGTAAATAGTTTTGCGCAAGGCGTTTGATCAAATAAACTAAATAGCAATATCTGTCCTAGATACACACAAATCCATTTAATAAACTTCACAAGTCCTCATAAAAGGATGCCGTTGATAAATCATAGTATTCGATGTATATCTTTATAGTTGGTGCACGTATATTGAGCGCGAAAAACTAAACAAACAAACGGTTGAAATAGCGTTTTTTGTGCATTTAAATGAAGATCAAATACCATTTACAGGACACACGCAGCTTCAAATCAACACCGCTCATATCAGCATAGCCACCACCAACAACATCACCACTTCGCATGCTATGTAAGTGCATAAGACTACCATGCGGGGATGAAGAGTGAGCGACCCATTTATTATGCACCCGTTGCATTGATTCTCGATTATCTCACAACTGGTATACTCGTATTAGCACTGACTTATGTAGTTATGTACATATATGGCTAAAACTAAAAGGGCATTGGAACGTTTTTTTTTTTTTTTTTTTTTTTTTTACGAGGAGGAAGCATCGAAAGCCTGTACCCCGTCAGTGTTGGACTTTAACCAGCACTAAACCTCCTACTGTCATGTACCGAACCCCCCGGTACCACCGTCAGGTATTCCGTCGGGAGATGGTTTGAGCACTAAGCTCGATCGTACGTTCTAAGTCTATTGTAATCTGTCTTCGGCCGCAGCCTCGTCCCCATTAAGTTATTTAATATACATAAATAAGGCATCGATGTACTTACTTACATATGTATGCATGCGACGAGTGATTCCATGTAGGTAAACGTATTAGTTGAAAGTTACCAACAGGAAGATGACCATGTTTGCGTCGTAGCTCTTGACGGTTGGAACGCCCTGTAACGTGTGCGGGTCAAATTGCTGAATAAATTGTCAGCAACAGCGTCAAAAAATACATTCAAGTTTAAAGTCGACTTGTATGACATCATTGCGAGATTAACAGTCACAGGCATCGTAAAATATAAATATACTCGTGGCGATCTGCTGACAGGGCCGACGGAAGACTTTCAGCACAAATGGGTAGTGAGAAAAGCCTTGAAACAACCACGCCCACTTTCCATATAACGGCAATTGTCGAAAATGCAAAAATTGTTATATTTCTGTAGCTATTGAAGCTAATTTGCTCAAATTTTGTATATGCTGTTGTATTCGAGCAGGAAATCCGACTGTATCAACATTTTTTACAAGGGCGTGGCACCGCCCACTTATGAGTTCATATGTATATATACCTCTGGAACCACCCACTCGATTTTGTTCAAATTTGGTATACGTATTACACTATGCCTATTCAAACGATATTTATCAAAATCTGACCATAACCACGCCTACCTGTCATATAACGGTAATTTTCGAAAACACTAAAAATCTGACATTTCAATAAATGTTGAAGGGAAATATCTTGAGTTTAAATAGTATGTGGTGTTGTATTGCAGCCAGAAATCCGACTATATAAGATCATATGTATGTGTCAGAAATCGATAAAGTAGATTTCGACTAAACTTGGCACACATGTTAGATTATACCTAGTTAATTTAAAAGTTTAGCTGAAAGCGTGCGCCGGGTATATAAAGTTCGATCGAACTTAGCCATTTCTTTACTCGTTCAGGTTAACTTCACTAACTCGCTAAAAAACACAATTCTCTCGAAAATAAATAATTATTTTTCATTGGCAGGGAATTTCACTTCGGAAAATACTAACCTGGTGTATTCTCTGTAAGACAAAATTCTTTTTTCACATTATAAAAACCACATTTGTCCTACCATGAACGTGAATTTTACAAATGTCGCCACAACTTTGGTCACAAATCCATGACGATTGCTAATATTGTACTCGTATGTATTAGCTCCGTCGTTCCCGGGCACCTACCTTACCGACGGCTACTTGATCATTTCATTCCTTTTGTTTAAAAAGCCAGTTCACGACATTACCCCTTTCTACTCTAATACTAGAATTTTTCGTTCATTATACTCATTTCAGCTTATATTAAAAATTATTTTTTATTAGCGTGATTTTTTTTTTTGCTTTTTTTTAACTTTATTATTATTATGCCCGAGCGTACTTGTCCACAAGGGATTATAACATTGTTCACATAACGGTTGCTTGTAACAGAATAACGGAATCAAGATCGATATAGATAACTATATATATACCAAAATGCTTAGAATGAAAAGAGAAGTCGATTTAGCGATGTCTCTCTGTCCGTCCGTCCGTCCGTCCGTGCTGACGATAACTTGAGTAACAATTGAGATATCTCAATTAAATTTGGTAAATAGATTGCTCTTTGGACAATTGGACAGGTTGGTATTGGAAATGGTCAAGATCGGTCAATAACCACGCCCACCTCTCATTTAACGGAAATTTTAGAAAATGTAAAAACTTCAGTTCTTCGGTATCTATAAAAACGAAATGCCTGAAATTCTGTACTTGGAGCGATTTTGAACTACGAAATGAAGTATTTATGTAATTTTGAAAAATGGGCGTTGCCACGCCCACTTAGAAAAAAATGTCTGTATCTCAATAACGGTGTAAGGTATCGTCACAAAATTTGGTGAACAAATTTTCCTCAATATCGGTGTTATCATCGTTAAAATTTTTTTAAATCAGACCATACCCTCGCCCACCTCCCATGAAAAATGCAAAATTTTCGTTTTTTCTTTTCTTTTGGAACATATTAATTAAAATTTGTTATTATAGAGATAGTTAATTAAGAAACTTGATTTTTATGAAATTTTTAAAAATGGGCGTTATCACGCACACTTATTAAAAACGTCTGTAGGTATCTCAATAACGATGTAAGGTATTGCCACAAAATTTGGTGAACATATTGCCCTTGATATCATTAGCATCACCGTCAATAATTTTTTGCCAAAAACTTCGTTTTTCAGTATTTATTGGAAGAAACTATGGGCACCGCCCATACAAGAATACATCGCTAGGGTATATAAAAATCGGTTTCGCCCGAATTTAGCATTTCTTATTTGTTTTTATTTTTTTGTTTTTATGATTTCGACACAAACGACTGTAGCGAATTTGATATTATTTAATAATTTCTCTAACTCTTATAATAAATAATGCAGGACAATAAAAGCAGTACGTTGAGCGCTAAAATCGTTTCGTATCCCATCTGGTTAATCATATGACCTGTCCGAGAAATCCGCGTTAATATACAGCCGGCTGCCTGTGCTATTAAATTTAATAAAACGTACATAAAATTATCGAATTAATGTATTGTCACCGGTTCGTGATAAGCATAAAAAGTTTATATTAAACCTGTTCGTCAAAGTCGAGTCCATAGGAGTCGCTTACAAACATACAAACATACAGGTCAAACTAATAAAAGCGTGTTAAAAAGTAAAACATCTAACACTCGTATTTCCCTACAGATGCTTTCAGAATTAAGCATTTTGATATTTGACTTAAAAATAACAAAACCATTTAATTTAAAAAAACCGGCCGTAAAGCTCCTTATTACAACGTTTAATTGAATAAAGTCTGGCCCAAAGAAATATTATTTAACAAAATCGAAATTATTAGGCAAATATATTCGAATTGATGCTTTTCCATATCTATTTCTTTTAAAATTCATATCGCAGTATTTGTTCGGAAGGGGAAAACAGGTAAAATAACAACAGCGCACACAGCGTAAGCTTAGCTGGGTGCGTTTAAATGCCGGTTTAAATGATGTTGTAGGTTCAAATCCCGCAGAAGCCAATATGAAAGACGTCTGATGAGGCAATGTGGTGATTTTCAAAATAGTACTATCACTTCAGTCGCTTTGAGTATTGTTGTTTTCCTCATATTTTTTTCGAATAACCGAAGCTCAAAAATAATTAAATACAAAAATAATCAAAAATAATTATATTAAAATTTTTTTTTTTTAAATTTATCTTTGTAAATAGATGACCACTTTTTAAAACAATATATTCGATAGCAACATTCACATGTACGTCTAATGTTAAGGAGATTCGCAAGATGTCGTAAAATGTGAAGTGATAGTCACAAGAAAAGGATAGTAAATAATACAACTTTTTAAATGTTATGACTCTATGACAATAGGACATTAAATGATTTTTTGTGAATCTCCTAATTATATACATATATGCAGAATATATTTATTTAATAATATTTGATATATGCAAATAAATACACCAGATTTTAGATTTATTTCCGACAAAGCAAATCTAAAGTCTATCATAATATGAGAAAAATTAATTGGCGCGCGCCTTTTTGCTATCTAGCTGGCGATAGGCTCAGTATATAAACTCAAACTGATAATCTATTCATGTAAATAGAGAATTTAAGTTGTATGTAAGTAATAGTTTTTATATAAAGGCATTTTGGAACTAAGTTATTTGCAGACACAGAAATTAGGGCACAGCTATTTTTATAAGTTTTAGAGTTCAATTTCGATTTAGCTCTAAATTTCTTTTTATTGCTGATTTTTTTTCCCATTATATTCTCCACATTGTTGCGATGCCAACATGTCGTGGTCCAAAAAATGTATAGGGAATACCATGCCATTTGGCTGCTTCAAAGAGGATTATCGTCGGCTGCCACAAAAGTGAATGAAGCACGCTTTGACAAAGGCAACAATATGGGTGCAAAAAAATGAAAAATCAAATAAAAACACTGGTATTACCACTAGCGACATTAATGACAGGGATGAATGTCGTTTACTTCGCCAAATTTTTTGTGTGTTTGGCCAATTGCTTGTTGCTCCACATTTCCAGCTCCCTTTGGTGTAATGTACTACCACAAACATACATATGTATTTATATAAAGGGTGATCCATCGGATGCTTTTTTTTTTATTAAATAAAATACACGGAAAATTCATTTCGATGGTGAAACCTTTATTATCATGAGAAAGCACATCATTTCCCATTTACTTTTTGAAAATAATCTAATTGAAATATTGGCCATGACTACGTCTGAGATTGCCCATTCTGGTGTTCCAATTTTCGATGACGCGAACGAGTACATCGACCGTTATGGCATGAATAACGCGTGTAATGTTGCCTTCCAAACGCTCTAAAGTTGCCGTCTTGTCCACGCAGACTTTGGACTTCACGTAGCCCCAAAAGGAAAAAGTCTAATGAAGGCCAACTCACCCAAGTGTTGCGAGAAATTAAACGCTCACGAAAATGCCTTTTTATTAAGGACATCGTCGCATGAGCTGCGTGGCACGGGGCGCCTTTTTGCTGAAACCAAATTTCGCCCAGATTACGCTCCTCAAGTACTGGCATCAAATAATCCGATAACGGTCGCCGTTGACAGTAACATTCGCGCCAGCCCCATAAACCGCACCAAACCGTTGTTTTGGGTTGTGGATGTGGACGAATAGGACGCGGGTCAGCAATTAGAGTAAATTGAGACTTAATTTGGTGATGGTGTTGCGAATGGTGGGCTCAGTAGGCCGATTATGACGATCATAAAATGGTCTAAGTGCACGAAAAACATTTTTCACAGATAGCTGATTTTGATAATACAGCTGCACGATTTGTAAACGTTGTTCAGGGCTTAGTCTTCCCGTGATAAAATGGCAAACAAACTGAACAAAATTTAAATTGCAGTTTGACAGGAGTCGCGCGTGATCTGTCAAAAAATCGTTATTGAAAAAAAAAAACCTCTAGATGGATCACCCTTTACACAAGAGTGAGCGGTGGGCGCTTTATGTCACACTAACTTTTTTTCAAATGCACTAGGCAACAGTGTTGCCAAAATAAAGGAATTTGCCCCTTTTGAGGTAATTTTCAGCAGTAAATTAGTTGAAGGAAAAAATAAACATATACATATGTATTTATAAAAATTCACAATTTTGTTTTTGTTTGTGGCTTAACAAATTTATATGGCACAACGCCGAAACCGGTTTGTCTCCAAACCAAACTTGACAAAGGATGCCGGAAAATCGTTGCATAATTATTCCTCATTTAATGAAGTCCTTCGGCGCAAGCATTATTTATTTTGTTTGTATGTGGTAAACAAATCCAATAGATCGTTTTTAATTAGGTAACATATATTTGAAATACCTTGAATTCTTCATTCTAAATATGTTTTTTTTTTATTAACTAAGTACCAGTTATACTAAATCAATCAGAAATTACTTTAAAACATGTTTTGTGGGGCTTTAAATTGTTGAAAACTTAAACGAAACCCAAAAGCAATTCTTGTGCCAAATTTATCTTATTGAATTCATCGTTCTGCATATACATTTTCTTCAAGCTTTAAAATTTTGCAGAAATTTGAATTCAAATTTATGTTGGTCGATTTTGCGCATATTTTTTAAAGTTTAAAATAAGCATTTGCTACTTTGTTTCGGGAACATCGTTTTGAAATCCATATATTTTATATAGTCATGGAATTAACAGAAATTTTTCTATTTAGTCTTTCTATGAATTAAATAATTAAATTTCCAATTTTGACTTGATCGATGGTGTATTCATGTGTGGGCAATTTTTACTTGACTGAAATAGGAAAAGGTATTATTTTTCACTGTTTCGCGGCATCACTGCAGTGCATGGCTTTATAGCTTTTTGTCGTTGTAATTGAGTTTGTTTATTTATTTTGTTTGTATGTTTACTCAATTGTATCGTCAATCACTATTGTTGTGAAACGTCACTTTGAGTGGCAGCGTGATTTTTATTTATGCTATTCGTGTTGTCATAGTTGCTGCCTTTTAATACATAAACACCCACACATACACACACACGCACACGTACACACATACACATTTTCGGCACGTTAACTTTTTGCTTGGCATTTTGTGGCATATTAAAAAGTGTTTTGGCGTTGAATTAGCATTTTGTAATTTATGAATAGGAATTATGCAACAAATTTTATGGGAGTGATTTTAATTAGCCATATATATACATATATATGTACACACACACACATTAGTAACTTAATGCAATAAGAGCGCTGATTGAAATAATCAACCACGAAAATGTTTGGCGGAAAATTCAGTGGGGGTCACCAAAGACACCATTGTTGTAAATAAAGCTCTTTACGATTAATTGGCAAAATTACACGCCAACATATACAAAGCGAGAACTCAGTGTTTGGGCCGGCCGAACTTGACGACGTTTTCACCTGCTTTGTATATGTTGGCGTGTAATTTTGCCAATTAATCGTAAAGAGCTTTATTTACAACAATGGTGTCTTTGGTGACCCCCACTGAAATTTTCCGCCAAACATTTTCGTAGAATATTTTAATCCTTAAATGTCCTTGTTTAAAGGATATTTTTTGATTTTCTCGAAAAAAGGGTCAAATTGACCCATAAAGAGACCAGTTAGAGGGTTAAGATCTTCCACAAAAATAATCCTCATACAATTCCACAATACAACTCTGACCATAAGAATTCTCTCAGACATTAACTTACAACATTTTCTTCATATAATATAATGCTCCCTTCGACCAAAAAATGAAAACTTTGACCCACTGTAAAAAAAACTCAGACGTGTTGGACCATAAGTTCGTTCTACAAAAATGATCTACTCAACATACCCTTTCAGAATTATGGGTTCGCTATTTTGTTCCATTCAAAAAGTCTTCATTTGTTGGACAGTGTTATTTAACTAGGTACTTACATCTATTGATTGCAAGATTCCATTTTAAATTACTCGAACAATTGTAATATAATTTTTCTAATCTTAATCGAGAAGTGCACGAGAATTTGTCAAGAGAATGAGAAGTTTAACAGTAACGTTTTGCAACTAAATAAACAATACACAAACATAATTATGTTTGAAAAAATAATTGTTAGAAAACCTATCCTTTTTCAGATAGCGATAATTATGTCTTCTATTTGCAGAGAATGGTATAACTGTCGAAATTTTGGTATAACATTTTGTAAATTTTACGAGTGTTAAGTTGAATCAAGGGGGAATTTTCAGAATTCGAGTACCTATATTGTAAATGTAGAGGAAATCGAAGCGTTTCTAGAAATTGATCAATTGTGTAACGACATGAACTGTGTTCGCAAATCCCGCAGATGGCCTGTGACGCCTTTTTTAGATATGCTAAATATTGCTTGCCTTTATGAAGAATTGGTAAAGGCTTGGCTTGAGTGTCAGTTGCCGCGCTCACTCAAACAAATGATCGGCGATAATTTGGATTTGAAAATTTAATTAAAAGACTTGTGTCCGTCTCAGAAACGTAGAATGACTTCACTTAATTACAGTCACTGCAATCGAGCTTTTTGCATCGAACATCGTTGCCGAATACTGTGCAATAACCAAAACTTATTAAATCTCAATTAGAAGATCGTTTAAATCTTTTATGTTTTTTTTTTTTTTGGTTTTAAACCACTTTATGTATCTGAATCGAAATAGGAGTTATGTTTTTGTAATGAATAAAATACTCGTAACATTTACAAGAGGCCAGTGTTTGAGTAACTTTATTTAATGATTAGCATTCAAGAGTTATAAAAAGCGAGCGCCATTCAGAAAAGCTGTTCAAATGAAAATAAACTCATTGCAGGGAAACCAATAAATATGTATTAAAAAAAAATTACAGTAATCGAGCATTGTCAATGTCAGACGCGGTTCTTCCTCCTCAGTCTAAATTTTCAAGAATTCATTTATTTATGTATTAGCAATTCCGATGATTCTCCAAATGTTCATCAAGTACTTAGAATCATAGCTGTTTTTCCGCGAATGAAAAAACATTTTCAATTTTGCGCCGCCTAAAAACTTATTTGAAACCAACTATGAAAGAAGATCGGCTCAATAGGCTACCAGTTTTCAATATTCGTCGTAATCTAGATGTTAATGTTGACTCTGTACCTTGGCAAATTGCATTATTAAAAGCTGAATAATTTCGTTAATTACGCATAACTTTCCTTTGATGGCCAATTTTTATTCCTTGTTTTTTTTACATTTAAAAAGAAAAACACCATTTTGCAGGCGCACTGTTGTGTAAAAAAAAAGCTACTAAATATGTACTTATCTTTGAAAATAAAATATTACTGAAGTTTCTGGGATTTTTTTCCTTTTTCAAAATAAAAATAAATCTAATAAAAAATGCAAACATGTGTGGTATAAGGGCAAGATTTTTAAAAAAGTAGTAGATCTATGTACAACAGTAATAGTAAATTCTGAATCATACACATTTCCACGATATAAAAACCGAGAAACTGCGCATGCGGAAATTTCATAACCAGTGTTTAGAGCAATAATGCATTATTTTTTTGAGTCGAATCTCTAACTGAATCCACCGTAGATAGCCTTATTTTTCGTGAAATCTACGAAAAAGCCATCACCCGTAAATTAATTTGTTGTAATACTCCTATTAAGAGAAAAGATCGTTTTGTAGATATGTATAATTATAAAATAGGCAGATCCGCCTGAAAAACGGATACAAAGAAAATTGCATTTTTCGTAGGAAAATCGAATAACAAATAAGACCAACATGTCGAGTTCAGACCAAATGTCAATGAAGGTATTGAAGTTCTTATCTACATACTTAATTGGTAAACCAGTATATTAGTTCTCACAATATATGCAAAATTTACACGAACGAAAACAAGAAATATCTGCATATTGAGAGCATTTGATTGACTTCGCCGAAGTAAAATTCTACCTTTTTAATCGGATGATGAGCTGAGTCGATGTTCGCCTGTCTGTCTGTCTGTCGGTCCTTCTGTGCAGCTGTTTGAACGTAAACTAGTCCAACAATTTGAGAGCTAAAATGTATTAATCATGTGTCGGAATCGGTCCGATCGGATGACTATAACGTATATGGGAGCCAATTGTTCAGATATTCTATTTTGCTCCATAACTCTTTCATTTAAGCAGCAAATGGCTTGAAATATCAGTCATTGTTAGCAATAAATAAAAGATATATCATAAGTGGTATAAAACCTTCGGCATGAGCACAATCTCTGGTCAAGTCAATAAATGTAGTGAGCTGAGTAGTTGTTATCCGAAATAGTAGTTTGATTTCCATTTCTTTGTCGGGGGATATTTTCCACAAAAAAAAATTGATTAATAATGATTTCAAACTTATTTGGCCAACATTAATTGCCTTTATCGCATCTATAACATTGTAATTCAAAAGCATTTCCACAATAAGTGTTATAAAGCAAAACTAACAAAATTCATGATTTCTTAATAAACTGTAGTGAGCCATTTTAAAATAGATTTGAATTTTCAAGTTAGAACTAACGAAAACGAAATGCTAATTTACACAAATAATTAAAAACCTACAAACCTTCTAATTCATGTTTTTTTCACACTTAATTGCTACAAAAATAAACAAGCGTATTTTTGATGTATGTATGTAAGTATATTGGAAAGATTTTCCGTCATCCCTTGTCAAATTTAATTTTGTGACATACAAGTTTCGACGTTGACAACGAAAACGATACTGAAGATGGCACAACGCCGAAACCGGTATGTCAAAAACCAAATTTGACAAGGGATGACGGTAAAACGTACATCAAATTTCCACCATGTCGTAAAATCAGACGAAACTCAAGATACAAGCGTATTTTTCTTTATTTTTAGCTTTTATTCACGACAAGAAGAAAATGCCAAAATTGATGAATTTATTTTATGGACGTCGCAAGACCACTAACAACGAATCGCCTGAAACGAGGGACTCCTTTCTGCTTTCATTTAAGAGCTGGGCAATGGTCGGTACGAAATCATTGAAACCATATCGCCTTTCGCGCTTACTTTACATTATTACCTGCTGGATTTTTGTGCTCTCAAGTCCATTGATTTTTATTATGGGCCCTATTATTGCTTTAAAAGATGCACCCATGATGGTTATACTCTTTACTATACAAGCGACCCTCAATGTTGTTGCTCTACCCTTGAAAGCAATCGTTACGGCAGTCTATTGGAATCGGCTACGTAGTACAGAAGTCATTTTCAAACGCTTGGATCAGCGTTACCAACAACCGCATGAACGTATATATATAAAAAATTGTGAAATGACTAGCAGACGCATCTTTTTCGCCTATCTCTTCGTATTTTTCTTATACGGCAGCATGACCTGCATTTCAGGATTTCTTACCCATAATCAGCCACTTTCCCTTTGGCTGCCCTTCATCGATTGGATACCTGATAGTGCTATGCATTATTATATTCACTTTGTTGTCGAAACTGTTGTCATATTTTTCTTGCTGCAGACTCAAGTCACAAACGATTCATATGCACCGATTTATATTTGCGCTCTGCGAACACATATGAAACTGTTGACGGAACGTGTCAGTCGGGTGGGCAAGAATCTGGAATTGAGCGCTAAAGAGAACTTCAAGGAATTAGTGGATTGTATTGCTTCACATCAACAATTGTTAGAGTAAGTGATAAAGTGAAAAATACAGGGCATACCGAAAGTCATTAAATGTCGTTGGATTATTATTATTAAACAGGCTACTGGCTTGTATTCATAAAAAAAATACAAAGATTCCTTTAAAGTAGGGAAAAGAAATTTTTGTTTTTGCAATAACAAAAAGTGTATTCGATTTTACCGATGGAGAAATGTTTAAAAAAAATAAATGATATAAAAAGAACAGATGCTAGAGATTTTCAAAATTTAAATACAACAAAAATTTTAGAAAAATTAAATATTTTTGCTAGATTTATCTGGCTTTAATGACATCCTGGACACCCTGTTTATTCAATTAATTCAACAAAAACTGAACTACCTATCTACTAAATAGGTTAATTATAAAATTTCTCATTTTAAATTAAGGGTATCCTCCATTATTGGTGATTCGATTTCGCTGTCTATTTTCATGCAATTCAGCGTAGCTGCTGCAGTACTTTGCATTTGTATGCTTAACATATTCGTATTTGCTGATCGAACATACCAGGTGGGTACCATTGCTTATTACCTTATGGTTACGATGCAGACAGCGCCCACTTGTTATCAAGCCTCAATGCTGGAGTTGGACTGCGAGAAGTTGCCTTTGGCGATTTTCCATTGTAATTGGTTGGCTTTGGATAAAGGGTCGCGTCAGCTAATAAACTATTTCATGCAACGCGCACAAGAGGATATCACCTTCACTGCAATTAAACTATTTCGAATCAATTTGGGTACTAATTTGGCGGTAAGCAAATTGATTTGTAGCACTTTGCAAACGGATATTATCAAATTTTGTATATTTTATGCATTTTGCAGATTGCCAAATTCTCATTCACATTGTACACTCTAATGAATGAAATGGGCTTTGGAGAAACTTTTAAGGACCTGGTGTAAAAACAGTGAATGATTTCGTATTGAAAGCAAATATAAAAATATGCGGAAGAGGATGGATGTATTTAAATTAAAATTACTACAATTAAGTAAGCCAAGTTATATCATGATGGCTTTTCAATTATATGCGCGTTCCTTCGCTGAAAGCAATGGAATTTGAAGCACGGCTTTACTCTTGTTTGTTTTTAAATGGTTATGAAATAATTTTAATTTCTTAAATCCAATTATTAAAATGATTTCAAAAATAAAAATGCTATTATTAATGTGTCCTTTATCTACAAATAAATACTTATTCATCTCTTAAAAACTTATATTTCTCTGCGGTAATGTGGTACAAGAAAATTAAGTCCTTTGACGTCATTTTAAGAGAAACAATTTCACAAAAAACACAAATCAGAAGAGTCTAGCAAAACAACATGAAACTAGTTACAATTTTTATTTTATATTTAATTATTCAACTTAATGTAATTGCATGCGCATGTATTATTTACATAAATAATAAAATAAACACATTTCCATTATTTTTAATTTTTTTCACTCACTTTTTAGTATATTTTTTTGTGTTATAAGTAATTAATGTGTTTCTTCTTTGTGCAACAAAATATAAATTCTCAAATGTTCGTTTTAAAAATGGATATTATTATACTGTTGAAAGGTTCGAAGGGTTATTTCTGTAAATTAAAAATGAAAATACATTCAATGTTATGTAGTAAAACGGTACGTAACCATTTTTAATTTATGCAGTATAAATTAAAATTGATTGGGGCAATCAGTTTACTACATAGCTAGAGCTAATGATTTTTATTAAGTAATAATATTATTTTAACCTTTTTTAAATTATAAAATGTTATTAATGTGAATATGAATTTATGTATATACTGTATAATATTTTATAAAAACTTATTATACTATTAATAAATAATTTATATTTAATTTTTTTTTAAATTAAATTAAATATAAATTATTTAATTATTAATTAATTTTATTTATGTTTAAATGTACTTTTATATTTTATTATTTAATATTTATTATTAAAATTAGATTTGTTATTTAAATAAAATTTAATTTAATTTTTTTTATTTAAATATTAAAGTTTTATTTTGGCTTAAAATTTTGTTAATGATTTATTTTATATGCAAGTTAATGAATGAATTTTTGGTTTTCTGAAATGCACTTAAAATTATATTTTTATACAGTTTTACATAATAAATATGATGAAATCTTAAACACTTTTATTAAATGAATATATATTATACTACTAAGAAACTATAATATTTAAAATTATCCTCAAAAATGAAATTCTACTATTAAGAAACTTTAATATTTAAAACTTATCCTCAACAATTAAATTAACGCTTGCTCAACAAACGTATACAATGTATCACCGAAAGTTAGGCAACTTAGTTATATATGTTATTTGGTTGACAAATCGTACAAATATCGTCAACGCTTGTTTCAATGGGTTTGAAAATATTTTAATTTTGCATATAAGCAAAAACAATAAAAATTTGTACTCCTTTTATGAACGTTGTACAATATAACGTACAATCTTTGGGTGGCAGTAAAATTTAGCAGAATTTTTTTTTTAGTTTTCTTACACTTTATGATTATTTAGCTCTAAAAGGATACAAAACGATCGAATTTTTCCTACCACTGATATGGAAAATGAAAACAAAAAGTAAATGAGAAATCGAAAAGCAAAAAATTCACTGGGACGAAACCAATTTGGCATTTCCCCTCAGCGTGCATCCACATTTTGTATGTATACGTGCACATAAGAATATTTGATTTCAAATGAATTATTTAAGCGCTTATCCACTTTTGTTATATTCATACATACATATACATATGTTTGTACATATACATATGTTTGTACGTGTATATGTGTGTATGTAATTGTAAATTCCACATACACGCCGACAACGAAATGAACGAATCTACTAGCATGCCCATCTGGCTGCATTTTTAATTCGCTTAAGGAAATACATATGCAACTAATGGCCTTTAGCTACACTTTATATGTTTATTTATACTCGTATCTATATAAAAATGTATGTACGCCTGTGTGTACACATGTGCGAAAATACAAGCATACTTTTAAATATTAATTCTTTATTTTTGCTCTCATTGCAAATTGTTAGCGATCATTCATTCGACTGACGCAGTGATGCGACTATACAAACATTCAAACATAGTACGTCAAAGCAGCCAGATGAAAAAGCTTATGCAACTAGAGTCCAACTAACTGTGCTTTAACTTGATCCTTTTTTAGCATAAATTAGTTTTGCTGCATCACCATTCCACAAAATGTCAATTGTGACTTCTACATATCAGCATCATCAACAGAAGAAGCAAAAAATATTTTTTATGATTTTAATTTGTTAACAAAATTTATATATTAACAATTAGAAAAATCAAATTTGCTCTTATACTTTTCTATCGATGGCTTCATCAGCAGTTAACTGTGTTGAAAACGTGCAGGCCTCGAGACAGAAAATAGAACCAGTAAGTATAATAACAGACTTCTACAGTGCATCTTCGATTATCCGAGATATAATTTTACTGCTCAATAGACCACTCACTCTGAAGTAGCACTTGCCGCAAACTAAAAGAGTTTTTTTTTAGGATTTCAAAGCTGAAATTTTTTACTCGTTTTCTTATTTCTTCCGAAGCACACTTAGTACTTTTCTTTTTTAAAATTTGTAGCTATCAACATGAGTGCGCTACCATTGTCTGCATTGGCGATTTCTTTGACAAAAGAAGATTTTTCGTGTTGCCTGCTTTACTTTGCAAAGTAAGTAGTTAGTCTGTCTTAATGCTCGTTTAAAATCAAACGGATGTGATGGATCTCCCACAGTCCTGAGGAACAAGTCTTTGATTTTACATAGTCGGTTTAAGCATGCGGCGTCAAGGGTGTTACAACGGCAAAGATTAAAATACAACTTTCTTAAATCTCTTTCGTTTGACACACATTTTTTTACATTTATTAAACTTGTGTTGTTAAGTTGAAATCGATTTTTTAGAAAACAGGGCGATTTGAAACTTTTTGAAATGATTTTGAAGCTCATGTTTTACATCCCATCTCTTTCTAACTCGTGAAATTCAGTACCTATGAAATATATATATGTATATGCAGATCCCCTTTTTAAAAAGAAATAAAAAGAATAAATTCCAGCCGAGAGGCCCAACCTTCGACCTCTTTTTGCTGCAATTGGGGGCGTATGTTAGTAATAATGCGCCAAATATTTTCTTCCAAGGCGTCTGAAAATTGCAAACCAAACTGAGTATAAATCAAGTAACAGCTGTCAAAAAGACGAACTCTGAAAAAAATATTGCCTCATTGAAAACTACAGGTCTAAAAACACACACACAATAGTTCTAACAATGATACTCGTATCAAGATATAAATACCCGAAACAGGTGCGAAAATGGCAGTTTCGGTTAGTCGTGTCTTGTAGTGACGCTGTCGCAGTCGATCTGATCATTACTGATGAGGTTTCAAAAATATAATATTCACCTTTCATCCTAACTACTTAAGTCGAATTTTATTTCGGCGTAAAATATTTAAAAGTGTGGGTTGCTGTTTGTTAACCGAATACTTTGTTCATACACGCCAGGCTTGGTAATGGAATATAAATTGAATACACCGTTACCATATAATGAAAATGTGAAAACGCAAACGACTCGATATGAACAGAAAATTCCAGATTGTCTGTTGCCGAACACACCAAATTAAATTCAAGAATAAAACTGCGCTAGATGTTTCGACTCAATTCATATTTAATTAAGAACTAATTGAGCAATTTATTTTTAGATACTTTCGTTTAGTATTATAATGTTTTTATGACTAGTTTGAGTTTTTGTGATCGGGATAACTTATTACTACTGCAGCACTTATATCTATACATTTGTATATATATATATATATATGTGTGTGTGTTTGTATGTATGTATGTGTACATATGTATCTCAGTAAAATGGCACATGGCTCATGAGTATGGCCTTCTACAACGTTCTTCAATGGCGTTGAATGTATTGCAGTAGCTTTAGCAGCAGCTTGTCATTTAGCAGCGTATCGCTTCGCTGGATTAAGCGCTTAAGTATTTCGTTTGTCTGCCGGCTGACAGCCTGCAATGCCACGCTCCTCCTCCCCATTCTCGCCCACCAACTCTCCTTGGTGCAGTGCCTTTCAACCGCTCTCACAACACCGCCAACGCCACCAACGCCACAGACTTCTCGTTTCGTTTCCAAACAATTTAATCAAGTTGCGTATAAATTCTTGTTTCTTTCATTTTTTTTCTTTTTGTTGCATCTCTTCTATCCAGCTTAACTATTCAACTGCCTGTTTGTGTTGGTCGGCGGCGGCGGCAGTTGCTGCGTTTATCCTTTTCGGCGTATTTACAATGTAAGGAGCGTCGTGTTGTTGAGCAGTTACTAGCAAATACTTATATTTTTGCTGCATACACTCTTACAATATGCGTACATATATCTATATATTTTTGTACGTATACCAAGCTGCCTTATAGCCCAGTAGAAAAACATTACTTAGCTGCACTTCACAAGTCATAAAATAATCTTGCCTGTTGGGGTTGTCAGGTTTTTCCCCCAAATTATATTAATTTTTATATTGTTTTACGCTTCGAATCAATTCATACTATATATTAAATATATAAAATTTACAACATGCTCACGCATACGAGTATAATAAAAATCACATTATTTTATATTTATTAACATGCATACATATGGATTTTTACTAATACTTCTTGAATTTTTGTGCCATTTTGATTAGTTTCATTTCTTTTTAAAAATTTAAACTATTTCTCGCAATTCATTTTAAAATTCACTTTTCAATTGCTTTAACTAAAGGCGATTTCTCTCATTAAGCCATGCTGCAAAAATTTAATTAAAAAGTCTCTCAATGGCTGTGTTGAAACGTGGTGTTGAGCAAATAACTTTACACATTTTTTTTTAATTTTACCCATTTATTTTCAAAACTTGTAGTATAATTTTTTTTAAGGCTTCATATTCATTAAATAGCAAATCTAAATCTTTGTCTGTAATAAAAAATCATCAGTTGTATACATGAATTGAGAGAAAATTTAATTAATTTTCTAAACGAACTACTTTCAGTACATTTTTTAAATTTGATTACTTTTTGGAAATTTAAGTAATTCTTTGCGAATCATGCTCGTACATGAACGAAGTGGAATAGAACATTTGAAAAACAAAATAGGGCGACTCTGTGAGCTTGAAAATTAATAAATTGGGAATTAATAAATTGGAAATTGAAAATTTTTACTATATTTAGTGAAAATCCAGTACTGTGCTTCCTAAATCAACACGTTTGGCAACGCTTTTTTACCGATAACAATATCGTAGTTTATAGGTTTTTTCTAAGGATGCCAGTTAAAATTATAACAATAGAAAATTGTAAGAACTAGCAACTGCTTCCAGCTTGCTCCGTATCGCTTTCCCTGTGAAGTTTAGCGATTCATATTACTCAGTTACAAAACTAGATTTTGTCGGACTGAAATACTACTCTGAAGCATGAAAATTTGTATATGTGTATATACGATAAATGTCTAAAGACAATAGTTAAAATAAAAATCTTACTAATCTTTAAAGACAATTGCTCGGTGAATCGTTGCTGTGATTATGACCTTTTGCTTTCGCAACTGGGATACTCGCTAAGTGTGCTTGTTATATTTGTTGAGCAATTCAGCGCTGTCACATTTGTTACATTTATTATTTCTGCTGATGCTGCTGCTGCTGTTCTTGTTGTTGGCGTTCTTCGCGTCACGCTTCAGCTTTGTACGAAACGCTTTTGGAGGAAAATATTTTCATTATATGCAACGCATTAAAGCATTGAATTACGTCTGGTGCGTAATTAATTATTTTGAAAAGTGAATGCATTTATTTTATATGAAATCTGATAAATTTGTTTCGCGCACTTCTAACCTAATTGAACATTATTTCATAGATTATTATTGTGCACGACCTTTTATAATTAATTATAACTCTTTAGAAAAATATTAATTATTACCTTATATTTACTAGAGACGTTGTACTGCGTTAATAGCTTTAAATCTAGTTGTGGCACTACTTTGTGATACTTGATGCTTCGGTAATCCCATTAAAAATGCGGTGTATTTCTTCAAGTATTGTACTGAATTTGATGAGCTATTCGAAATCATTCTTAGATTCTTTGTAGCTCCTAAATACTTTTCGAGCTTGGTAATTTTATGCAACTTTTGTATTAGAGCGAGAAACTTTAAATTTCGTATTTCTGATGTGTCCTCAGAAAATGGCCACGGCTAATTGGCATCATGCCTGAATGAGCCTTCGAGGGTAGACTTGTTCAATTTAGAGCACACACATACATATATACATTTGAATTGTTGTGGCATGCAGCATAATTTGTTTAACAAACCAATTAGACCTGTTGAAATTTTGCACTTCACGCTTTCAAAGCAAATATTTGTTGCCAAAATCAGTAATTGAAATTTATTAACAATACATTGCATACATTAAGGCGCTATGCCATGACCAGGGGTCATTTGACAAACAACAGCATGTGGGCGAAGCGAATGCCAAATGCCGGCCGGCCGGCATTGAAATTGTGTCGCAATAACAAAAAAAAAATGATTGCCCTTGAACCACAAATACTCGTATTTGCATATTTGGAGGCTATTCCTTGCTTCGTGAATGGCATTGCCTGCGATCGCTGTGTACCGCCTATTGAGTGCGAATGGCGATTAATATAAACTTAAAGTAGCATTCAGCAAACAACAGTGATGTCTGTGTGTGTGTGTGCATGAAGAAAACCAATGAAGCTCGCCCACTCAAAAAAAAGAGCAAGCGATTGAATGAAAGTTGGCTTCGAGTCTGACTTCCAACGATTCTACGCTAACTTGCATACGCTCTTTAGATTCGTCTTTTCTCCCATCCTTTATTCATATTCATTTTTAATATTTTGTGCGGATGCTTTGTTGCTAAGCAGCCATGCAATGCACGACCAAGCTGCGATAATAGCCGAAATGGTTGTGGAAAATAAAATATTTATTCGCAAAGCCAATGTTGTGTGATGGTCTTTGATGGTGTTGGCGAAGGCGCCGCTCCATGAAACAAGCTGATTATCCGGATTAATGCTATTTGAATGATGAAACAAAAGTATGAAAGGAAGTTGCATGGAAACAAAAAAAATAAAATAAAAAGAAAGTGAATGTAACGATGTTGTTTACAAAATAAAGCAATAGAAAAGAGAATGAATGAAGTAATAAACGACAAAGTGCTTAAGCGTATAAAAATAAACTTTGCACGCGCTATGTTGATTATGTTGATGATTTTGGTTCCTCTCTTTGGCACATTCAGTTTTTCGGGTGATGACTTCTCAAGCTTAAATATGTGCAATGGTTTGGAAATTAAAAGTGTGAATGTATGTGTGTATTTTGGTTAGATTTTATTAGTTTTGTTATTGTTTCAAAAACAAGTGGACACTTAGGGACGCCCGATTAATTTCGTTGATTTTGTGTTTAATGCAATGTGTAGGTTAAATTATTTCATGTGGTACCATTGTCACCTCATTTCACGAATATTTTTTACAAAAAAAAAATTATAAAAACTTGTTACTCTCTCATAAGTTCAAAGAAAAGAAAAGAGCCAAGGGTGAAGCACAGATTTCTTCTAAGAGTCAACTCTAAGTGGCGCAAAAATTTTAAGTTAAAATAAATAAATAGACTTTTAATGCTGTAAGGGTTGTTCAATTTTAAAATAAAACTCCTGGTTTTTTAATCAAAATATATTTCAATGTCTTGCCAAGCACGCAAAGTTCCACGTCTATTTTAATTGAAACAAAAATAAAAATATTTTCATAGAAATGGTATGGATCAAAGGTTTTCAATCAGCAATTCTATGTTTCTCATTTCAAGCCTTTCGACTGGGGATATTTAAGTCCTCTGCACATCCACAACTATTCCAGAACTTATTGGGCTTCAACGATCGCAAAATAAAACTATTTAGTTAGATGAGTTGAGGCTGAAAGGGGCTGGTGTGTTAGAGATCGTGACATGTTCGTCGACAGAAAAAGCATTGAAATTTTAAAAAGGTATTTTTATTAACAAAGGTTCCAATACCACCATTAATTAAAGGCAAAAAATGATAACTGACATTCATGAAGTAATTAATATGAAATATGTTTGCCTAAGAATTCAGATCTCATATATTATTTAAAGGAGGATATGTTTTCTCTTTAAATGCTCAACAACTTTCAATTTTGTAAAATCCAAAAATGCAATTTTAGGTTTTTTAAACAATTATTTGTATTCAGTCAGATTCAACATTAAATTTAAAAAAAAAATCAGGGGAAACCGTTATTTATATCCACAGGGAACATGGGTCGTGTTTGATAGAGAGAAGTTAAAAAATTCACCGAAAATAAAGTTGTCTTTGTAAGTTATGCCAAAAACTTACTATTCCTAACGATAAATTTGTATATTAATTGTTGGTAAAAAAATTCAATGTGAACATTTATTATAAGCGAACAGGCTGATTTTTAAGCTGCTTTTTTGAAGTTCGGTTCTCGTACTATGACAATATAAATATTTATCCTGTAGTCATATTATAAAATCAACCATAAATTAAAGCCAATCATTAGGAGAGTGTCAAAATTCTACATCACTTTTCTGCAAATTTTTTTATGGTAAGTGACTAGCTACGGGATAGAAAGTCTTTATCTTGTCCGTAATATTTGATGCCGCTCATTGACGTGCCAAACAAACTGATAATCAGGTGATAGCAGTTGTGATTAAACTTCATAAAATAGCTTATTTTTTCCATACGAATCTTTTTCTGACAATATCTATTTGAATATATGTACATATGTTTCATACTGCAACAAAATCTATTGCAATCAAACTTTCAAACATTATACAAAATGTTCACAATTCAGGAAGACTTTCTTTGAAAATTTTGAATATACAATTCTGTAGAAAATTTACATAACTCCTGTCTGAGGAAGTGAAAGCTGGAAGAAGTTTAAAATTGCAGTTGATTTTTGTGTTTTTTTTTGGAAATTTTCGTGTAGTTTATTAATGAAGTTTAATTTAAAATGGAAGAAAATCGCAATAGTTTCGGTAATAAATGGACAACACAGTATTTCCTTTGCTTATTTTCGTTTCTTAATCGAAAACACTAAATTCAAAATGTTAAATAAATTGCTATAACTTTAAATAACTGATGCAAGCACAATATTTAGTCTTACTTATTAAATATTTTTTCACATAAAACCAAAAAAGTACTAAGTCTCTTTTTGATATAACTGGTAAAAAAAAAGAACAACCTCACCGGGAATAAAATTTTTCTTCATCGCAATAACCACCGAAAACATTGCATAATTCTTGTAATCTAGTAATAATACCTTCTTTCTCTTTCTTTAATATTCTTTAATGTTTAAAGTCTTGTATCGTACTACATTTATTATTTAAACGCTCATCAGTGCGTTGATTTGTTCATGAGGAAGCCAAAGTGTTTCGCTCAACATATTTTAAAGCACCAAATTATAAAAGCCGTAACTAACCTACCCATAAACGTTTCTATACGAATATGATTTAAATATTCGTTCGATAGAAAAGTGGTTTATTCATCAACCTTTGTTATACTAATATTTTTTTGCAGCATTTATCTTTATATTTATACCAAATTGACCGAACAAACTAGTGCATGACAGAAAATACCAGCACTTATTAGAAAAAATGTACTTCGAACAACCCGCAAGCGGTAGGTATTTCTATAAAATATGTAAGCAACCACAATGTTAAGCCGGCAAATTTGGCTTGAAAGGAAAATTGTTCATTCGTTCTCAGAACTATGAAGTACCTAGCAACCGGGCCAAATACAAATACTCATACCATGATCCATATATACCAAAGAGAGAGCACGTATGTAGATGCTGTACAACGTCATGTATCAACATGTAATGTACGACTTTTAAGCTAACTTTTGTGTAGATGTTTTGTATATGTGTATGTGCATACTCGTATAAGTACATATGTATGTATGTGGGGATGCACGTACACAATCACACGTGCCAGATATGACAGCGTTTATTGGCTGCTAGCCGAAAAGTGATGCCGCATATGAGCTACTAACCAAACTAACTGGACCGACTATATAATTATAATTCGGGTTCGTTTTTGATGTTCATTGATTGATCTTTATTTTCGAACTGACTTTGCTAACAATTATCTTCGTCCTCTTACAGATAGTTACAATAGTATTCGTGATTATAATATTCGTGTCCATTCTCTCCTGTTTCTGACGGTAACTGAGTTGGTGATAACGGTAAAGTTGTTGATGTTATTACTTGTTGAACACAGTTTTAGCTATGAATTAACTTAAACTCGTTTTTTGAGTAAGTCGAACGAGCGTTTGTTTGCAAATGTGGGAAACATTTGAGATCAGAAACCAGTATATTTCGTCAATGCGAAAATCTGTCCTTGATAGAATAACTCAAATGCAAGAATTTAGCTCTTCACCAGCTGGTCAAACATTTTTTTAAGACCTAAGAATTAAAAAATTGTATAATATGTTCGTATAAGTGGGATATCAAATAAGAAAAGAATAAATTCACATATTGTTGTCTTCCAATAAATATTAAAATTTTTCAATAAAATTTTTTTATTTAAATTTGCCAAATATTTTGTTAACTATTTTTACTTCAGCTATAGGTATGTAAACCTTTTCACTTCAAAGAAGTAAAGGTTTACATATTTTTCGAAGAACCTCTCTCTCGAAGACTCCTACATATATCATCTGATGTCTTGAACGTCCTGCTTCTATGCCATTAAATAGGAAAGGGCATACTGAGAGACTTAACGAGTATGGCTTGTGTACGCCAAGAGAAGACTTTATTGCTCAGTCAGTCCGAAAAAGCAAAAGTCTTAAATATTCATTTGGTCGTGAGCTAAGGTGTGAAGGTGAGCCTAGTGTGGTTACACCGTTACATTTCGTTGAAAGGCACATCGGGGACTGAAGCCTCTCGTTCATGTGTAGGATCCGCTGCGAACAGGTGTCAGGGACGAAATTTTTAGTATTATCAGTTCTATGGAGCGCTTTTTATATCTTTAATTTTTTTGTTTTGTGAAAATAGTGTATTACAATAAAGTTACCAGCATTTATTTTGACAGACATTGTTCTGGGAATTTTATTAGAAGAATTCAATTTATCTAGACTATAACAACGCACCAATGTTTCAAATGCCCTATATGTGCCGTCTTGTTGCAGCAAAGGAATTACTTATATTAGCGAATTTTATAACATGATAGTTTGCAAAATTGTTCCTCCAAATTTCAAATAAATATACAGATACAGCATAAAATATGCACTGCGTTAGAATATTGTTATGTTCCATGTAAATATATCAAAAAAAGAAAAATCATTTAAATTGTCTACAAAAACGTAAGAGGACAATGAGAAGAAAATCTAATCGGAATTCAATAAGCTGACTACTGAATTATGTACAGAAATGTTGAGAGGAACCGAAAAATATTCATGCTCGAATATGTGCTACGAATATGTACGTTTATACTACTGACAGATGGGCGTACTTATGCAGATAAACGGACACATAACATATTTCTGCAAAATACTTTATGCCTGACAGACGACACTTATCTGCATTTCGATATCAGCTGATTTGACGAAAGAAATCGAGCTTAAAATGTAAAGTCAGGAAAATAAAATTGGCAGCTAATTAAATGGCAAAATATCATTACGCATTAAAAAAAAAGCTTAAAATTATTTTCTTAAAGTTGCTTAATAAAATCAAAACAACCAATACATTGCGTATTCTTAGCTGGATGCAAAAGCCTTGTATGATAACATTTTCCGACATTGGAGAAATGCACTTGTGCAAATTCGTGAATATATTTTACTTGCTGTAGACGATATAAATAATTTATACACATTGATACTATTTCATGAATGATCGCAATAGCTGCTGGGAACGTGATGTACCTTAAAAGGACGAAAATCGTTTCAAAGAAAATTTGAATTTCCACAGAAATACATTTCGGAGAATTTGAGGAAAAGTTGTGTGTATTGATGCAATGTATTCCACTTCGTAGAAGATTTTTCATTTTGGAATATAGAACTTTTGCACGTCTATTTGGAAGAACATGCAGTATTGGTGACGAAATTGTTGTGAATTTTTGCAAAGCAGTTGCGAAAATCTTTCGAACTGCATACATCGTCCAAATCACACTAAACAACAAATCTTAAATATCACATTTAAATTTATAATTTGTTTTAATATGCTATTTTTTTTTTTTTTTTAACAAACACTTTCAGCAAATAGTAAATATTTGTTAAAAGCGGCAGCGTTGCCCTATCTTCGAGTGCTTTTGTGTATTTGGAAGAGGAATATGCGAGAGTTTATGTAGGTCAAGGCTACTTATCTAGATAAACTATGAATATACACTTACTAGTTTTGCATACTTTTCAATTCGGTTTAGTATTCTTAGGTGCACGTCTGAAGTGATGGATAATTACTTGGTTTTTTTTTTATATTTTATTTTGCTGAGGGCGAACCAAACAACTTTTTTCATAGGGAAGAGATTGAAAAAATTCTCAAAAAACAACAATAATTTTCAGTCACTTTGGTGTGCTGAACTGAATGAGTTAATGAGAATTTTTTGCAGCAGTCGCCAAAATATTGCGCTTAATTTATTTTTATATGAAAAAAAAACGCAACACAATCTTTAAAAAATCTCTCAAAAACCAGCAACATTTTGAACGGACTGAAATATGGAATATAAAGGTAGTTAAGACTGCTTACTTAACATATTCCCTACGTTTCTGAGAAAGATGATTGAAATTTTAATGCATATTTTTAATATTATTATAAATTTTATTGAACGCAAGGCGAATTAAATAAGTTAAACGCAACTATGTATGGCATCGAAAACTTTGAAAATCCATATAAGCAAGTATGTCTTAGATTCTTGGTAAGATCTTTGTAGGAAAATAGATGCGATGAGAAGATGTGACGAGCTCCTAAAATCAGCTGTAACTTCAAAAGTCAAACAGAGCTTTTGTGTGCAGTATTTATAGTACTTAAACTTAAATATAAATGTATTGCAATACAAACATATACATATTTATTGATGTATGTTTGTATGCAAATACATATAATTGCATGCTCAGCTGACTCATACATGTGCACACATATACATTCACACTGAGTGTATGAACGGACTTAAACAAAATCCGTTTTCATATTAGAATAAATTGGAAATGTACCAAATAAATTTCGTTCTTCAAAGAGCTTGCAGAATATTAGCTGAAAATCGTCCAGCAGCTCAGGTTACTGCACAACATTTATGTACTTATTATTGGGATATCGAGTGAATGTAAATAGTCGGCGTGAATGTGTGTAAATAAAATGAAATGCATTCATGCGCATCCACACATACATATGCCATATATACCTACCCTGCAAAAAATTCTGCGACTAATCTCTAAAGAGAGTAATCCAGGATTAGTCTCTATCGGGTACAATTGTGCATTAATTAGTCGCAACTAGTATAATGGGAGATTAGTCCTATATTCATCTCTTTCGGGTATGATAAACGATGCATTGGTATATGTACGCACTTAGGCAATAGAATTTCATGCACGTCGTTGGCATGTAAGGAGAGCATTCGCTTAGCAACCCTCGGGACGCTGGTTCGATTCAAAGTCGAAGCAAAGATTTTTATTTTTATTTTTTATAAATGGACTGGTCCTAATTTATACCCATTCGAATATAGAAGGGGTCAATTAGTCTCTTCATGGGACATGCTCGAACAAAAGGGAACAGTTCATTCCATATAAATAGATCAGAAATTGTATTAGTCGCATGTTCCCTTGCGACTATTCCCGGACTCATCCTAGACTAATCGCATTTTTTGCTGGGTACATATATACATATATAAAATATGATACGCACACAAGTACATATGTGTGTATATACATACATAATTGCATGAAGCTCTTTAAGCTCGTTTTATGCTTATCAAACATGATTATTGGCCGGTCCATGGGGATGCCTCTGCCAGAGTGCTGTGCTATCTTCATTGCTGTCTGCTGGCTGCTTGTTTCTTCTAAGCGCACTTTAGCAGCTGAGCGGTATTATATGTATGTACATATGTATGTACATATGTGTGTGTGTCCGTATATATTTATGCCTAAAGCGGGGAGGATAACTTTTAGTGACCAACATTTAAGAGATGCTGCTTATGTAGGCGATAGCGTTGCACTTGTGTATACTGAAGCTAGTGCAGTAAGAAAGCTATATTTTGGTTGCTTTCAATCCTCTACCACATACATACATAATATACGGACATAGTTAACTGCAGTTGTTGCAAGTTCAAGTTATTGCTTATTGTTTACTGCATATTGTTCATATTTGTGGATGTTGCAGCTGCCATCCTTTGCTTTTCACAGACATGTGTCGAATGTGGTTTGCCGCTCTCGGCGCCGCATTTAACTAAGTGTTGACGCAAATTTGTGTAAGTTCCTAAAGAAATTTCAATAAATCAGAAATTTCTAACATTTCAGGTTACGTCGGAAAAGTTAGTTGTGTTGAAATATTGACGGCAAAAGTAAACAAATAAATGTAGACAACGCAATTCTGAGTTAAGGAAAAGCCGAAATTTGGCTTGTGGGTAAAAGACGATATATAAAAGTGGTCCAGTGAGTGAAAGTATGAAAAGGATAAGTTGAAAATAAGCTGATGTAGGAGCAAACATTCACTTTAATATGGTGTTTGGGGAAGAGATTTGCAGTTTCTATAGCAACTCATATATGTATGCAGATATTTATAATGGGTTTTTCAATAGGGACGCTACAGAAGTAGACCAATATGGACAGCAAACGACGCAAAATATGCGTTATTGGTCACACAGCAACCCACACATACTCAATGAGTTACCATTGCATCCCGAAAAAATTACGGTTTGGTGCGGTTTATGGGCCGTACTTCTTTCGTGATGATCAAGACCGGCACGTTACTGTGAATGGGAATCGCTACCGCTCAATGATAACCGAATATTTTTTGCCCGAATTGGATGATATGGACTTGGACAATATGTGGTTTGAACAGGACGGCGCCACAAGCCACACAGCGAATGCCACAATTGATTTATTGAAAACCAAGTTTGGTGAACGTGTTATCTCACGAAATGGCCCAGTCAATTGACCGCCTCGGTCGTGCGACTTAACGCCGTTAGACTATTTTCTGTGGAGTTACGTCAAGTCTATGGTCTATGCCAACAAGCCAGCGACGATTGATGAACTTCGTACGAAAATCGAACGTGAAATTACAGCAGTATCGGCCGATTTATACTTTCGCAGGAATAAAGATTTTCATTGATATCCAAAACCGTTATTGTTTTATTTAAAAAAACTTATGTAGCGTCTCTATTTGAAAACCCTTTACTAACCTTTTCATGTACATACATACATATGTACATATGTATGTATTTTTATATACGCAAGTGCGTTGTAGTGTGCGGCCCCTTGTTCAACATTTAGAATTTCATAAGTACCACTTGTACTATGTTGCGCTATTCAATGAGTTGTTATTTAAAAATAGTTACAAAAAAAGTTAGCTTCGAGTGAGTGAATATGCAATATTCATATGAACATAGTTTCAGCGAACTCTCAACCAAAATATCTGTGAATATGTTTCAAATACTCGTATTGCGTGCACAAATTTAAAGATGATAAAAGCTTTTTGGCTTTCTCTTGTTTTTTTTTTAATTCGGACAAGAACGGCTTTTGTGTACACTATAAAGATTGAAGTGCATGACTGGGTGTTTGCTCAAATTATTGTATAAGACCGATGAAACGATTTCGTTGGTTTTACGTGGAGCATTTTCTTATTCATAGACTCAACAAAACAAATTCTTAAATATGTTCCCTTGCATAAAATTGGTTATAAAAGGAAATTCTAGTTGCAGGATAACAAAACATAATAATCCCATCTTTAGTATCAATAAAATGTATTATTTTAACTTATTTGGTAATTAGAGAAAAGCTCATAAAGCACAGTTTTTTACAAAAATGAATATTGTTTCCGTTTCCTTTTCAAAACGTTCACAAAACTGGGTACTAAAAAGACAACAGCGAGCATTTTGATAGGCTATTTTGTCTGTAAATTTCGATCACAGAATTGAGATCGTTATTAAATTTTCGGCCAATAAATTGTTGTATAGCTTTAACTGTTAATTTTAAGCGTACTTTTGTTGTTCGAGATTGGTTGTTAGTGCATTTGAATTAGTAAATTGAACAATTTATGGCTATGAAAACATGTCTTTAAAAATGTTCTCTGTTTAAAAAACGCTCTTTAATTTCTATAGTCAATATGTGCTCAACAAAATCATTTCAAACTTTATTTTTAAATCTATGTATGAGTTTTGGAGCGATTTGTAAATGCTTTTCAAAATCGTCCACTTCTTTGAGTTTCTTGTTGAATGAATGCAACGTTTTTGGTTCATATTCAAAAATGTATGGCTCTCCTTGTGAAAAGAAGTGGCGAAGCGGAATCTAACTAATTCAACTTATTATTTGTATAGTAGAATCCAGTATCGAGGTTTAGGGATAAAAATAGCACATCAATAATTTTAGACTTACATTGAAAGTGTCAATCTGTTTCTAAATAGCTAGGCAAATGTGAAATTATTTACATTCCACTGCATTAAGGAGGCAACATTTCAGGATAGTCATTACGTTACAAACAATATAGCCTAATTGAAAAATGCAACGCATTTATTTAATCAAATTTCACAATAAATGAGGAAAGAAGCAAATGAATTTCTGTAGCTCCTTGTTTCAGTTTTGTATGGGCTGAAAACAAAAATTGTTTTTAGCTTCTTTCTCAATTTCAACAATCGTCGCCTCACCGCCCTTCTTGTAACTGAAATCATTCTTGAGTGTTTGTAAACGTGTATGCTATTCTCTGGAGTAATTTATAGAACTTTTACATTCATACTTTAACAAAAATTGATAACTTTAATGGCTTTTTAAGCGTATAGGAAATTTTCGATATTAGTTTTTAAATCAAAATATTTTCTTTTTTCTTTCATATTACTGCATGAGAAAAGGTAGCAATTTTATAAATAAAAGAACACATATTGATTTAACTTTATATAGCAAATGAGTAATTGGACCAAACTTGGCGTTACAAGTTGCCATATAGCAGTTTTATTATAATATGTATTGAAAATTATTTAAAAATTAACAAAAGTGTTTCAAAATAAGCAAAATTTTTATTTTGTAATTTTAAAAAGAACCCAAGCCGTTATTTATTTCTTGAAAAATGCTTAAGATTTTATTATTTTGACACTTTACATGCGGCAAAATATTGCAACCGCGCGAATAGAATCACCCTTCAGTGTAAATAAATAAAATTAAAAACAAAAATTCTTCTAGCTATTATAAATAAGTATTCGTTTTTTGCACAGATATAAACTTCATATTTTTCTTAAATCTTTTTCAAAATTATTAAGATAAATATTTTTAACTTTTATTCGCACAGTTAAAATTGTTGCTTAAAGATATTACAAATCTGCACGAAAAAAATTTCAATCGTTTTCAAGCACATACATGCATACATACATACACAGGCATGCACATATATTCATGCCCAACCCTTCATGAACGTAGCATATTCAGTAACTTTGAAAATAATAAAAAACCGCCGCTCTTTAAATGCACTTAAATATCTAAAATTTGCATTTCTTTCACATTCCATTTTCATTTTTCACTCGTAAGTATACCTCAATGTAGTATACGAATTGTTATCAACATACTTAGGGTAGTTTTTCGATGGGCGAAATATTTTAAAACGCTCGCTTTCACATGCCACGAAGTCCATTTAAAAAATTAAAACAGTATTTTGATAAATTTGTATAGGTCATTGAATTTTATTTATTTATTATTTTAAATTTAAAATGTTATTAATTTCTAAAATTTTTAATTAGCTAACGGACTTTGAAACCTCTTCTGGCTTGCCTATATTTTGAATGCAATATGTTAGGGCATCAGATAGAAACTTTAACATATTATTAATGGAGCTTCCAAAAAGCGAATTATTCCATTTTATGAGTTTACACCTGTAATATTGGAAAATTTATAAAAATCATGTGCATGCTGCAGTATAAATTAAGTGCAAGTAGCAGGTTTTTTTTTTCAGGTAAAGAAAATTAATTTGCTGGAAAAATAGCAGTAAGATTACTTCAACAAGTAACGATGTAATTTGTACCTGAATGCACTTGTAATGAAATTACACTCACTCTGCACGTACCTAAGTAAATCACACTGTTTTTTGACAATCAAAAGTTTCTCTTGAATACCAATATGAACTAAAATTTTTTGAAAACAGAACATTTTTTTGAGAAATCGGCTGATTTCGATGTAAGTTTGCTAATAAGGTGTTAAATAATGTGCCTTATTTCAATTGTCATTAATCAAATGCAAATTAAATTTCATTGCCAGTAACCAATAACAATTATACTGGCAAAGCAATTGCAACATTATTATCAGTAAAAAGTTATTGCTTACTGCTTTTTGGATCGATAAAAGTTATAAATATTTCTAGCCGAGTAACTTCAATCTGCACCGAGTAAAAGTAAAAATAGATATGCCGCTGAGTTCGCGGATCGAATCTCGACCAGGGCAAGTAAAATATCAATCACAGAAAAAGCTTGTTTCCTTATTGCGGACGCCCCTCGGAAAGCAATGGAGAATAGTATAGTATTTTTGCCATGAAAAAGCTTCTCATAAAATACATATGCCGCTCGGAGTCGCACAAAACTGTAGGTCCCTGCATTTGTGATACAACAGAACAGACGACCACTACAAAACGTTAAGAGATGCTAGACCAAATAAGAGAGATCCTAGACAAAAAAAATGTAAGTACTTCTTCTTACAGTTACAAAATAAAATTAAAACTTTCTTAAGCAGAGCCCTGTAGACATCGAATTGGTTGTGGAAAAACGCATACCTGGGTATTCGCCTCAGCGAAGAGACGATTTATAGCTATATTTTATACAAGGTTAACATATTAAAGTTAGTTAAATTTAAATTAAATTATACATAAGTTTAACGAAATATTAAAACATGGGCGTCAAACGGTTTATCTTCGCATGGAGAATATTCGTAACTGTATTTTGAAGAACTTGTAAAATCGTATTTAATTAAGTTTTAGTAGTCAATTATATGAAATGTTTGAAGGTTTAGTGATATATTTGCAAGACGTTTGCTACCGGTTGAAAAGGCGAATGTTATTTAATTAAATATGCCCACATTATATGAATATTTAAAAAGCGAATGTGCAAGGTTTTATTATTATTATAACATTTAACAATGCTTTAAGCAATTCTTGCTACTTTTCAATATTTAGAACAACTGCTTTTAGGAATCGTGTTGCAAATATTATACACAAATATTTTGCTTCACCGTTGACCATAGTTTTAACACGGATTACCATTTTAATTTATGTATGTATGTATATAGCTACATAACGATACATGATACGTACCATCCTAAACTTCAAAGTACTTGGCGATGGCGCTATAAAGTGACTATGTAAAGTACCATGAAATAGTATTAACCAACACCCCATATGGAGCTTTTCACCACCTCTAACAAACTTTCGTCCTTACCTCGCACGCTTTGCACACTCCTTCTGCTGTTCTGAGGATATTGGAACATTTATTTATGGTTTTTTTTTTTTTTATTAGAGAGTGAAAGAGTTTGATTGAAATAACACGATAGTCAGTGTAACTTAATTTTCGCTCTTCCACTCAGTTGTGCGTTGAATTTAAATTGAAATGTACCTGCGAACAAGCGTACATATACATGCAGGTTAGTGAAGTCATCTCAGCGCTAATCATCACGATTTCAAGTTATCGATTATTGTGATTTCGGGGGGAATCGAGTAAAGAAATAAATATAACTTGCTTTCAATTGTAGAAATAATTAATTGCATTCCTCCTGCACTTCGATCTTAATTTAGTTCAATATTTCAGTTAGAAATTTATTTACAAAGAAAGAAATAAGTGGAAAACAATAGCGCCGTCATTAAATGTGTTGTGGCACCGGTTGCTCTTGTATAGTCCACTGTTTGCTGTGCATTATGTAAAGGAACATATACAAATTTAAAATGGTGTGGGTGAGGCATTATGCCAGGCTCAAGATCTTCGCTTGCTGCCATGAAGTGCACAGTGCCGGCATAAATAATTGAAATATGTCATATATTTTTCTTTTATTTAATATCTTCTGTTATTCTTCAACTAACATAAAACTATATAAATTAAAGTTTCATTCAACAAAATTTGATCAACACTTTTCACAGAACGATTATTAAGCTTCTGGAAGCTTTACCGCCGTCCGTAATTAAATATTCGCCTAAGCATTGTTTGCGTTTGTGCATCATTGCGGAGCTACTGCTCCAGGTCGTGTTTTGCATTTTCTTTCTCTTCCCTGCAGATTCTGCAACGTTCTTGCGAATATATTTCTAGTTTATTGAGGTGATAATAGCATACAAAGTCCTTTAAGAATTCCGGTGATCATACTCTAGTTGTTCTTTGATTACCCCATGCTTTCTTTGTATCTTGTTTAGTTGTAAGTGCCCAAAAGAGATTTAGAGGGTTCCTTCTCTTTTCTTGTTGAGACAGAGAGGGGAACAAACCCTGTGAAAGGTTTGTGGCTTAAAAAAGTTATTTTATAAATTGTCAATTTTTTTGTTAGTATCTAACGTATGAAATTATTGAGTGAGTATATTCAAAAACACAATATTTTATACTTCCAACTTATTGTACTCCTATTCAGCTATCAATAAAATTATACTTACACACGCCATTTTGAAGAAAGAAATCGAACCATATCACGCAAGTTAAGCTCTTTAGAGAATATACAGGCACTTCAGTTGACTAAAGTCTTGATAGATCCATTCACAACTACATCCATTAAGGACTTCAATTAATTTTAATGCAATAAATTAAATTTATATATGCACCAGAAATTAAAGGCACGAATATAACAAATTTCAACTTGAACAAATTATTCAAAAGCACACGCTTTCTTTATTGGATTCAAAAGAGTAACTTCGAAGTACACATCAGCTAAATGCAGACACGTAAATTCAATTATGACGTATTTACTTGGCAATTTCCGTAAATGCAGAAGCGATACAACACGCAAACCCATCAACCCAAACGTAGAGTTAAAATGCTACACGTACATACTAGTACAATAGAAAAATAGAGGATATTGGTAAACGATTAAGTATTGCATGCGCATTTCGAATTCATATTAACAAGTATGCTTCTGTTATAGAACTGAAATTAAATGGAAACAAACGTCTGACAAACAGAGAGAAAGAACGAAAGAAAATAACTATGAAGCGATGTGAAATGAAATGAGAAAATATATAACTTTGATGGTTACGCTATTTAGGAAGCGAAGCGTTTGTGTGAACTTAATGGGGTATAGAAATTGATATATATGTTTGTATTGTAGTATGCACATAAATGAATGAAAAAGCAATTTCAGAATAATTTATTGCTGTTTGATGTTGAATGAGTCTCGCAGATTGTATTCGCCATAGTCATAATAGTCAGACGATGTTGAGGTATCAAACATAATGCCAGCTACTTATGTTGCACACAATTCACAGATAATTCTTGACTGCTCAAAAATAGAAAAAAATATTGAAATCTCAAGCTACTCTTATCGGTTACACGTACATATATGCCCAGCGGAAAAATTGTGTTTGCTCGCTGAAGCTAATGGAGCAACTCTGTGAATTGCATCGCTTGACACAAAAACTCGGAATTATTTAAATGAAACTATTAAGTATTAGCGATGTCTTAGATAAGAGTGCTATTGGTAATTTTGCAAAAAAAAAAATCCCAAAGAGTGCCTTCGTAACGTGGGAAACAGCCTGCTCGAATCTGTAGAGGAAGCAGCATAACTTTTGAAATGTTGGAAATGTAAAAGTGTTCTTTCAAAATCTTACGCTTTTGCTTCTCTAAATCTATGGATGCCCAGTTAGGCATCCGTCCGAAAAATAATTCTGCAGATTATCTAAGCTTACTAACGCATTAACTGACAGATAATTTTAAACAATTTTTCGAATAAACTAAAAAAATTTAATGGAAGTTGTTTAAACTTGCTTATAAAATTGTCCAGTTTATGAAAGATTTAATAAGAAAAATTGCAGCATTTTTTCGTGGCAGATGCTATTTCGCAGATGCGCACATCTCCGCAATCTAATAAATCAATGATAAAATGCCCAATAAACATGTTGAAAATTATTTGCAGCAAAATTATGTCCGAGGTCTTATCAAGTAAAATATGTACAAGTATACGGTGCGCTGGAAAATATACCTTAAAAATCACAATATAATGTTGCAAATATTTAGGAATCCTTTTATTTATTTAATTTAAGTTTATAATTTTTTCAATATCATATTTCATATAAATAATTAAGCAAAGAAAATATCTTTTTATTTTTAATTAGAATACAAAAAACTTCAAAAATTTTCAATATTGAATGTTTGAAAATGTTTGATAATTTATAAAGAACACAGAATCGGGGTGTAAATTACTATTGATATACATTTTGTCTAAAGATGAATATTTAGAAAAAAAAAAATTGAATAACTGGTTCATCGGCATGACCCAGATACATTACTTTTGAGGCGTTTTTTAATACAACTTTTCTGATTACTATTATCAATATTGCAACGCCTAGTATTATACCACAAAAAAATATCCTTAATAAATCAAATTAAAATTGAGGGTTAAGAGAAAGTCGAGCTATTAAAAAAAATATGCTTAAAAGAAGTACCTTCATAAAATAAGAAAAATATATAAATTATTATAAACTTGCTTAATGTAAGAAGTTACATATTTGTAGGCTTTGTTTTTAGCATAAAATTCATTAAAAAAACTTTTCAATAAAATAAATAAATAAAGTTTTTACGACATAGTTTAAAACAGTCATTCAGTATGTTTTGTGAAAAGCATTACAATATTTCGGAAGGAGGATTATACGTATATACTCATGGAAGTTATTCCTTGAAAAAAAAAAAATGTATGAGCCGCCATCTATGTAAGAGGCAATACGATTACAAACGCATCATTATGAGGTAGCTGGCGACCGAATTTTTTTTTGTAATTTTAAGAAACGTTAGTAGGAGTGTTTAACCGTCTTTACACTTTTCCGAAATAATTCATACAATAAATTTAATTGTATATTTTATTTTAGTCCATAAGACATTTGAATTAAACGAAAACTTCCAAGAGGGTAATTACCAATATTGTTCCAAGCATAAATTGATTTAATTCAATATTATAAATGAGTAATGAGTGCAGGTATGAATGTATGTATATACAATGAAAAAAGTTTCATGTTTCATATGCAGTTTTGAACATTTTCACAAAAATGTAAGTGACCGTTGTATGAAAAGCAAATTCGAATCACCATAGTTTTACCTGATAACTGACATTTTTTTGTTTGCATCTCCAAGTGGTTAGCGTTTGCGTGTGACGAATGCTCTTCAACGGTAAGAGAATTTCGATTTACTGACCATTCAATTTCTTTAATTTCTATGTACTCGTATGTATGTGTGTATATAATCCTGTGCTTTGTACAATGTATATTGTATAATTGTCTATATTATGCATCGGACACTGTTTATGACGGCGATGTCGGTTCTATCCTTATGATAGTAACTTTCATGTTGCCGTTGTTAAATCACCTAAGGACACGAATTTTGTCACATGGCAATGGCCATTAGTCTTAACGACTTGTTAAAGTATTTAATTTTCACTTCGCTGATGAATGGTTTCACACAAATGTTTAAAGACATTTTAATGAGAGTTAAAGCAACAAGTATGCGAGGCGAAGTTATACGCTTTTAATGACTGATGTGGAACAACGAGGTATTGTGCAGCGGAGTTAAGTCACGACCGAAAATGATTTTCGATGAACTTGTTTATATTGCGGAATAAAACGTTTTCAGCTTTTAAGAGGTAAGAGGTTTTGGATTAATTTTATCTCTTATATTAACATTAAAATGCCTAAATTCGAAATAAGATATTAATCAGCATTTTAAAAGGCAACGATTTATGCAAAAATCAGTTAAAGTATTTCGACATCAGTTGCCTGAATTTCATTAAAATCCAAAAACATTTCCGAAGTATTTACATAGTGTAAGTACCCGGGACACTTTATAAGGCAAAATTTGACATTTGAGGAAGTTTGAAAGTAGTCGTTTAACTATTATAATGAAAACCAGCACTCAGATATGATTAACGATCATCTTGAGATGATTAAGGTCAGCGCAAGATGTTGGTTATTTTAGATGCTCTGCATAAGATAGATCTCAATATTCTAGATCACACATCTTACAGCATTGTGAATTTTTAATTTTCAGCAATAGACAACAAATTTTTTTTTCGAAGATAAATACTTGTACATCTACGAAGATCCTGAAAAAGCTCTTCCTTATTTTACATCTTATATTAAATTTAATTTAGTTTGTATTTTTAAAATACCAAGCCTTTCAAAACTATAATACGTCGAAGCGCATTGTCGTATTTCGGCGATTTATCTTTCTTTTAATTAATTTCCGATATATTTCAAATAAAAATAAAAATGAAAATTTGTTTAAAGAAGCCATAAACACGCAAGTTTCAAACCTCTTTTAGTATGTACTATTCTAGTAGATTTAAATGTAGTTCGATTAATTATAATTTAATTTGAAAGCATGGTGGTGAGAGGCGTATTTTGCCGTAGAAATAATTTCACATGCACAAACATTACATAAATTGTATTGTGTGTATGATAGTACTTAAAATTAAATTATGTATGTATCTGTGTATACAACTGTCTGCTAATATTTAACAAATGATATTACTTCAATATCATTTAACAAGATAAAAATTGTATTGCACTTGTGCAAAGATATTACTAAATTACTTAAAGTGGTTATCTAAATTAATGCTCTATTACCAATCATTATAAGTATGTATTTGTTTTAAAAAACATTTCTAAGTCTAAGTTGTTTTTGTAAAAAGAATTTAGGGTATATTGAGTTGTGCATGTAACTAAATTGCAATGTTTATTATACGGAAATTTATCAAAATTTTGATATAGTTGTTTAGATAAGTAATTACCGCTTTGGATTCTTTATCGAAATTATGTTCAACAGAACTCTTTATTTGGCTCGGTATCCAGTTGAACGGCTATTCGCGCCTGGGTTCTCACTATACAAATTTGAGCACTTGAAGCTAAGAACACGCTCCGGTCACTTTTATAGAACGCTTGTATGTACATATTAGAAACGTCAATTTTAAGCATTTTATTGAACCGGGAATTTTCGAGATCTGAAAACAAAATCCCGGGACAAGTTTGGAATCCCGAATTTCATGAAATTTTGACTCGTAATTTTTAATTTGTCAAAAAATGTAACATACATATCTGTAATCGTTGTATTAAAGAGGTATACAAAATAACATTAATATAACAAAGAAGAACGATTTGTTGTAATTCTTGTATTTATTTTTGGCCTTTTAAAAAAAAAATTATTCTATTAGAATTATTCCTTATTTTAAACAAAAAGCAATCTTTAAGAAATTAAAGCCTTAAGCATTTATCGCCTCATAACAAAAACTATCAATTTATTTTACCAAGCCTTCTGATAAATTGTATGCCTCTCGATTATTAGACAATTGTGAGCTGCTCGTTAAAACTTGATGCAATATATCTTTCAGACTTTCTGCCTTATCCACCTCAAGCACCTCATCGTTAGTTCTATTAACATCGCTTTCGTAGTAAGGCTCATTTTTATTTATTTATCGTATTTCTATAGACCGCTATTAAAAAAATATCGGAACGCAGTGCATCTAGTGCAATTGCGCTCGTTAGTGTATGTGGTATTCAGGCCATTTTACCCTCGAAAGGTAAATTTTTTTGAATGATACAAAATTAAAGAAAAAAAAAAAACAAATTCACTGTTTTCTGCAATTCTGGAATTTAATTGGACTTATCCCGGGATATGCGGGAGGGATCCCGAGAAAAAAATGTATCACTAATGATGAGAAATGGTGCGTGCGATGATGCTGGTGGATCAAAACTTTGTTGTCAAATGTGAAAATGTGTATACAGAACGACATAGCTGTAACTCTTTAAGTCTTTGTACTTGTGCTGCAAAGATGCATAGTGGCAACATAAATCTTTAAAATGAAAAAAAAAAAGAAAAACTCAGATAGCTTAGACTTAAAATTTGTTTAGCAAAAAGATACGATTCTAATCAGGTGGCAAAGAGCAATCTTTTGCTTTATTTGTTCCAACTACAAATATAAATATTTAATACTTGACAAATTTGTAATGAAGATTTTATTTGGAAAAACAACAACAGTTTTTTAAATTGTAGAAGTTATATTACTATTTCGGAAATCACCACATTTCCTCATCAGACTTTTTTTTTATTAAATTATTTAAATTTATTTTTTATAACCACTTCCCCCAGGCTTTGAACCAGGAAGCTCTAAGTTGCGGAGCCAACACGCTACAGCTCGAGCTAAATAAATTTGACAATTATAAGGCCAATAAATAACAAAAATGTATTCAAGTATAAATACTTAAAATTGTTGTTGTTTGAAAATGAGCTCGATCCCGATATTTATATTCCTAAAATCTAAAGCAAACAAAAAGTTTGTAAAAACCACGCACTTACGAAAATCTCTCATTTGATGCAGACAACAAACAGCTTGTTTATAATATAAACAGCCACCACCTTTTTTTTGTGCAAATTTGTCCGTATTTGTGTGAAAAATCTCCATGCAGTGAAATGCTTTTAAAATCACCAAATTTTCTAGTTCATACACTGGTAGTTATTGCAGTAAAGTGCCACTAGTTTACAAAGTTAAAAAGTTATTAAGACATTGTTCCGATTTTTAACTTCTTTCCTTAAAGTGTCTTAGCTGCTAAGTCGCATATAAAACATTTGTGGAGGCCTTATTCGCATTAAGAGATAACGCATATTTTGAAGAATACGACTTACAATAATAATTCACAATTTTATTGAGCTCGAGACTAGTTTGTGGAATATTTTATTTGGAGAAACAACAACAGTTTTTAATAGTAGAAGATATAGTACTATTTCGGAAATCACCACATTTCCTAAAGAGACTTCTTTTTATTTAAATAATAACCATTTTATTTTTCATCACCACTTTCCCAGGCGTTGAAGCAAGGACCTCGGGGTTGCAGAGCCAACACAGTACATGTTGTGCTACGCTTGCCGAGTGGACTTTTGTGTTCTTTTCATCTTCCTTAAACAAACCAACTACAAAAAAAGAGAAGCTGATTCGTAGCGATGGCTATCGTGTTTTATTTTCTTAGATGTACATCTTTCTGATAAATTCTACATTAAATAAATTGAGTATGATTCCGTTCTTTAGGTACATATCTTCAATAGCTGAAAAAATGAAGATTATAGTCTAAAGTTTATTTAATGGTACTTCGATAATCTGCCATTTTTAAAAGTCAAACCGATTCATTCACACGTCATGAAAATTTGCGTTAATTTGTAAAAAGTGCAGGTTTGCTGTGCGCGTGCAAAGTTAACGCCATCAAAATAGTGGGAAAACAACCGATAGTTATTAGCTGACCAACACTTTTGCTCGAGTGTTTGCGTTTGAGTTTGAAATTTGACTGCATTTTACAAAATCGCCTCATGATTGTTAGTATTGTTTTCAGTTTTTTTTGGCATTTGGTGTTTTATGGTGCACAATTTCTTGCCTTTTCCTCTATTTGCTTTCATATTTGATGCTTGCGGCAGGTGTAGCGGCGTCAAGTTTTGGTGTTTTCATGTTTGAATATCATTCTTTTTTAACATTAAGTGGACGCTCTTTTCTAGCATACCAATATATGTATTAAGTAAATATTCGTTTATGTTTATATACAAATACTTTATAATAATTACCAATTTTAATGAGCTCGGTACATCTGCCGTTCGGAGTGAGCACAAAATTGTAGATCGTTCCATTTGTGGTACAACATAAAAATATGCACACTACAAATGGTAGCAGAAGCTCGGCCAAACACTGAGCTATATAGTGTTAGCGCCAAATTATTATTATAATTTGTTTTTTATGAATGAAGCTTTAGGAAAAATTCAGAACACCCCTACTGTTGATGGCAGCTCACTCAATCGGCTGGAATTGTGTAAACGCCCAAAAGGCAAAATTTTACAATAAATGAAAACGAATAACGGAGGCCAAATATTTAGCAAATGTGTTTCCAACTGTTTACATGTGCGTGTGTATTTATGTGTGTATGACAAAAACTTCGATCGATTTTTATACCAAATAATGCATATTTGTTTATTGGCTGCATGCCAATCTCGATGCTAAAATAAATTAAAGTTCATTTTTGAATTACTTGTACATACTTTATGTACGTATTTATATTATCAATTTTATTTTTTAATGTACTCGTATACACATGTTTGTCGGTATAAGCTTCATTTTACAATTAAACTCATAAAATGAACTTCGTCATTAAATTTTTAACGCAGCTTATTTTTGCAATAATGCTGAAAATTAAGATTAAATTTATGCTAAAAACACATGAAGAGCATTTGCAATTTATTTGTTTATTTTTTTATTAACTTATTGTGACTAAAGAATGTACCACGTTATTTCAATTGGTCAAAATCAAATTTTTTAGGTTGCATAACTATTGAAAACAAATTGTTTTTTTTTTTCATTTCGGACGTTCAGTTTTTAAATATTCTCAATTTATGTGAAAATCTTAAAAAAAAACTCGATTTTTCATTGAATTAGCAAATTAAAACTTTGTCGCTATCCATATATAACAAAAATAATTTTTGGTTTTGCGATATTCATCTAAATAACAGATTACTTATTAGTTAATATTAACTATGTATGTATGTATATATGTTGGTTGGTAGTTGGCTCGGTAAGCCAAGTCTCCGTTCGATGATCGTATCGCCTCTCACGTGCAAATTTCATTCTGGCTAGAATTTGTGCAAAGTAGTAACTTCTCTCTAGAACCTGTAATTAAAGCATATTTCCATGCAAATGATATATGTTCGCGTGTCTTTGACATATTGAAAAAACATTTACAAGCCATGGAGTTCGCGGGAGTGGTACGGGAATTCGTATTGATGAAACCGATTTCTTTTATAGAAACCTTGTAGTTTATATTGCTGTTGAAATGTTTGTACAATTTGTTGATCTTGATTTTTCCCTCTCTAAGACTGCTTTTTGAATAGTTTGAACTCTGTATTATAGTTAATAACATTTATATGTAATATGCATTTTAAGCTTTTTTTGTTCGTAGTCTGTAAGGATTTGAATTAAAAGACGTAAAATAAATAAATAAAAATTAATATCGATTTTTCTGCTTTACCTTTTTCGTAAAAAATAACATATACCTATATATGACAATTGAAACATTTAGAATATATAAAAATTATTTAAAAATTGCACTACAAATGAATCAGGAAAATTCGAAAAAAAATCATTAGGAATAGTTTATTAAAACTGTTATAAAGTGAAATTTTTTATATTTCTAATAAATGACTGTTGTTGTATTATAACTTTGTTCGCATAACGGTTGTTTGTAACAGAAAAAAATAATCGAGATAGATTTAGCCCTGACTGTCTGTCCGTCCGTCCGTCTGTCCGTGGTTACAATAACTTAAGTGAATCTTGAGATATCTCAATGAAATGAATGGTACATAGATTGCTCTTTGGACAGGGTAGGTTGGTATTGAAAATGGTCAAGATCGGTCAATAACCACGCCCACCTTCCATATAACGGAAGTTTTTGAAAAATGCAAAAACTCCGATTTTTCGGTATCCATTAAAGCAAATTGAGTGAAATACCCAAATACCAAATACCAATTAGGGCGATTTTGAACTAAGAAATTAGGAATTTATGTAATTTTGAAAAATGGGCGTTGCCACGCCCCCTTATGAAAATATGTCTGTATCTCAATAACGGTATAAGGTATCGTCACAAAATTTGGTGAACACATTTCCCTTAGTATCACTGTTATCATCGTTAAAAATTTTTGAAATCGGAAGTTTTGGAAAACGCAAAAAAGTTCATTTTTCAGTATTTATTGGAAGAAATTGAGTAAAAGTTTAATACTAGCTGCGATTTGAAACAAAGAAAGAAGATCGCGAGGGTATATAAAAATCGGTTTTGCCCGAATTTAGCTTTTCTTACTTGTTTTGTATGCTTTCGATTCATAAAAATGAGTGTTTTTTTAATTTCTAGTTGTTTTTTTTTGTTATAATGATTTTATATTTTTAAGTTAATATTTACAGAAATGTGGTCTTTCAGTCTAAAAGAGATTTAGGCTAATGAAATTAAAAATTGAATTTAATATTGAAATTGAGTAAAATACAACAAGAAAGGCATCTTAGTGTTCGAGAAAGCTTTAAATATTGAAGTAGGCATCATATATTTTATTAAATACAAATAAAATTTGTATATAAAAATAAATAAAAATGTATGCACATACATATGTACATACATTTGCCGAAATGCTTTTTACGGATCCTCGAGTTTAATCATCTTAAATCGAAATAGCAGTGCAGAATTAAAATATAACATTTCGTACTCTTACGAAATATTAGAAATCATATATTTTCCTATCATATATTTTTTTTTTATCAAAACTTCATTGCCTTTCCATACTTGTTGTCCATGTCAACATATTTAATTGCTATCGAACATACTGGTGATGTATTTACCCACACACAAAGTTAAATATAACTACATATGTATGTATGCATGAAATAAACGAAATTTCAAACATACATACATACATACATATCTACATATATGGAGGCTCTTAATATTTTGTTTTTATTTTGTTTACATAAATTATAAATTCACACAAATCTGTTTATTGTTTCACTTCTTGCCATTATGCTCATTGCATAACAAAATATATACATATTTGTATGTGTGTAAATATGTTCCATTTTATTTTTTTTTCAATGCTACTAAATTTGGAAATTTACAATCAATTTATTAACGTTTTATTATTTTTCAATTTAAGTGCAAATATTTCTCTAATTGATACCACAAAAGAAAATAAAAAGTTCAAAATCAAAAAATTCAATGACATTTTTTATTATTAGCTATATTAAAATGGAATAGGCTTAAAACTGCATACACGGAAAAGTTCTAAATTTTTTTTTGTAAAAAAATATGTACTAATGAAAAAGTTTGTGGTTTATTAAAAATTTGTCAGGCTTAAATAAATTTTGTTAGATAATATACGGGTTGACATATACTTATGTATGTACATTTGTATATGTTTCAAGAACTGAGCAAGTAGCACACGAAAAGTGAATGCCAAATTTATTTCAAGTGTAGCAAAAATTAAATTTGATTTTATAATATCTAAACCAAAAATGCATTAATGTAAACTATAGGTCATAATCACTGTCATTCACATTCACATTGTCATTGTCATAATCAATTAATAGCCGACTTTTTCGCAATAGCCAGATTTAAAGTTGGAGTAACGAAAATCCGTCGAGAAGACACTTCTAATTCTGATCTTTTGTTGTTGTTGCTTCCGACAGGGTGTGAAGTCTTAAAACCAAACTTGTCAAGGGATGACGAAAATTCGTTCTAAAAGCAAACACTTCATATTGTTAAATTAAACGAAATTAAACGCTTCGTGTTATAACTCGATATGCCGCTGAGTTCGAGGTTCGAATCTCAGTGCGGGCAAGTAAAATGTAAATTATAGTAAAGTTTTTTTTTAACGGTGCTGACCACCTCGACAGGCAATGGCAAACCTGCGAGACTTTTTCTGCCCTGAAAATGCTTCTCATAAATAAATACATCTGCCGTTCGGAGTCGGTAGGTCCCAACACTTGTGGTACAGCATAAAAGACACACACCACAAATGTTGGGAGATGCTCGACGAAACACTGAGCTGAATAATGCGAGCGCCAAATTAATAAAAATAAAGTATAAATGGTTTTCGATTTTTAAGAAATATATAAATTAACAAATGGAAACCATTTGAGTTGGTCGAGTAAGAGGGAGGAGATTTCAAAAGCCAGAATTGACTAGGGAAAGCCACTAATCTGCTATTGATCGAAGTTTTAAATGAACATACTCGTACATAAATGAACTTTAGAATAATTGGACTGCGACAATCAGGATCTCTAAAGTTATTTACAATTTCTTCGCACATACTTACATACGAGTATGTACATAAATACTGAAAATAAATAATATCCAATAAGTGTTAGGTAATTTGTTGTCAAATCTTCCTACTTTGTCTACTTTTAACAACCAAACGATAGTCTTATCTTTGCAGAGATCGATTAACTCTAAATTTTTTTGTAACCCCCTTTGCTTTCGAAAAATACACTTTTAAAGTTGTTAAAATACTCCATTAAAGTATTATTGTCAATTATTGTTATGCAAGATTCGTAATTTAATCATAAAATGGTCGCATTAATCGCAATATTGAACACAAATCACTTTTGTGGATTTGTTTTATTTTTTGCGTATTCATTAAGAATAAAATAAAAAAAATTTCTGCAAAAATATCGCACTCTTTAGCAACTTAAAATTACTATTAACTATGAACCTACGTTTTGTGTTATCTGCTGCCGTTTTCAGAAAGTGGAACAAATTTTTTTACTTTTCCTATCCTTCGTAATTGGAACTTATATATTTATTTTAACTTTTTTATTTTATTAAAGTGTAGATTTCCAACAGTATTTCAAAAAACACAAATGTATTTAAGAAAAACGCAAATGTATTTAAAAGAAGATCAATTGTATTTAAGAAAAAAGCTAATGTATTTTAAAAAAGATCAATTGTATTTCAGAAAAACACAAACAATTGATCTCTTCTGAAATACATTTGTGTTTTTCTGAAATACTGCTGGAAAAGGTGTAATTCTAGCGTATGTGAATTGTTAAAAAAAAAAATATATATATGAAAAATTAAGGGATAACGACCAAGGATTCTGATTCCTGGTAACATTGGTTGTACATACGGCACGAAATATCTATTCTCCCAAAGGTAAACAAATTTGACTTGAATAAATACGGTTTTCATTTTTATTCCTTGTAAACAAAAATTTCTCTTAACCTAGCATCAAAAACATTTACTGAAATTTTGCCCAATTACAACTGAATACAACGAAACTTTGTTGAATTATTATAAATTTAGTAAACAATTTAAAGCTTGAACTTATAACTAGTATAATTTTATTTATTATTAGAAATTAAAAAGAAGAAAATAAATACTCAAAACATACATACATATAATCATAAAGGTGTCGGGTAATTTGTGCCTTTTTTGTATCTTTCTAAATTCATATCTTATATTTCTAAGTTTCAAACCAAAACATTCTTTGGAGATTAAAACCCGAAAAATGGAACATAAATTGCATAACAAGAAACCTATTCATATTAAACAAAAATAATAACAAAAAAGTCAGTTATTTGTGCTGTTCTGAAACAATGAAACAAAACAATTTTATTTGGTATCGCGGAAGAAAACAGATTATTGAGAATTAAAGCGGAGGAAATCAGCTAATATTGCATATAAATGCAATGAAGAAACTATGCAATAATATCACTCTACAGCAGTAACCAAAATGCACCGAAAATGTACGAATCGTAAACAATTTGGCAATTGTGAAAGTGCAAGACAAAAATAGAGAGCGTGTACCTATTGGAAATAATCGCACACAAACACAAACTTACACATATTTTTTGTTGTGAACAGTCGACAAAATCATAAGCTCTGTGTTTTATTAAAAATTTATAGTGAAAAGTGACGGTGTATTCCGAAAAAAGTGTACAGGGCGGTCGTTAAAATTACCCGCTTCCCTGCAGCAGTGAAAAACACCGACACAAACGGAATCCAGATAAGTATCATCATCAGTGAGAAAATTTATAAACCTTTTTTTTCAGCCTACGTTTTGTTTTGTTTTGGGTTTTCATAAAGAAACCAAAAACAACACCAACAGCAAACAAAAGTACTTTTGGCGCGCTAAACAGCTGATTAAAAGTGTGCGTTCAACCACAAGCTGCAAAACAGCTGGAAATAGTGAAAGTGATAAAGCAGCGTCTTTCGTCGATAAGAAAGCTCCAAGTCCAAGTTTTCCTCCGAATAGCAAGGACACAAACCACACATCGATAAAGCAGTATATACAGCGATCACTCGAAATACAACGGCGTGCACAAAATTAGCAGCGGGCCAAGTCGAAACTAATGGAGAATGGCTGAACCCGCCGAAAACCCATTTAGGCGGAGTTCAGGTGTTATGCACTCCCCTCCGAGAGTAAGGGAAAGGAATGAGGCTGAAAAAGCCGAAGTCCAAAAGAGAAGTGCGCTCGCTTTAGAAGACGACGGATGTCAAGAAGCGAAAAAAGCCAAAAAAGCCGATATAAGCGATAAAGCGCCAGCTAAATGTTCTCCTAACGCGGAAAGACGTCACAACATAAATGTTGAGAAGGAAGCAGAAAATTTACGTTCGCGCTCCTCACCACCGGATATCAGCCGCGGGGTAGCCCCTTTGCCCGAAAACTCTTTAGCAAACGTTAAAAGTCCTATGAAAGAGTTGGGCTCCAAGATTAATGAGCTCTTAAGCATGATAGGCGGAGGCAGAAGATCTATTCACCAACCCATGCGCGATCTAGTCGGGGAAATTGCGAAGCTGCACAAACAGGCAACAGAAGTGCAGAACGCAGGCGTTAGCAACAAAACAAATAAGATTACCAAAGAGCAATACGTCCAAACATCAAGCGACCGAAAGGTTAACAAGCCGACAGTAAACGCGAACCAGGCGCAGGCAGAACCGACTAAAAGAAATACTGATGCAAAGGTTATAAACAAGGCGGCCGCAAGGGCAGAAACCCCAGCTAACAAATGGACCCTGGTGCAAAACCAGAAAAAATTGAGCAAAACCGCAAGGAAAACGTCAAAGCCTGATGCGGTAATAATCTCAAAAACAGGCGAAACCTCATATGCGGACATCATCAAGCAAATGAAGAAGCAACCCGCAATGCAAGAACTAGGGCAAAGCGTCAACAAAATTGTCACCACAGCTAGGGGAGACTTACTAGTCCAATTACGCGATAAAACCGGCCACGTGGCAAGCAAGTTCAGAGAGTGCGCTAACGAGGTGCTAAAAAACGTCGCAAACGTAAAAGTCCTGACCCACACAGTAAATGTAGAGATTCGCGACATGGATGCTGCAACAACAGAAGAAGAGGTTGGCGATGCAATCAAGCACCAATTCCCCGAAGTAAATTATGGGAATCCAGTTCCAGTCAAATCCATAAAAACGTTAAGAAATGGAACGCAAACTGCGCTCATAAGCCTTCCATTACGAGACGCAAAAACTTTAGTAGAGGCGGGACGAATTCGTATTGGCTGGGTCAACTGCCGAATTAGGGAACTAATCAGTCCCCTCAGGTGTTATCGATGCCTCGATTTTGGACACATATCCAGGCATTGCAAGTCCGCCGAAGATCGCAGCGGTACGTGTCTTCGTTGTGGAGAGAAAGGACACTTCGCCAAGCAATGCAAAGCAGCACCCAAATGCGCCATTTGCAAGACAGCACAAGACCACCCTACTGGAAGCTACAGATGCCCAGCGTACAAAAAAGCGGTCAACCAGATAAAACAATGATTAAGTGCATACAGATTAATTTAAATCACTGCAAGGCTGCACAAGACCTCCTAAAGCAAGCAGTATACGAACAAAAGATTGATATTGCGCTCATCAGCGAGCAGTACAAAGAACTCTCAGTGGAAGGAAGTTGGCTGCAAGACAAAGGGAAAAAAACTGCAATATGGGCATGCGGAGACTTCCCCATTGAATCCATGGACAACGACCAGCAGCAGGGCTTTATCTACGCAAAAATTGGCAAAATCCACTTTTACAGCTGCTACGCGCCACCAAGTGAACCGTTAGATGCTTATAAAAACATGCTAAGTCGTCTGGTAGCAGACGCGCTGGGAAAAACACCCCTCATAATATCTGGAGACTTCAACGCATGGGCCGTCGAATGGGGTAGCCCAAAAACAACTCCACGGGGTCAGGCGCTTCTTGAAGCCTTTGCCAGCCTTAATGTCGTGCTACTCAATAACGGAAGGAAAAACACATTCCAAAAGGGCAACGCGGGTTCAATCATTGACCTGACCTTTAGCAGTCCTGCAATATATAATAATATAACATGGGATGTTTCCGATGAATTTACATTCAGCGACCACTTTGCCATTAAATTTACCATAAACTCGCACCGAAACTCTTCGAATAGGAAAAAAGGGTCGAAAGTTCAGAGAATTGGTTGGAAAACCAAAATGCTTGATAACAGCATGTTAGAATATATGACGGCACTCCTTCCAGACACACTCGATGGAAACATTGAAAGCCCTAATACATGCGCTAATACACTAATGAAGCATGTCACCGACATTTGCAATGCATCAATGCCACGTAAAAAGAGCGGAAAGGAGAGAACACCCGCTTACTGGTGGACAAAGGAAATAGCGGAGCTGCGAGGGGAATGTTTAAGACTGCGCCGACGATACCAAAGGCAGAGGGCAAGGAGCAATTCCGAGTACCAATGTTTCCAAGATGCGTATAAAAACGGGCGAGTGAGACTGCGAAAAGAAATACAAAAAAGTAAGCGCGAGGCCTTTGTGGAACTTATCAAAGACGTGGACGACAACCCCTGGGGCAGCGGATACCACATCGTCCTGAAAAAACTAAAAGGGCGCAACGCCAAGCCGCCAGTATGCCCACATATAATAAAACGCATTGTCTCAGGGCTTTTCCCGCAGCAAGAAGCATGTAGCGCACCAAGAGAGCTAAAAGTAGAGCCCACCGAGATCCCTCCAGTAACAAATACCGAAGTGCTCGCCGCTGCAGCAAAAATCAAAAGCAATAAGTCCCCAGGCATGGACGGTATACCGAATAGCATCCTGAAGTATATTATTAAGAAGAAGACTGAAACCTTTAGCAAACTGTACACGCAGTGCATACAAGAAGGCACCTTTCCAAAGAAATGGAAGCGCCAACGGCTAGTTTTACTACCCAAGGGTAATAAGCCCCCAGAAGAGCCGTCCTCATATAGACCTCTGTGCATGTTAGACACAGCAGGAAAAGTATTGGAAGCAATTATATGCGCGCGACTCCAAGAGATCACGGAGGGTGACAGGGGACTCTCGAATCAACAATACGGCTTCCGAAAAATGCGGTCAACGGTCGACTCCATTGCGTCTGTCTGCGATATAGCGCGAAGAGCACTCGAGGGCAAAAGATGGTTCGAAGGAACAAAACAGTACTGCGCTGTAGTTACGCTGGATGTAAAAAATGCATTCAACTCCACCAACTGGAACTACATAATTAAGGCGTTGATAGAGATGAAAATTCCAGACTACCTGACCCGAATACTCCTTAACTATTTTAGCGAAAGAGAGTTATTTTATGATACAAATGAAGGCCCAAAAAGGTACCATGTCACAGGTGGTGTGCCGCAGGGTTCGGTCCTCGGACCAATCCTTTGGAACATCATGTATGATGGCATCCTTAAAATTGAAAAACCCGAGGGCGTGTCTATAATAGGCTATGCGGATGACATAGCGATCGTAGTAGTGGCGAAACATCTGGTGGACGTGTCGCGCATGTGTAGCGAAGCAATAGCGTCAGCTAAAACTTGGCTGCAGAACGCAGGACTAGAGTTGGCTGATCACAAGATAGAGGCATTGCTCATGACCAGTCGAAAAAAGCTGGAAAAGATTCAAATTCGCATAGGAGAGCACACTGTAACGTCAGCGCAAACCTTAAAATACCTCGGTGTCGTACTCGATCCACGACTGAACTTTAAGGAACACCTGAAATATGCCAGCGAGAAGGCAAGGAAGACCAGTATGGCTCTTGCAAGACTCATGCCAAATATGGGAGGCCCAAAACAGAAACAAAGAACCCTGCTTGCGAGCGTCAGCTCATCAATCTTAATGTACGCGGCACCAATCTGGGCAAGCGCGACCCCTATAACCTCATACATGAGAGCACCAGCCTCGGTGCACAGATTGTCATCCCTTAGAGTATGCTGTGCATTCGTGACTGTGTCAGACGAGGCCTCAAACTTACTAGCTGGAAGATGCCCGGTAGACATAGCTGCAAGAACGGCGGCAGCAATAAAGCATAGCCCAAACGAACGCAGCAATATGCTGCAACAAAGCATCGACGAGTGGCAACAAAGGTGGGACTCGTCCCCAAAAGGACGTTGGACAAAGAGATTGATCCCAAGGGTAGACGAGTGGATTAAGAGAAAACACGGAGAAACAAATTTCTACCTTACCCAGTTCCTTACCGGGCATGGCTGCTTCCGACAATATTTACATAAATACAAGCACGTTGACCACCCCTTCTGCTTATACTGCGATGGGAAAATTGAAAGCGCCGAACACATACTGATGGACTGCCACAGATTCGACACAGAACGCAACGATCTAGAACGTTATATGGGAAAAGCAGTGTCTCCGGAAGGCTTGCTGAAGGTTATGCTATCCGATAAAGATATTTGGCACAAATGTGTAGACACCATCACGGGAGTAATGAAAAGACTTCGAATAGACGAGCGATACGCGAACCGCGCAGAACTATAACGCACGCTGAGTGAAGACGAAGAATAACGTCCAGTGCCTGCCCTGCGAAGTAATATCGGAATTGATAGTCCCGCAGGGGTGCCACAGGCCCAGCGTACGAAGGAGGTTGGGTTTAGTCCGTAGGTGCCAGGAGGCAAATCGGGCATGCGGGCAGTACGGGCTGCTCGTATCTATGAAGATTCCTCCTCCCTGGTCGTAACCGAAAAAAAAAAAAAAAAAAAACATATTTTCACTTGCGTTTTTGGCTTTGCGACTGCATCGAGTCATACATACATACCTACCGAGCAGAAAATGCTGAAGTCGGCAACAATTGCAATCACCAATGTAGTATTTTCAAAAAGAAGGAGTTCGAAAGGAAATCGAAGCTCACAAAGCGAATTTTCAAAATGCTTCTTTGCGATGCGAAAACATGTTGAAGGGGTGGGGAGGGGTTTGAGGTGCTTATGCGGTAAGAAGAGTAATAATTTTGGCTAAGCGATACATACATATTTACACACTACTGGTATCTACATATGTATGCAAGTGCATCAGCGTGTGCGTGTGTATGTATGTAAGTATGCGTGAATGTTGCATATCCATTCGTTCGAACTGATATCACAGCAAAAAATTAAATTTTTCTTGGCAGGAAATGAAGAAATTCACAGCGATTGTTCAATTGGAAAATCGAATTCGATCAGTCGGAATACTGCCAAGCAACGCAAAAAATAATAAAAAAAAATTACAAACAAAAACGTAAAAAGACAAACACAAAAGGCGCTTTAAATTTACTTTAAGAAAAAGAGCATAAAAAGTGGCGTTACGAGCAACACCAACGAGTTGGCACGAAAGTTTAATTTAAGGAAAAGTCGAATTAAATACCGAAATCCGAATAAATCGTCAGCAAAGTTTGCACTGACAGTTCACCTTTTTCCCTTTAATATCGATTTCGACCTTGACACATTTCCTTGTAATTATATAACTTTCAGCAGTTTTAAGGGAAGTCACCAAAGCCGTGCAATTTGTGCCAACAAAAGTGCGCAAAAAAAAGGTGCAAATCACACACACACACACACACACACACACTTACTTGTATGTTGACGGAGACAAGCAATCATGGTATTGGCGGCAAACAATTTAAGTTATTACCCTGCAAAAAATTTAGCGACTAATCTCTAAAGACAGTATTCTGGGATTAGTCCCTATCGAGTACAACTGGGCATTAACTAGTCGCAACAAGTCTCAAACGGGTATAATTGTAGATTAGTCCTGTATTACTCTCTTTCGGGTATGATAAGCGATGCATTGGTATATGCATGCACTTAGGCAATAAACTTTCATGCACGTCGTTGGCATGTAAGGAGAGCATTCGCTTAGCAACCCTCGGAACGCTGGTTCGATTCTAAGTCGAAGCAAAGATTTTTATTTTTATTTTTATAAATAGACTGGTAGTTTATAGTAGGCTTGATGGTGACTCGATGCGTAAAGTTGAGGTATTATTTAATAATGTAACTGGCTACGTCTACGGGCTATCAAGATTTGAGCACATCTCGCCGTGGAAAAGAAGTCTCCTGGGATGCGAAATATCGGCATATCTAAAAGCCCGTAACTGCATATTTTTATATAGGATTATCACCCAAAAATCTCCTAACTACCTGTACGAAAAGCTATTATTTCCTAAGTCAGTTCGAGTAACAGATCTTATAGTCCCTTACTTTAGCACTTTAGCATCTGCGAGACTGTTTTTTGTCAGCGCTATCCGTTTTTGGAATTCTGATCCTGCTAATGTGCGAAACAAACTTAGCAAGAGCAACTTTAAGAAATCTATCTTTAATTATTTTAGTGACCTACAATAGGACAGACTGACCATCTATCTGTCTTTACTATTATTTGTTTCAAATCCCTATGTAATTATCTTTTGACTATTTCTGTAGTTACTAGTTTAATTCGTTAAGTTTACTTAATGTTAATCTTTAAGTGAAAATTCTATAATACTAAGTTCTAAAAATGTACAGGTTATATTATCTTGTTGTACTAGAAAAGATCTTATTATCTTAGTGTACTAATGTTTTCCAATAATAAATGAATGAAATGATGTGTATTAGAAATGAATTTGGCATTAATATGGCTTACACATTTTTCGTATGTTGCTTCTAAGAGTGTGTAACTTAATTTTTGATGGCTTTGGTTTTTGTGTCAACACATTGAGTAACAACCGCTGGTTGTGTATGTATGTGACACTTCTGATAGCACTGATATCACAAAAAACATACATTTGGAGGGAGAGAGAAATGCTAACATTTTCGGATATTTTTTTGATACAATTTTTTTATTAACATGACTAGAGATGTGACTTGTCAGTCAAAATAAAGTTGACAGATACATCTATAAAGGAAGGGTTTATTTCAACGCCTTTTTATTATTGATCTCTTCATATTTTGAAGGTCTTTTTTATTCACCCCCATCGTGAGTTTAGTTTTCGCTCGAAATCGTTTACTTTTTACTGGGCGCTTAGAACAAATTTCGTTCGTAACTCCCGATGGGGTTTATGGTGTTTTATTTTCTCGAAATACCACCGCGTATTTATGTCAGCCCTTTTAAGGCGTTGTATGTACATTTTCCACTTTTCTGTACTCTGATCAATCAAGGTTGCAGCAATTTTTTAGAAAGACATATTGCATAATGTAAAAGTTACAATGTATGTGGCAAAATTGTTTTTCCAGAAAAGAAAAAGCCTTTAATATAAATTATTTATTATAACAAGGCGACGTTTTGAGTTATTGGAAATATTTTTTGGAAAGCACATTTTCGACTAAAATTATTATTTATTATTTCTTTATTCTTCATATATTGCTTAAAGTAGAGATCTTAATTGCTAAAAAGAAATGTAAAAATTACAAAAATTATCATTTGCAAATTTTCACCACACTTTTGCACCTTTTTCGAGAGTCTTTCGAGAGAAAGTTGTATTTTTAAGAGAAAGAATCGAGAGGCAAAAAGACGTAAGTGACAAGAAATTAATATGCTGACAGTAAAATTCTATAAAAACGCAGAAAACAAATAAAACGTTTAAAAAGAGGTGGTGGTTCTTGTACGAGTTCTTGTTCGAGACGAGTAGAAATCATACTTGGCGAGTATGAATTGTAAATCCGTTACGCGTTAAAAAAGATGGGAGGTAGACTTGTTTTTAAGAATGCAAATAGTACTGCTCGGCTATTACAGCATTATTTTTATTCTATTTAAAATATTTTAGTTTTACAACTTTTTTATTTTATATCCAGTAAATTTTATGCATCCAGTGAAGTTTATACATCAAGTAAATTAATAATAAAAAATCTTTTGAAAAATATTGAAAGACAAATATCATGCTAGAATTATATAAAGATGATGTCAGTAAACCGAATAGTAATAAATTTTGACAAAGCCCGCTGGCTTATTTCCAGTGTTGCCCACTCTCCTACCCTCATTTGCAAAAGCAAACTAAAATAGTATTAGAAATATTCCCTTTTTGTTGAGTAGTTTATTTTTGCCTCATTGCGATTTTGGTGAGGTGGCGTTTGTAAGGAGCAGAATTAATTATTTTTTTCCTTGCAGTGGTATAGCAAATGTCAAATTGATATTGTTTACTTGCATTTCATTACTCACAGTCTGATTTTTGATTACGTAAAATATGTTAGTACGTGATTTCATTGAATGCGAAACAATTTTCGTACGGTTATTGATTTTTTGCAGTTGTGTGTTATTTATTTATTTTAAAATAAAACAAAATAACATAATAATTTAAGATTTTTTTTAATTGAAACGTAGTAAATAAATTTAAGAAAGGAAGTGCATATTCCTTTTACATTTTCAAAATAATTTTAAATTATTTTCCCAAAATTTGCGACTACCTGTTTTCAAATTTTAATGTCATACTCTGAAAGAAAAACACCAACACACTAACAAAGCTCACACCTAGAGCCTGTCACATTCACAGGCTGTCAGAAAATTATGAAGAGAAGACTTGCGTGACCTTATGAAACTGTATATTTCTGATTTTGATTTACAAATATTAAAATCATGAAAGTTTGATGTGTCCTAGTTCCTTCACAAAATTGTTTCTTCGAGACTATTTTTCTCTCCACTGAGCAAAATATGAACATACGAGTACATACCTAAATATGTCCTGAGTACTGGTAGGTCCGAATTGGGCCTCGTAATTAAAGAGTAGTTTCTGATTTTGGATTTACATGCATATGTAGTATATGTGTATTTCTATTTTGACGTATGCGTCAAAATATACAAGTTAACACATGACTCCCTCGCCAACTGGCCTTCCACTCCAAACATCACTACGCTAAATCCATTCTTATGATAACTTGCAACATCAACAGTTTTGGACGATTCCCATGCCAACTGCACTCCCACTCTAAACATCACTATGCTAAATCTCCTCTTATGATGAATACAAAAAGACTATGATCAAAATAAACAATAACAACAATAGCACAGCTACAGTTGCAGCTGCAACTGATCACAGCTTCATTTAAGTTCCTAGAATTAAGCCGATACGTTTAAGCAAATTTGTATTTACATTTTATTCTTAGAATTTATTTACTTAATTGTAAAGGCTGGAGTAAGAAATAAATTTTAATAAAGTTAAGCCAATAAGCTCGGTGTATTTAATTCTCGTGCGGACTATTTTACAAGTTCAGTTAATTTTCGTCTTGGACCGTTTTACATCAACCGGAAACAAAAAGCAAAGGACTTACTCAACTTACATACGCAAATTTTTTCTAAACAATTTACATGAATTTTAATAATTTTATATTCCTGGACTTATTTTCTCCCCTTTTTTACTACTTTAAAAATGCATGCCACAATTAGGACAGTCTGTCATTTGGTGAATTGGAGCTGACATCACCTGTGTATAATCCCACCATGGACAAATCTGTACATATATGAAAACAAAAAAAATTAAAGCAAGTTTTAATTAACAAGGTAGATTAATTATAAATCCTTCAACTATGACGACATAAGAACAGAAATTAAGAGGCTTGCCTACAACAAATCGTCCTGAGCCGACAGTAAGTATAACAGCAGACCTGTTAAACGAAATTTAGCATCAGTGTTACAAAGTAAAGGTTGTTATAAACTGATTGCATCTTTAAAGCATGCCTTAAGGTTTGACTAATCGACTATAGGATAGATATTCACAGAACGCCAAGTTCATAAAAAAACACCTTGATAAGTAATTCAACACACATCCCCCTTTTGGTTTACTTTAAAGCTACTTTTAATAGTACAAATAGAAATATTTAAATTCGGGATCCCCTTAAAACTAATACGGCTATGCAGATTGATGTTGAGCACAACCTAATTAGGAAGTACCGCTCCGAGCGGTTCAAGACCAATCGAAGTTTTAGACAAGGTTTGCCACTTTTGAACAACTTCGTCAGTCTAATACTAGTATGCAAATTACTTGTTGGCTACCAACAGCCATCCTTGAAGCATGTCGAATCGCGAAAGCCAGCAAAAAGAAATACCTAATATGCTCCGACTCATTATCCACTCTGACTGCAGTACAAAATTGTAACCACACTGACAACTATATGTAGAAATCAGAGACATCATAACAGGTAGTGCAAATAAAATAAAACTACTTTAGATTCCTGGACACATTGGAATAAGAGGAAATACGCTTGCTGACAATGCCGCCAAGCTTGCTACAAGATCACCTGTTAAAATGATTAACACCCGAAACAAAAATGACATAAAGGTAGCTGCAAACAACTATTACTCCGATAATTTTGAGAAACGCTGGATGGAGTACAATCATCCATATAAAATCCTTAATCCATCCCACTCCCCTCCTATACTCCCAGTGACAGTACCCAGGAGACACACTATCGCATACACAAGATTCCGGCTGGGTCACACGCGAATAACACACAGCAACCTCTTCAACCAAACACAAACACCCACTTGTCACTTTTGCCACGAAGACACGTTAACAGTAAAACACATCACAACCAACTGTCAAGCACTTCAAGCTAGCCGAAACCTTTTGCACAACCCCAACATTGAAGAGTTACTAACCCAAGTCGATGAAAACAACATAAGAGCCCTCATAAGATATCTTTGCCACAACAACTTATACTTTGAAACGTAAATCTACACTATTTAACCAAAGCGGATGGCCACGTTGCTAATGCTTAATTTAAATTGTGATTGTAATTATATATATTACTTTTATCAACTTGTTGGCAATCTAAATTGCAGTCTTTGCAATCTTAATTTCAATAAAACATTTTCCACTGCATGCACCACCGCTGAAAGCTACTATTCCGAAGAAGGGAGCGATGTTATTGGCAAGCACATCATCTAAAGTGTCTCTCTATATTATAGCTCATAATATAACATATACATAGTCAAATGTATGTATAATACGTCAAATAATGTGATGGTTTGAACCTGTTGTATGAATTATTATGATAAGGCAAAAAGTGGTATAGAAGAAGTAAAGTTATCGCCTTTAGAAAGCCTGTTAAAAAAAAAACAAAGAAAACTGGCTATACGAGGGGACTACCAAAAAATTCGTTCAGCCGGCCAGAAAAAAAACCTGAAAAATAACTTCGTATTTATTCTTAATCTATGTCTTTTTTTATCTTCTATACATAATCGCCATACATATCAATGATTTCTTAAGCCTATAGATGCACTTCTCAAATCATCTTTTAAAATCTTACCTTTAAGCTTCTCAAGTTCAGTTTAAACCGCATTAATTATCAAAGTGTCGCTGTTAATTACCTTTCCCCAATTTAAATTTTTTTTAATGTTTGGAAATAACCTGAAATCACAAAATGTTAGATCCAGGAAATATGGTGCTGGTTGTATTACTTCGATGTCAAAGATCGCAAAAAGCATAGTCGCAAATCCTCTTTTTTCCTGTTTTCCAAAAAATTCATTTTGCAGTTACCGTCTGACCCTTTTCCAAGGAAAAGCAGCTGTAATTTTTAATTGGGTCAAGTATTTTATTTATTTATTTAGTCTATGAAACTGACATCATTACATTTGTTGCTGATTTTGGTTGCTAATCTTTTACAGGTGCGTTTGTTCCTGATGGTTTCCGGATCTTACTTATATAACCAAAATTTTGCGATACAGCCATGACAATTATTTATTGTGTCAATCGGCGATCTTCGTCAAGTTTGATCTCCATCAGAGCCACAGGAACATAATCAGTGAAAGATTTTGGTCGATCTTGTCGGCACTCGTCCTCTACAGACAAAATGTTCTATCTGGAATTTTTGGAACAATTTGAAAATAGTTTATTTGAAGTCACTTTGGTATTCATTGAATATTTGTAGTGGCTTTAGCTTACGCCGAAAACCGAAGAGATTTGAATAGCGAATTTTTGTTTGTGTTAGTGTTGAAATTTCGTCTGATCTATCGTCAGATATTTTACGTTTTCTAATCAATATTTAAACCGATTTTTCTAAAATTTAGAACGAAGTCTTGTAAAACGATTGCAATTTTATGTCCGCTAAAAATGTCTGTAAAAGTTCAATGCGAGACCATATAAGAATATGCTTGTTTGAGACCATTTATCTGAATAATATATGTTTGTTATCATACATAAGTCCATCTAAATGAGATACGACTTTAAGCTTAAAAAAAGGCGTGTACGTACTCAGTCAGTTATTTAAAAAGTAATAATTATAAATAAATTTGTAAAGCTTTTCATTTTATTATTTATGTTCAATTGAAATTACACAGAATAAAAAAAAAATGTATATTTAAAAAATCACTTCGAATTTCTCAACAGTTTCTGAAGCTTTTGATTCTGCTGAATCCCGAGATAAGTAAAAAAAATTCTGAAAGTTTTTTTTTACTCATTGCCCAAATGAAAATAAATATTAATAATAAATAGTAATAATAATATAATATCTATTTGTAGATTTAACCACATGCGGATGCAACTTTAGTGCCAAAAAATATTGTTTTGTTGTATTTTTTATTAATTTAATTTTTCATTTAATTTTTGAAATCAAATCTTATTCAATACAAATTTATAAGAATGCAAAAAAGGATTTGGAACAAGGTAGGGTGGTTATGGTCCAATTTCAAAAATTTGACTAACTTGACTTGACTAAAGAGCAATCTCTGTACCTACCAATTTTCATTTAGAAATCTAAATTCGTACTTAAGTTATCGTAACCACTGACAGACGGACGGAAGGACGGACAGACAGATTATTTTTGGTTGTTACAAACAACCGTTATGCGAACATAGTTAATCACCTTTATCGTGAGTTTCGTTTTCACCCGAAATAATTCACTTTTCAGGATTCACTTATCATATATTTGAGGCGGAAATTTTCACTTTCGAACATTGTTTCCCATTATCGGCGACATTTATTTCGGGCGGTATAGCAATTTGTTCACTATTTCTTGAGAGGCGAAAAAGTGGCGGATAAGCAAATTGTAGGCGTGCTGGTGGTATTGAAGATGTTAGCACAGATATAAAAAATGCCTCTTTATTGACTGTTATATTTCAAAGATCTGGAAAATTGATAAAAAATGTGTCAAATTACTATTGAATTTGAATTATTTGATAATTTTTGCTCTTCAAGTATACACAATTCAGAGTTGTAATTTCCATGTTCGAATTTTCGAGGCAAATGAAAAAATTTCAGATGAATATTTTTTCGGGCGAAACTCAAGATAAGGGTGAATATACCCTTGTTTACAAGAACGCTCGGGTATTAAAATATAAAAATAAAAACGAGTAGAAAATGTACTAAAACACCAATATTGCGCACTACTGCGACATGTGTATGCGGTCAAATGTAAATATATATATTTATATTACGATTCCTTGACCCCAAAAACCTGAAGTTACACTTGTTCAATGATTAAAAAATATATTTTAGAAACCTGGGAAAAACCATGAATTGTAGAGAAATCCCAGGGTGGCCTGAAAATTCTGACTTCAGATTCGGATTAACAGACTCAAAAGCCTTAGCCGCCGTTAAGAAACCATATAGGATTTTTTTTCCTGTTGTACAGTATTTTTATTGTCATATCAATTGTGTAAAATAAATGTTTGCATACACAAATGTCAAGTTGTATAAAACAAATTCACTGCTACCACTAAATTTCGCAATTGGTTATCCTTAGCTAGTGAAAACCGCACACCTCTTATGCTATTTTACGCCTTCTTGAAAATTGCAGTATGCAGAAGAAAATTAATGCCGAGGAATGAAAAATGAAGAGTGCTTATGTCATTTTGTGAAATAAGCTATCAGGCTTTTAGACTTAAGCAGTATTAGCTCGGCATATGCATCTGAAAGCTAAGCGCTCAATTGCGGCCTGAAGCCTATGGCAACATTTGTTTATTTTTTATTTTTTAACGTTATCACATGCTTTTATTTCATTCCAACGCTTAGTGGTAAATCTGCTTCCACAGCGAGCTATTCACAGTCGTCTGGGGGTCGATAAGTTCAAAAACAGCACTCACATAGCTGTTTGTTGGTGTGGTGTTGCTGTGTTGTTGCATATGATTTCTAACAAATATATGTTTGCATGTATATACATATATGTTTTAGCTTCACTCTGTATTTGCGTTTTAGCAAATTTCATGCTAGTCATGTGCAGAAAATTGTAAAATGCTACGATTAGCTCAAAATGATTAAACACTCAAAATACACGAGCGTTGATTGAGGTATATTTTTAGGCGTACGTACACCCAGACATGAACGCTTATGGCAATTCTGTTGCTCTGTATGTATGTATGTATGTATGTACGTGTGTATGTGTGCATGCAAATTGTGAAAGCCCACATAAGCTCATGTGCATACATACATACGCTCGTTTAGTAGACACATTTTGGCCATTTAATCTATGAAATCGCTTTGGGCTCTGTATTGTTTTCATGCTGCTCAAGATCTTTGACATTATTTGACTTTTATGTCATTACCATGTTACTCGCATTCAAGCCGTGTGCATCGGTTAAGGCCACGTTCAGTGAGCCATTTCATGTATGTTTGCGTATCTAGTGCAAAAATAGAGAGGGAACCCCAAAGGCAGCAGTATTTTGTGCTCTGCACAAATTTTTTAAGATTTTTGTTTTTGTAAATTTTTGTTCATAGACATCGACACAAACACAAATTCAAATGTTTACTTCTATGTATGTTGCTGGGATAATTTCAATTTATTGCCTCTTCACATTTGCTGCCAAACTCAAAAGTGACATTTTTTCAACTTTTCTTTCTCGCATAATTTTTGCCAGAGACATCTGAAATAAATAATTTTAAATTTTTTATTTTTCTCGCCCTTGTTTGATGCAGTAATTTTTTCTGTTATGCAACATCCCTTGCTCTATGACATGGGTAAGTCCTGGGTTACGGACGCGACATTCGCACGTGTTTAATTCTTGTTAAAAGACAGGAAAAAGAAGCGAACTCAATCCATATTATAATAATTGCAAAGCACTGCCGGGGTGCTTCGCTTCATATATTTTTTTATGGACTTTAAGGATTTAAGTCCTCATATATATATCAATATATAATGTGGTTCGGACGCGACAGGAAACGGAAAAATTTTTTTAATGCTTGCCAAAGTATGTAAAACTTAGCGAAAATTGTTTTTTAAATGAGTGATGTAAGGTCAAATAAGGCCCCGCGTTTGTAGATTTACGAAAGTTAAAATATCTTTATAAAAAGTTGGGTACGAGCTAAAGTATGGTTGCGGACGCGACATTGCGGACGCGAAAAATTTTTACCAATGAATAGTAGTAATAATAATACATAATAAATTGTATAAAGTATATCATTTCCGAGGAGATGTATGCCGAGTTTTTTCTCAAATTTGCAGTCTGCTACTTTTTTAAATGGCGAACGTATATATAAGCTTCATGCCGACTCTAAACGGCATCCGATAAGCCAAATGAATTTTTGTTTACCAGCTTTCAAAAATGCACTAAAAAGGGTTTGCCAAAAAACTGCCGAGTAGCGAATCCCTTCAGAAAAGTTTTCTTAGTAATTTTGATATTATTTCTCCCGTGACTCGAACCAGCACTCAACATACTATATAACATGGGGACCACCTCAATGAGTAATATACAGTAAATAGGTCTGTTTTAGTTTTTTAATGAAATTCTCATAAGAATAAACAAAAATTACATTTCAAGTGCAACAAAGTAATAAAGAGACTTAAAAGTAATGTACATCTTTTCCCGCCACTTCTTAATTTTTTCTGTTCTTCCTTTCTTTATGGTTGTTTCCATCTATAAACAAAAATGTTAATATACACATATGTATTATTGTTTAAGTGAATTTTTGTACTCACGGTTGCGGACGCGACAAATTTTAATCACCCATAAAATATTTTATTCAACAGTTCGGTAAAAAATTATTTTATTTTTTGGAAGATGTACATATGCCTACTTAACTGCAAAAAATTTTTTTTTGGTTGGAGGACATGTTTGCTTATAGGAACAACTTGTGTAGTTTTTTGGTAACGGACGCGACACAACGATAAGGGTAAGATCGAATCAGAAAATCTTCATTTTCCAAAGTTTCTTAGATTTTTTTTCACTGTTATATAAGAGGCTATAAATATCGGAATTACGGCAATTAAATGGATCCAGTTAAAACAGGCTCAATACAAAAAGAAAATATGTTATATTTTGTTTGCAAAAGGGGCAAATGAAAAAGCCGAAAAAGCCTTTTTTTAAGTCCTATTTATCGGTCTTATTTAACTTATGCTGAAATATAATAGAAACATTCTCTGACCACTTTGAATTTTCCGTTCGCGGTAGACCTTATTTGGGACTTACCCATATGTACTTATCTATACGATGTGTATTCAAAAATTAGGGTGACCTTTAAACTTTCATGGGCGTGGTACATTCGATAATTAACTTTTTTGTTATTGTTGTGTTGGTAAACATGTCCCGAATATATGTATGTTCACAGTTTCAAGTCATTTCATATCATACTAAGTTTGTTTTTGACTCATAAAAAAGGATAGACGTGTTTTGTTGTGCTCGGCGACTTTCCATTTTTGTAAAAATAGAGCATATAATTTGCATCACATTTTTTGTAAAAAATTAAATGAAACACTTGAAATATTTACCGTGGCGTACGGTGGATCAGCACTAAGTAAAAAAAATGTTTACAAGTGGTACAAACTCTTCTTCGAAAAATTGCCGACGACGAACGTAGCTCTGGTCACCCCAGCACATCAACAACAGAAGATATCGTCGATGTTGTGAAGAAGATTCGTTTTTAAACCCGTCGAATTACAGTCTGCACATGTTATGCAATTTTTTCGGATGTTTTGGGTATGAGACGTGCGTCAGCGAAATTTGTTTCAAAACTTCTGAATTTTTCTTAGAAAAACGGTCGCATGAGCATCGCTTAGGAGCTCTTGAATAACGTCGGTTATGATTCATGATTTGATCAAAAGCACTATAACTGGTAACGAATCATGGTTATATGGTTATGACGTTGAAACCAAAGTCCAATCATCAAGTTTATACCAAAAAGTGCTTATGAGAAGTGCTCTGAGGATTGAAAAACAGCGTTGGCTCAAGCGCATTCTATCTAAGGGGATTACTATGAAGGAAACAATATAAATATTAATGAATAAATATATTTTTTCAGAAAAATAAACAGTCACCATACTTTTTGAATACACCTCGTATATGTCCATGAATGTGAGCGAACATACGTACGCGCTTCTTGGTGCGAATAACATTCTAATACAAAATAATACAAAACCGAGAAAAGTATGCAGAAATGCCTAACAGGCATTCTTCGTTTATGTTATGTAAAAATTACACAGCTATATAGAGAAAATATCTGTTCTTATTTAAATATGAGAATATGTGTAAATAAAAAACTTAAGAGCTGGTTTTATGGAGTTTTTTTTTTTTTTTTTTGAATTGCGACGCTATTCACGCCCAGAAGCGACAAGAGCTTGAGTGCTAACGAAGGATTGTTTGAATGGTTGTACAAAAACGCGTGCTTCTAAATTTGCGTTCATGTTCTCTATGTAATGAAGACGTGCATACAATTTTTTTGACATTATTATGTATAACATTATACTTATGTATTTTTTTCTTATTACTGTTAAGTGAATCAATAAATTTGTCTACACAAATAAAATACACTGTTTGAAGTATTTATACTCGTATAAGTGTGTGAAACAATTTTTAATTCGATTTATAGTCAGTTAAACGTTTAAGTTAAAGTTAAAGTAGCAGAGCAGTTTTGCTGTTAAATTCACTAATATTTTAAAATGAGTTTGAATATGTATACAGGTAAAGGCAAACATAGCTTTAGTAATTACGCTTTACGTTCCTTATATTTTATTATAATGAATTAAGTAACGCGTTAACATGATAAAACAAAAATGGTTCTTCATTAGAAAACAAGCAGCGTTTAAAGCTGCAAACAATTCAAGTTTAAAAAATTATTCTTCGTGAGTCTAAAACATTATTGAAAAACTTGTTTTTAATCTTTTAAACCATATCTGTTTTTAAAATTTTACCTCAAAGTCTTAAGCTCGCCTTGCATTATGGCGAGGTCACAAAAATTAGCTATATTTGAAGAACTCTTTTTATTTTAAAATCATTTTAATACAATTTACTGCAACAGTTGGAATGTCTTGTATTGTACTCTATTTTACTGACCTAATTAAAATCTGGGGCCGCTGTGGTCGAGCTGGTAGCGGTGCGTGCTATAACTTGATATGCCGGTGACTTCGAGGTTCGAATCTCAGTCAGGGCAAGCAAAATCTTAATCATAGAAAAATATTTTTCTAATAGCGGTCACCCCTCGGCAGGCAATGGCAAACCTCCGAGGGTATTTCTGCCATGAATAAAGATCCTTGCTACAGCAAGATTTGGACAGCATAGTCAATTGGTGCAGCATTCATTAAATGCTGCTTAACCGTAACAAATGTAAATTCATGTGCTTTTCTCGACGAACCATTCAGCCGGCCTCCTACAAAATAAATAACTACGTCCTAGAACATGTAAACAGTTTTGTTGACCTGGGTGTTGGTATGGATTGTAAACTCAATTTTAATTTTCATATTAGTTCCACAGTTAATAAAGCAAGGGGTGTACTGGCTTTTGTAAAGCGTTGGTCAAAGGAATTCCGCGACCCGTATGTAACTAAAACACTTTTTACTTCATTGGTAAGACCACTACTGGAGTGTGGAATCCTCGTTATCAGGTCCACTCAGACCAACAAGAGTCAATACAAAAACAATTCTTACTTTTTGCTTTGAGAAATCTTCGATGGGATTCGCCATACAATCTTCCCCCTTACACTAGTCGTTTAAAACTTATTAATCTTCCTACTCTTTCGAGTCGCAGAGAAATGTTAGGTATAATATTTCTGGTAAAATTAGTCAATGGGTGGATCTCAAGTCCATTTCTTCTAGAGCAAATTCATTTTAATGTACCCTCCAGTGCAACGAGAAACTTTAAACCACTTTTCTTGAAACTATGCAGAACTAACTTTGAGTTGAAAGAACCGTTTCGGGGTTTATGCCGAGACTTTAACAATCATTCCAGCACCTTTGATATATCGGACTCACTTTTTATAATTAAAAGAACTGTTCTATCCTCTCTTAATAACAGCTAACGATCCAATTTTCTTACTTTGCATTTCTCTAACTTTGTATTCGGCTGATGAATTCTTATTCTGTAGCTGAGCAGCTTGGGATCTCGACGCTTAACAAACTTTCTTCTGTCACGACTCGGCACCTAAGATTTGTATATTTAAAAAACATCCGTACGTTATGCGGATTGAGCCCCTCGTGCCGGTTGAGCGGGAAAGTGGGTTTCCGTTGGGTTATAATATAAAAAAGCGTCTCATTAAATACGCCGTTCGGAGTCGGCACAAAACTGTAGGTCCCTCCATTTGTGGTATAATATCAAGACGCACACCACAAATGGTATGAGATGCTCGGCCAAACACTGAGCTATATAGTGTAAGCGCCAACATTAAATTATATATATATAACTTAAATCTTGTCGCAGAAAAGTTCTTTTTTATAGATAACGAAAATGGTCATTCTGACTTATTTGTACTAAAATAAACTGTGCGTGTGATAACTTTTGTCTACAAAAAGATTTCAATAATGTTATAAGTTTTTGCGGATATTATAAGCTACCCTTGAACGCCAAAACGTGGTTTTACATATAAATAACAAAACTGTTTAGAAGCCTTCGGCTTACTCAGATTAATTCATTTTTTGACCTTTGTGTCTTCTCTAATTCGAATTTTTCTTTTTTTTTTAATCATATTTGTTATAGATATGTGAAGGACATTAATACTCGGAAAGAAAAATGCATCCTGTAATGAAAATAAGAGTACGTCTCTGTTACCTGAACCCCTTTTTATAATTATATTTCCTTTCAACACTCTCAAATATTGTGGAAACAATTGAAAATAATTTTAGTACCGCGAATTTTGATTTTTGTATTTTATTAGAAAGAGTTTAAAAAAAGGCTGTCTTCGGCTTCATGAAGGGAAGAATTGTATGGGAGCCATATGTTTTATTTATTCGATATTAATGATTTTCAGTGATATAATAGTCCCAATAATAATTAACATTTGTGCGAAATTTCAAGTCTTTAGCTAATTAAATGGGGGGTTTTTCGTGCTAAATGAAATATCTGAACTACCGGTTGTATGGGAGCAATATGGAACATATCTTTGATATATATGATTGTGACTGCTTATATAGATATATAGAACTAACAATAGCGGACCATCTTGCAAAAGGAGAAATATAATAACTGAGCAATACGTTATAGTCGTCCGACAAATGTCTAATAAATTATAAAAAGGCACCTGAATGGCAAGTTTCATTCAAATAGCTCAAAAACTGAAGGACTAGTTTGCGTACAAACAGACGGACAGACACACAGACAGACGGACATGGCTACATCGCTCAGCTTATCATCCTGATCATTTCCGTATACTTTTAGCTCGGTAATTTTTCTTCAATTTAAATATAATAAATTTGCTAACAAAAACATGTATAAAAAAAAAATTATAACAAATATAGAATTTACCAAATTTTTTTAGAATTTAATTGAGTATTAAATGTAGCTAAAAGTTATTGAGAGTTTTTAATATGAAGATTGAAAGAGAAAAAGTATCAAAAATCAACCGTAAAATTCACCTTACAATCTCATTTTGAAAGAAAAGCAGATTTTTTAGTAAATTACCTTTAAAGACATTTTTGCCATAGAACCCGGAATTTTAATTGAAAATCAATAAAAATTTAAATGATAAAATGTAAATTCTAACATTTAACAATTCACACTTCGTGAACTTAAACTTAATTTTTATTCATTGCAGTTCCAATTAGATGCTACATGAACCACCTCGGACCGATTCTGTTCCTGCTATTCATAAACGACATTTCTACAGTAGTAAAGTATTCTAAAACATTGATGTACGCGGATGATGTTAAACTTTTTAAGACTTATGCCTCGGCTGAAGAAAGATCCTTGCTGCAGCAAGATTTGGACAGCATAGTCAATTGGTGCAGCATTAATTATATGCCGCTTAACCTTAACAAATGTAAATTCATGTGCTTTTCTCGACGAACCATTCAGCCGGCCTCCTACAAAATAAATAACATGTAAACAGTTTTGTTGACCTGGGTGTTGGTATGGATTGTAAACTCAATTTTAATTTTCATATTAGTTCCACAGTTACTAAAGCAAGGGGTGTACTGGCTTTTGGAAAGCGTTGGTCAAAGGAATTCCGCGACCCGTATATAACTAAAACACTTTTTATTTCATTGGTAAGACCACTACTGGAGTGTGGTTCCATAGTTTGGAATCCTCGTTATCAGGTCCACTCAGACCAACTAGAGTCAATACAAAAACAATTCTTACTTTTTGCTTTGAGAAATCTTCGATGGGATTCGCCATACATTCTTCCCCCTTACACTAGTCGTTTGAAACTTATTAATCTTCCTACTCTTTTGTGTCGCAGAGAAATGTTAGGTATAATATTTCTGGTAAAATTAGTCAATGGATGGATCTCAAGTCTATTTCTTCTAGAGCAAATTAATTTTAATGTACTCTCCCGTGCAACGAGAAACTTTAAACCACTTTTCTTGAAACTATGCAGAACTAACTTTGAGTTAAATGAACCGTTTCGGGGTTTATGCCAAGACTTAAACAATCATTCCAGCACCTTTGATGTATCGGACTCACTTTTTATAATTAAAAGAACTATTCTATCCTCTCTTAATGACAGCTAACGATCCAATTTTCTTACTTTGCATTTCTCTAACTTTGTATTCGGCTGATGAATTCTTATTCTGTAGCTGAGCAGCTTGGGATCTCGACGCTTAACAAACTTTATCCTGTTACGACTCGGCGCCTAAGATTTGTATACATAAAAAACATCATTATGCGGATTGAGCCCCTCGTGTCGGTTGGGCGGGAAAATGGGTTTCCGTTGGGTTATAATAATATAATAATAATAATTACGTAAATTTTGGAAAAAAATCCGATTTTTTGCGATTTAGTGCTTTTAAATTTTAATCATCGGCATTGTACGTATAAGCAAGTACTTAAAACGTCACTCAAACAAGATAAAAAAATTAATAATTATATCTTCTTAGTTCGGCGCATAGAGTTTACCCAACTCTCTAGTTTAACAATTTTCCTAAAAATATTTAGTTTTGGCTTAAAATAATAAATTAAATGAAACCCAGCCACAACAGCAAAGGCATTGTTTTTTTACGCCCGCACCACTTCAAAAAAGTGCGCTGTCACGGAATGATCGCAAAAGTTGAGCAAAAGTCAAACAGAAAAAAGTTGTTGGCGACGTCGAAAAATTCAACAGACTTGAAAAAATATATTATAAATTTTGCAATATTTGTTTAAGTCACCTTCAGCAGTTGCCAAACCAACTGTGGAAAATACAGCGCTTGCGAAAGCAATAACAAATCTGTATCAACAACAGAAAAATGAACGTGAAGAACACAGACACACCGCGAAATATGTGCGTACGAATGTTTGTGTGTAAATATGTATGCACATATGTACACACATATTTTCAATATTTTATAAAACGCAAAACACATCAAAAATAACAGTTAAACACACACAACCTCAACCGCATTCGGTGAGTTTGCATTTATGTATGTGGTTGTATGTATATGTATGCTTGTGTATGAATGTGTGTGCAATTTAGATGCCAAACAGCAGTTGGTTTGATTAAAACATAGTTGTTGTTTTTCGTTAGTTTGATATCGTTTAAATGTATGCCTTCGTGTTGTTGTATTTGACGTTGTAACGCCTGTATGTCAGTTTTTGTCGACGGTGTCGCCTATGCCTCTGCCGCCAGCGCTGCAATCGTCACGATTAATTTATGGGAACGCGGCAAGGCGTAAAAACAACAAATCACTTTAACACGTTTGCAAAATAAAAGCACAAATGTATGTACGTATGTATGTATGTGTACGTATACATGCACCCACACACATAAATGAAAGCTGTAAACACACATACATACATACAATACATATTCGCTCAGTAACCCACCTCACTGTGGCCTCAAATAAATATGCAACGTAGTAATGTTGAATGAAAGTTATATTAAAATTGAAAAAATATGGCTGCCCGACGAAATCCGCAGCCAAATGTTTTTCTAACACGCAGTCAACACCGTTAAAAATAACGGCGAAACTCTAACGACTGCAACCCCAGCTGGAGATACATATGTACATACAAACATACATAAGTGTGTTTATGTGTATGCCAGCAGCGCTAGAGTATGATGGAAACAGGTTGGGGCGGCTGAGTTGAGTGGCGATAGCAGATGCACGAGGGTGTTTTTTTGCTGGTCTAACAAAGCTAACGGTAACAATTGCAATGCAAATATTTACGAAATGTAAATACCAGGAAAATGATATATGTTTGTATTAGTACGTAAACGTGGTATGTCGCAACCACGGGCGTATAAAAACCACCTGCACACATACGAATACACACGCACACCAAAATATGTATTTCACTCACTGTGCTCATTCTAAATTCGATGTATTCGCATGATGCCTGCATGTTTTTGTATGTACTATGTATGTACATAAGTAAGTATGCGTGTGTATGTGCAGAAGGAGAAGCTGCAGATTTACGAGTGTTGCGTTGAATTTCAAATGTTTTTTTTTTTACCGCAAACATTTATTAGCTGTACAAACGTTCACTTCCGACCTCCTCCATTCCAAGAACTTGGAATTAACTCTATGCAAATTAAAATATAAAGACCACGGTTGGCAAGTGTGCGGTGATTTCAAAACCTTGGGCATGGCGCTCGAATGTCCTGCATGTAACTTTGGTGCCTCCTCATAAAGTTCTTCTACCAACGCTTCACATAAAGCTGGGATTGATGAAGCTTTTTGTAAAGTCACTTCCAACAGATGGAAATTGCTTCAAATACTTAATATCAAAGTTTACAGGCCTTCCGGAGGCAAAGTTGAAGGAAGGTATTTTCGTTTGACCAGATATTAGACGGTTTATGGCTGATCCTCTATTCATCACAACCATGCCGTATCCTCAAAGAGAAGGGTGGATTGCCTTTAAAGAGGGCATAAAGAAATTTTTAGGCAATTACAAAGATCCTAACTAGAAACAAATCGTCAAAAGAATGTTAAAATCATTTCAAGCTTTAGGTTGCTTGATGAGTTTAAAAGTAAATTTTCTTCATTCCCACCTCGACTACTTTCCAGAAAATTTAGGAGACGTGAGTGAAGAGCAACGTGAACGATTTCACCAAGATATTAAGGAGATGGAAAAAATATACCAGGGAAGATGGAGCGTTTCGATGATGGCACACTACTGTTGGACGCTTCAAAGAGACCTTCCCGATGCTTCCCACAAGCGAAAATGTACCAAAAGGAGTCTCACTGAGAAAAAGAAATGTGTTTAGTGCTTACTAATTAATGTATTTTACATAAATAAATTGGTTTTGTTAGGCAATTATAAATTTAAAAATGTGTTGTAAATCTTTTTTATTTTATTTTAAGATAATAATAATAATAATCCCAACGGTTTTATCCCTCCATACCCGCCCGACCGACGCGAGGGGCGCATCCGCATGACGCACGGATATATAATAAAAAAATTTTGTTTTTTTCATATATGTTGCGCCGAGTCATGAAAGGCAGAGGTTTGTTAAGCGTCGAGATCTAAAACTGTTCAGCTACAGAACAAATGCTCATCAGCTGATCGAATAGTAATATATGTATATGTATGTATGTATTAATTATTGAGAGGATTGAGTATAGTTTTCTTTATGTAAAAAAGTGAGTCTGAAATATCAAAAGAACCGGAGAGAGTGTAAAAATCCTGACACAAACTACGGAGTGGCTCATTTAACTCAAAATTACTTTTACATGGCTTCAGAAAGAGAGGCCGGAAATTTCTTGAAATTCTGGAGGGAATGTTTAGTTTTATTTCGCTAAGAAGTGATGGGCTAGAGATCAAGCCTGTCAGTAACTTGACCAAAAATACAATGCCTAGCATTTCTCTGCGACTAGCAAGTGTAGGAAGATTAATGAGTTTTAAACGACTTATATATGGCGGCAGGTTGTACTGAGAATCCCAACGAAAATTCCTTAAAGCAAAAAGTAGAAATTGTTTTTGAATTGACTCTATTCTGTCGGAATGAACTTGATAGCGTGGGTTCCAAACAACAGATCCATATTCCAGTATGGGCCTCACTAACGTTGTAAATAGAGCCTTCGTGATGATGATAACTTGTCTAACATAGCCAGAAAACATGACGTTCGATGACAAAATTAAAGTTATTTTCGGATTCAGCGCACCCAAAAACATAAGAGTTACACAAAAAAACAAAAACAGCTCTCAATAATTTTTTTTTGCAGACTTGTGTAGAACTAAATAAGTTTTCTAATAAAAATATGGTGCATTTATTTGTACTCTCCTTGATTATGGTTTAGATAACCTCTTAAGAGAGCGCAATCATTCTTAAAAACACTATTTTATGCCAGGTTTTTTTGTTTATATTTTGTGTTTTCTTAGCGAATTAGTATTTGGGTCGCATAATCAATTTTTCCTCTTTTTATATTACATCGACCGTAACCCTCCTCGCTATATTCCACTATCAATTTTCCCCTTTTAGTTTTCAGTTAACTTTTCAATTTAGTCTTTCACATTCTAATGGTAAACAGCGATGTGAGATGCGTTAATAACAGTTTTAGATTTAATAAAATGAGTGAATTTGGATTTCAATACAAAATGACGATTCACAACTCACCGAAGCAAACAACAAAAAAAAACGTTACGAAGGAAATTAAATTATTTCAAAAATATATTCTACCCAAGAAATTTACAGCCCCTTCAGGCGAACCATAAACAAATTTGAACTCATAACCGTATAAACATGAAGGGGAAACGAGAAATGCGTATGAAATTGTTAAGCGGCTGAAGTGGTGCTCTTGGTGTTAAATAACCAGTTGGCAAATGTTGCGGGCCAATGCTGGCAAACAAAAATTTAAAGAAAAATAAATATAATCTCAATTAAGAGAAAAGTCAATGGCTTGGTGGCGTCGCATCCATCGTTGCCACATCAACGCTGCCAGGCTGCGTAAATATCTGTCCGTCTGTCTGTTAGGCGGCATGCAGCTGTCTGTTAACGAAAAAAAACCCCGAGTATAAACTTTTGGTGAAAAAGAGAAATGCAAAACTAGAAAGAATTAAATAATTAAACAAAACGTAAATATAATGGATAAGGAAAAGAGATCTTCTTGCGCAGAAGTGTGTGTGCCAAAGCCAAAGCAAAACCGCCAACGACAAACCGAAAAAACAGAAACAAAAGCCTGTTTGCATATCAAAGCGACTCGTGCAAAGATGAGATGAGATTTTTTAATTAAATATCCTCTTCGGAGCTCGCTTCACACCGTATCTGTTTGAAATTTATTCCATTTTTAATTCCAACTCAAGGCGAGTAATTGTATTATATAGTATATTGTAGTAGGAGCACGGGAGTCAGTCGTAGCTAGAGGGAGAGGGCGAGTGCAGGAGGATAGGGTGAGCGTAGGTGTCGGATAGCAAACAGTTGGGCAGAGAAATTGAAACAAAATCTGTCACAGAGAGCTGCAGCAGATTGCCATGGCAGGCAGACTTTGTGTGCTCGTTTCGAAAGCGATAAATGGAAAAAATTTCTCACTACTTGAGAGTAGACAATGACTCGCCTACACACACACACACGCGCGCATACACACATTTGCATTTTTGTTTTAAAATGTGCAAATTGAATTGAATTTATTTGCGTTCAAAGAACTCAAGTGTAATGTTAAATGTCGTTGTCACAACGCAAAGATAGCAGCTAAAACAATGACAACGACAACGGTAAACGATGGATTTGAGTACAATTTGGCAGAATTTTAATTTATTGCACACAAAACTCTTGGGTAAAAAAAGACATTTATTTACTGAGAAACTATTGACCCATTGTGGGGACAAGGGACACCATGTCAATGTGAATGTCAGCAAAGCATTCGGGAGTAGGGGAGGGATACAGCAGAGTGGCTGGTCGTCGTAGTAAACGTTGATTGCCTGTATTATTTTAAAACTTTTCCAAATACCCAATTACGAGAAGTGCTAGACAAGACAGGACAAGCAGTATTGCACTCTGGCTGTCATTTGACTACAATACAAATGCTAATAAAATCTAAAACGAATAGAGTTTTTATGTAATTTGATTGATAAATTTGCTACCTTCCTACAAATGTTTGTTTAGTAAGTGTGACATTTGAACTAAATTTATGATTATTTAAAGTACTCCAATTTTATATTTGGCACCAATCGTGCGGCTAGTATATCCGCTTGTTGTTGAGAATTTTGGTGCCACAATAAAAATTGCAATTCATTTCTCTTTTTTAAGCTACTTCTACTACAATTCAAATTGATAATTAAAAAAAAATATTTGAAATAAAAAATTTCCAAAATAATAATTTTTTGTCCTTGAAAACTTGCGTTTTATTACACTAATACTTACGAAATAAATACAGTTTTGAAGCTTTACTTTTTGCTTGGTAGGTAAAATATGGTTTTCGTTTATGATTCCGAAAAGTAGTTTTTGCGCATTAGTTGCAGGTATCGAAATAAAATAAATATTTTGAGATACACATTTGTTTAAAGAAATATAGTTATATTTTTTATAAGTAAATAAAGCTAAAACTCATGTAAAATAAATACATGAAAAAAGAATTATAATAAGAAATATTTTTTTTTTCAGCTACGAGTGCGGTTTGATAATTTAGTGGCTATTTGCGTTTTCTCAATTTTCAGTGTTTTTTATTTTTTTTATATTCCTTTCAAATAATAGGTTATCTCAAGACTCTCAAACTAGGCCCAAACCCCTAAGCCTCATCGTGCGGGTTGCTTTTTCCAAATACATATGTATGCATATGTACGTGGAAAATGTTATGTACCCGCCCAGTTGAGATGCCAGTTGATGCTGTAGTATCGCCATAGTATTGCAGTGAAGAATTTAAAGTTGCTGCGCAGGAAAATCAAAACGTCACTGCCTTACCGCCTTATATTCATTAAACTAAGCAGCTGGGGATGGTTAGGTTAGGTCAGTTAGAAGTGGCTGCCAGCGATCTCACCAGCACACTTAGGCCTTGTTAGGCCCATTGTGGTACCATTCGGATTAAAAGCCCCCTACTCGAACCAGCGAGTGGAATCTGCAAATTTTAATAGCATGCGTACCTCTATCCTGGTCAGGTCGCTTAGGACGCTGAAAAACTCTGATCCTAAGAATTTCATTCTCTTTGCCCATAGTGCGGGACATTCACATAGAAGGTGTCTAACCGTTTCAGGCTCCTCTTCATTTCTGCAGCTTCTGCAGAAGTCATTGTAGGGGGCCTTCAGTCTCTGTGCGTGTCTACCTATCAGTAGATGACCTGTTATTTTGCCTAAAGCTAAGGAGAGGTCTCTTCTGCTCAGCAAGAGCAGACCTTGTGATTTTTTGACGTCCCATTCAGGCCACAAGAGTTTGGATTTGATGAAGGTATTACCGTTGTTCCAGCGGATCCCTGCTTCTTTAAGGGATGAGTCCCTTAGTATGAGCTTACAGGTAGCGAGCGGCATACCTAGACCCCGAAAGCGGAATGGATGTTCTCCCTCTTGCAAGCACGTCCGCTGTTTCATTTCCCAGTATTTTGCTATGCCCTGGCACCCATACCAACTAAAAAGCCCACTGCTCCACCATCTTGTTTAGAGATTTGCGGCAGGTTGCCACTGTTTTTGAGTTGCAGCTGACAGAATCAAGAGCCCTTAGCGCTGCTTGACTGTCAGAGAAAATTACGATTTCCTTGTGTTTTACTACTTTGGTTCGTAAAAGGTCCACCGCCTCCTGTTTTGCAGCGACCTCAGCCTGGAAGACACTGCAGTGATTCGGAAGATGGAGATACCTTTTTAAACCTAGTTGGGCTGAGAAAACACCCCCTCCTACCCTGTTCTAAAGCTTTGAGCCATCGGTGTAGAAGTGAAGTGATGCAGCCCCTATTGGGCACCCATTTGACCACCAGTTTTTTTGAGGTATTGGCATTTTGCACCTCTTGGTAAAGCTCTGAACAGGGATGCAGTAGTCCGTATTGTGTGAGCCTAGTTTATTAACGATTGTTGCATGGCCATCTTGGCTGGACTTCCATCCAGGCAGCTCACGTAGTCTTAGAGCGGCATTCGCAACGAATTGTTTCCCAGCAATATCAATCGGGAGTATATTTAATACAGTGTCTAAAGCCTCAGAAGGGGTTGTGCGTAGAGTCCCTGCTATGCATATTAGTGCCGATCTTTGCACCCTTTGTAGTGCTTGCTGTGTTGTTTTCTTGACAAGGCTCGGCCACCACACCAGCGCCCCGTAAAGCAAGATTGGTATTACCACAGCCGTGTATATCCAGTACATGATTTTAGGGGATACGCCCCATTTCCTTCCGATAGCTTCCTTATAGCAGTATAAGGCAACCGTTGCGTTCTTCACGCGCTCCTAAACATTCAGTGCTCAAGATAGCTTTATGTCTAGTATCACGACTAGGTATTTGGCGAAATCCCCCAGCCTGAGCGTTTTGTTCCCCAATTTAGGAAGCCTAAGTGGAGGGATATTGTATTTTTTTGTGAAGAGAACAAGTTCATTTTTGTCCGGGTTCACACTCAACCCATTTTCTCTGATCCAGCTTTTTAAGTTTATGCTGCATAATGTCGCATAGTGTTTAAAGAAACTTCGTCGGCATTAGCTATTACCTTGGCTCCTCCCTCCTCCAAGGCCTTCAGTAGGTCGTTAAGTGCCACCACCTATAGGAGAGGAGAAAGAACCCCACCTTGCGGTGTTCCTCTACTTGTACAGCGTTCGACTGTTGCTTCCGCAGCTGGGGATAGTCAGTATAAAAAATATGAATGTGGTAAATTATGTTAGCTGCCTTCAGTATTGTCTAGGTTTGTGCTTTTTTTTTTATTTACCCAAACGTACTTGTATACAACGCTTAACGGTTGTTTGTAACAGCCAAAATAATCGCGATAGATATAGACTTATATATACCATAATGATCAGAATGAAAAGATGAAATTTAGACTGTCTGTCAGTACGTCCGGCCGTCCGTCTGTCCGTGGTTACGATAACTTGGGTAAAAATTTAGATTTCTTAATGAAACTTGGTAGGTACATAGATTGCTCTTTACCCAGGGTAAGTTGGTATTGAAAATGGTCGAGATCGGTCAATAACCATGCCCACCTCCCATATAACGAAATGTTTGAAAAATCTAAAAACTTCGTTTCTTCGGTATCTATTAGAGCAAATTGAGTGAAATTTGGTATTTGAAGCGATTTTAAACAAAGAAACTGTATACCAGGTGTTAAACTAAGTAATGCCGTTTTATTCTTTAAAAAACATGTTTAATTCAAGAAAAAAGAAAAGTCGTTTATTCAAAGTATGCTCCCTAGCTTTTCACACATTTTGCCCATCTTTAGTGAATTCCAAGCCAATAGAAGTCTTTGAGTTTTTCGGCAAACCAATTATCAAGCCAAATTTTCACATTTCCGTCCGAAGCGTTGCTCACCGAGTACGTGTTCCAGCGATGCGACGAAGTGGTAATCGGACGGGGCCAAGTCAGGTGAGTAAGCCGTTGGTGTGAGCACTTCCAAATTGAGTGCTGCCAACTTGTAGCAAACCGGTCTTGCCGTACATGATTGAGCGTTGTCATGATGCAGGATCTATGAATCTTACCCATGTTTCGGAAACGTTTGGAAAGGGCGGACTAGCTAACATTCAACTGCTCTGCGAGTTCGCGTCTGTTTTCTTCAAATGAAAACAAAGAATTAACATTGTACGCGACTGCTCTCGCCGACTTTGGTGGTATGACAGTTAAGGTTGACGCTTCACCCTGTAAACGTTTCACAGGCGACATCTAAATGTTCAAACCGACATTACTTAGTTAAACACCTGGTATTTACGAAATTTTAAAAAATATGAAAAAATGTCCGTATCTCAATAACGGTGTTAGGCATTCGTCACTTCGTCGCTGTTATTATTAAACTTTAAGACTTTTTGAAACCCACTGCCAACTTCCATATAACGGAAGTTTTGAAAAATGCAAAAAACTTCGTTTTTTCAGTATCTATTTATTGGAACAAATTGAGTTTAGTTTTATTCTAGCAGCGATTTGAAACAAATATGAGCGTGGCACCGCTCATACAAAAATACACAGCGAAGGTAAATAAAATTCGTTTTCACACAAATTTTGCTTTTCTTACTTGTCTTTTAATTACATTTTCTTGTCTCTATTTACAGTGAAAAATTTTATACGATTAGTCTTTTGCTATTGCTTGAAATCGAACCTTGGAAGTCTATGGCAGATCGAGTTACTGCTCAACGCCAACATACTAAAAGATTTTGGAAATAAAAATAGAAGTATGATGAACGACCTAATTTTGGCTAAAAAAAATTGTTTCAATAGCTGCCAAAATTTGCTGAATTTTTGCCGAACATTGCCTTATTTTTATATACTCACACATTTATAATATTTAGGCCAAATATGCTTTTCTCGCGCATTAATGATTTGAATACCAAAAATAGTATTGAAAAAAAAAAATATAAAAACCGTCAAATGCAAATATTTTTCAATTTATTTCAATAAATATTTCTATTCAAATAAAATAAACACCAACGTTTCAAATTTATATACAATTTATAAAAAGAAATTCAATTTAATTTTTTCAGAACTTATTATTTTTAAAATGATATTTTTTTAGAATGTTTTTGGGCACGAAATTTTGTGGCCGGTTTCTTTATGGTATATTAATCGTCAAGTGTTAACTGTTTAAGCCCCTTCTTAGATTTGTAACCATTTTTTTACTTACTCTCTTCCGCTGTAACTTCCATTTAACCCATAACTATTCGAATTGTTTTTTATACAAGTACTTATATAAAAATAAGTTAAATTACAAAACCTTTGCCTTATCTTATCACCAGTGAAGAAATTTATTTAAAAAAAAATTTATATATATCGATTTCGGTCGAACATTATATAAATTCGCCGAAGTTCGGTTTCGGTTTCGAATAGTCTTATATTTTTTCTGTCTTTAATTTGAAATCTAATAATAAAGTCTTGCACACATTGACTTAACCACCGACTGTGTAGATTAAGTTAACTGTTATATGAGATTTCAAACTATAGAAGGACTCAAAATAAAACGTTATTTCTTTAATATAAAAAGTAGTTTGCATTAAAAAGAAAATTAAAGTTTTAATATTTACGCTCTCTTTTTATTGAATTGAAATTGTTCGCTCTAATTTATGGAGTTTTTCTTATTAGCACTCTTACGACATACATATTGCGTTTCCGTTTCCTCAAAAATTAATTATAACATTATTATCAGTTCCTTTATAATTTTGTTAAGATTATGAGAAAAGCTTCTATAAATTTTCGGTGTATTAAAAAAAAGTACCAAATAGGAGTAATATGTAGTAATGGATGAGTCGTTATTTATGTACTGAAAAATGTTGGTCGTGCTAATAAATTTTTAACAAGTAAGGAATGAGCAGAAGCAATTACATGTGTCCATGTGCAGACATTGTACTAGGGATGGTCAAATTATAAAGCACACAGAATACTGTAAATAGTCGACTATACAAAAATTTAATATAATAAAAAAAAAATTAAAAAATGTAAATGGTGTTAAAGAGTTTTGCTTCAACCAACTTTTATTTTATTACTTAACTTTTATTTATTTACATGTCATTCGCTCGGGTTTTTGATAAATTATAGTAAATTTAATAACATGCTCGTATTGGCTTTGTAATCATTATTTTGTTGTAAAAAAATTAATATTTATTTAAAAATAATATCTGAAACATTTTAAAATATCACAAATGTTGCGTAAAAAAATATATCGTTAATCAAGGCACATTAAATAGGTAGCCGCAGCAAACTTTTTTTTTTGAACTTTTTTCATATTTTATTTTAATTTAAATTGTCAAATTTTGAATTTCGTTGTAATAAGAATGCTTTCAGTACAATTCAAGGTAGTTGATAAAGTATTTTTTAAATTTTAGCTTTTAAAAGCAAAAACAAAATATACAGAGCTCAAATTTTTTGTTTTTTCATTTTTTCTACTGCTGCTACCTATTGAATGTGCCTTGATCGTTAATCAAGAACGAAAGATGTTATACACACCATTAAAAGAGGACATCCATTCTTTTCGCGAAGTTGAGGCCTGACGGCGCGAGACTCGTGACAGTTCTCACAGCGATACGAACTCATACCAGAAGACTTGGCATTGCCAACAATGATTTATGCAGAAGATGTGGGAATGAAAATGACAAATGACCTAGGATCTTATGGGATAGCCTTAGGCCACGCTGAGGGCGGTAGAGTACAATTTTCTACAGGACTAAGACATAGAAAGCCTCAACCGATGTTTGTAAGTACTAGAACGATTGGAGTTAGACCCATCGGAAAGTATACCGATACGATCAGGGTGACGAGCTGAGTCGATTAAGCCATGTCCGTCTGTCTGTGCGTCTGTCCGACTGTCCGTCCGTTTTTCAGCTATTTAAATGAAACTTGGCAGTCAGCTGCCTTTTTACATTTTAATAGATATTTGTCGGAACCGACCAGATCGGAAGACTATAATGTATATAGTAGCCGATTGTTCAGATATCATATTTTGCTTCATAACTTCTTCATTTAAAAAGCTAGAGGTCTGAAATTTTGCAAGAAGGTCCACTATACTAAGTTCTATAGGACGAGCTCCAATATAACTGAAAGTTCAGATATATCTTTTAGCACGAAAACCCCTCCATTTAAGCAGCTAAAATCTTGAAATTTTGCACAAAGAATATGTATAGTGAGAACTTAGGTAGTAGTGAAAATCATTAAATTTGGATAAATATAACATATAGCTGTCATTCAACCGATTCTTCAGATATTGCATTTTCAGCTAAAACTCCTTTATTTCATCAGCTTAAGACTTTCTATAATTTTCTACAATTATTAACCATTATTGGAACTATTAAATAGCAATCTAAATCAATAAAATCAAATAAATTAAACATATAGCTCTCATACATTTCTTCCATTCCTGAAAGGTATAAAGCCTTCGGCATAGCCGAATACATCTTTTTTTACTTGTTATCATATCAAAACGGCACTCAGTTTATGATTGGGCGTTAAGCTCATTCGCCGTCATTCTAACCTAACGCAATCTAAACGAATCTTTAATTAATTGCCGATTAATACGGCGTTCAAAGAGTGCTTAATTGAGACATTTAGTAAATTTTGCACACTAACACTACGAACACAGTTTGCTAATTGCCGCAATTAAGGTGGAATTTGCTTTGGAAAATATTACAAAATGAGAAACCTTCATTCATAATGAAAAAAATTCCTTAAAACAAGTAAAAAAATTCAAAGCCAAAATGCAAGGGCTAATTAGCAATTGGTACCATTGGCTGCATTATCGTATGTTAAACCTTTAAAAATATATAAATTGAAGTTATGCGACAATCACTCGTCAAGGCCTCCAGTGTTGTATAGACGAAGAGGACAACACTAATGTGCATAAAAACAGTAGTGAAAACTCGTTTCAAGACACCATGTTGCTTCCCTTATTTATCAATAACATCATGACATCATTAAATATATACATTTCCTACAGCTGAGCTTACAACTCGCTGCAACTACCGTCAGCGTCTAGCCATTGTTCGTAGAAAACATAGTCGTCTACTAACCACGCGAGTACCGGATGCGATACATCTTTTGGCGCGCGAAAAATTTAGGCAATGCTCTTACTTAGTTTGTTGCTGCTACGAGGGTGCCAGCATAACGTTGCCACTACAAACACAAACACAGTCTATTAAAAGCAATTTCTGAAAGCAGTAACTGAATAGAGAGCCAAGCACTCGGATTGCTTGAAACGCTAACGTAGAGTGCTGGGAAAATAAAGAATCCAAAAAATGCAGTTAAATACAAAGCAATGCTGCTACACTCGCGGGCATTTGGGTGAACGGACGGACGGACGGGCAGCAATTGGTGAGCTGGCGATGTTGATAGGTGCCGTTGGCGATGGTGGTGTAATGGTTTGGTGGTTTTCGCATGTGGTCGCGACCGATGGGCTCGTTGTTGTGCATTGCGCTTGTTAATGGGCGAGTAACGTGGCAAAGGCGTTTGTGGCAAAATACGAGTATAATCGTATGTTTGTATGTATGTATATACATAGTTGTAGTCATCCAACGTCCTTCCGCACTATCGACACGCTGCTCCACTCCATTTCATACAACGCCTGGCATTTGGCGCATAGTTTATGAGCCGTAAAGTTCCGCTAGAAAATTTGGCGCGTACCAATTATGTGGTAATTAATTTAATTTGGTGTTGCTTTGGTGTTCCGTTGCATAAGCGTTCCACGTTTTATTTTTCGTAACTTTTACCAACGAAATGGACATAACTTGTACGTGTATACGAAGCGACGATAAACGATTCTGTTCGCACATTTTGGTAACACAAGGTACAAAAATACAAACATAAAAGTAGATACATATAAATATGTGTGTTCTCAAATTATATAAATAATTTAATGGGGTGTTTAACAACCATCGCATGTGGCAGAAGTGCGCGAAATACATTTTGTCATTGTATGTTATATGTATGTACGATTTGCTGACCGCTTTTCGTGTCAAACTATTTAAGTAAGATCATATGGACAAATACATACCTACCTACATACATATATTATTAGAAATAAATGTTAGCAGCACGTAGTTTAAGTTGTGAATGCGCATATCTGTAAAACTTTATCTTTAAAGCAAAATTTTACTGGGATCCTGAAAATTTTTTTAAAAATAAATATGGTTGATGGATAGTTTCGTATGACCTTTTAACATTGACTTTAATAAAATATACATTTGTATAACTCCCAGTATAACCCGGAACCCTACATTAATCGTTTAAAACTTATTAATCTTCCTATTTTTGCTAGTCGCAGAGAAATAGAGGGCGTAATATTTTTTATCAAGTTACTGACAGTCTTGACTTCTACTTCAGCTCTTCTGGCCGCAGTGAAGTGAAACGTTCTCTCCCGAGTTTCGAGCAATTTCCGACCTCTTTTTCTGAAGCCATGCTAAAATAAGTTTGAATTAAACGAGCCCCACTCTGTATTTTATGCCAGGATTTGAACTTTCACTCCGGTGATTTTGATATTACAGACCCACTTTTTACATAAAGTATGCCATAATTTGTTTTCTCCATAAATGATTGATTAAATGTATTAAATGTATGTACTAGGGTGTTCGTTTAATTGATTTTTTTGTAAAACCGTTTTTCTTATTATTATATGAAAAATGGCAATTTGAAAAAAACCGGTTCTTAATTTTTAAAACAATAAAAACCGAGTAAATCGGTTCTTGTTCCAAGTAAGAAAAAAGCTACATCAATGTGCATACATGTAACTAAATGCTAGAAATCTTTGGAAAATAAAATATAGTTTAATGTCCGGGTTAAGTAAGCAATATCAGTCTCTAATAGACAAAATACACAATTTTAGACCAATTGGCATGAATTGGTATCAAAATAAAGTCTCTCAATTATGACCAGGTGATAAGCAGGTCACAAAAATTAAGACAAAACAAGAAAAATAAAACGTAAAAGCGAGGAGAGGCAATAATATGCAACTCATACAAAGGATCAAATTTTAAAACTTGAGATTATACCAAATTGCTTAATTTCTCATTGAGCAAATTGAGAGAACTAGAAGGACTTGTTTTTAAAAAGGCCTTGTATAAGTTTTCATGGTTTTCCCGTCCTCTTATGACATTTGTCTAAATATATAAAATCTTCTAAAATATATTTGCTGCGTTCTTTCTACAAATTATTTGAATTTCGAATAAGTCTTGTCTTATTGATAAGCACTTTGTGGTTGCTGTTTTAATAAAAAATATATCGGATATAAAATTTGTCGTTGTGTTTCCATATTTCTATCAACTACAATAAAAACTGTTTTGAACATTAATAAACCGATTTATTCGATATTCGAAAAATCCAGATTTCAAACAAATCGTAAAATAATTTATGAAAAAACCGGAGGAAACCGGTTTGAAAATACCCTAGTATGTACACATTTACGCATTAGTACAACTTTTAGTATCCAAAGTAATTTTAATTTAAAATCAGCCGATGGGCTTTTTTTCTGTGGCTGAATAGTAGTGGTTTTCGAAAATAAGGGAATTTAAATGCAAAGAATGAAGTTTAATTTGTATTAACGTATACTTATAGACACTTCTTGTGAACGTAAATTAATACGTTAGTTAAACATATTTCTGCAGCGTTTTAACTATTTAAAATAAAATGTTTATTTCGTCATTTTCGTGTTCTATAAATTAATAAATTATTAACTTGAAAATTTGCCGAAACTTTGAATTATCTAAAAAATACGTACTGAAAGTAAATTATTAAAAGAACATACATCTTGATTTCAGAGATAAGGTAGTTGCATCGTAAAATTGCAAGTCAACGGTCAGGAGATCATATTTGTTTGTACTTGGACAATGTGTAATGTATGCAGTTCTATTAAAAAGAGTAATCAAACAGTGATTAAGTAAAGTTCGTTGTGTGGCTTTTCTAAAAAATTATCTCCTAATTGTTATTTTTTTTTACTTTTTACTATAAAGTCAAAAGAAATAAATTTGTATTTTTAACCAGAAATAAAAGTCTTTTTATGATAGATATTTTTTCTGTTTTTCGAAACAGTTATATCAAGGCGAATTTATCAAGGTGGTGGTAAGCGTATATAAGTAAAAGGCCTCCATGTATTTTGTTTTTGATTTTTATTTTTCTGTCCTTAAATAAAAGTCAATATATGGCAAAAAATTTTATTATCGTTGAAAAAATTCACCTAAAGACCTGCGATGTATAAAAAACACATCTGACCGATGGTAAAATATATCAGATACATGTGTGTTAATATAACCGAGGTAATTTTAACTTATTTTAGAAATCATTTTTTTAATGAAAAAGCATTAACACTATTGGGTTTTTACCTTTTTCATCCTATAGTACAGTGATGCGCACTTTTGCAAGTAATGGCTTTGTAGTGAATATTTACTTGAGGATAAAGTTTATTGTTTATTACAAGTGTTCAGACAAAATTTGTCGAGAACGAAATACAAAACAGTGATAATTTGCTTTCTGTCTTCTCAGACTGACGACCTAACAAATTTTGCAAGGCTCAAGTGCAAATGCTTGAAAAGTTCTCTCACAAAGTTCACTTCTAGGACAAAACTTCTACCATTTGTGGTGTGCGGCTCTTATGTTGAACCACAAATTGTAGACCTTACAGTTTTATTCCGACTCCGAACGGCAGATGCATTTTATGAGAAGCTTTTTCGTAGGATTTCCGTTGCCTGCGGAGGCGCGATTTGTACCCCGATCTCTGCGGCATGGGGAGTTATAAGGCACCGCTACCCACTCGACCACAGCGTCCATTGAATGAAGATAAATAAGCTGAACTTATAAAAATAGCTTTTCTTGAAATAGATAATTATTCCCCACTACCAATTCCTGCTGATAAAAATACCAAGCAGTGATGGAAGAGGTAAAAATGTGTATATCCAAAATTATTTACTTTAACGAAAATAATACAATATGGACCTGCCACATAAGTTACTTTCGTAAGAACGTTTTTAGCCTTAACATTAGTTTAAAGTGATTTGGGAACAAATTTATCGGGAGACGGTTTGGAAAAAAAATTCTTATTAAAAATAAATACTTCATAATGAACGCGTTATTACACTGGTTACCAAAAGAAAGACAAATCAAAAACATTTTGTTGTTTTTTTATTTATAGAAAAACTAAAGTGCGACTAACCACAAAATTCAATACGCAACAATGAAATTTCCATAGACTGATCCACTAACCTAAAATTCTACAGGAGCTATTTTAAAATACAATATAATATAATATAGAAGTTTTATAAACATTTTTTAATTGTAAAAGTCTTTAGATGCCTTTTTTCGAAAATAAATAAATTTTCTGCCATATATGGACTTTTATTTTGGGACAAAAGTTTCCGCTGTGGTCGAGTGGGTAGCGGTGCGTGCTATTACTCGATACCCCACAGAAATCTAATAGCAGTCACCCCTCCGAGGGTGTTTTTGCCTTGAAAAAGCTTCTCATGAATACATACATCTGCCGTTCGTAGTCGGCACTGGACTGTAGGTCCCTTCATTTGTGGTAGAATATAAAGACGCACACCACAAATGGTATGGGAAGCTCGACCAAACACTGAGCTAAATAATGTAAGCGCCAAATTATTATTATTATTATTATTTAGGACAGAAAAATAAAAGTCCAAGTATAACTGTTTCGAAAAGCAGAAAAAATATTTATTATAAAAAGACTTTTATTTAAATTTAAATATTGGGGTTAAAAAATAACTGGCACTTCTTAAATTTTTTTTAACCAAAACTTGCAATGAAAACAAATTTGAAATGAGCTCTAAAAATTACGCATTTTGGTATGAGAAAGTATGTGTTTGCGACGGCTTTCTCATTATGATTTTTTGTTTTACAATTTTTTACATAACAGTTATATTCGGTCATATGTTTTTCCTCCCTTTCACTACCAGACTATATACATCAATATGATATCGGATAGCTTAACAAATTAAATAAGTTATTTCTCTCAGTATCATAAAATCTTTATATCTTTATTTATCAAAGATAAAATAGTTATTTTGTGAGGAGAAGGTTCCTAGGTGAATGACACAGCAACTTCTTAATTAGAATATTTATTATTCACAACGTTTTCTTACGTCCGTATACTGGAAAGGTCAATTCATGCTACGCATTATTACTTCAAATTTAACGAAAATGAAGATTTTCACTTCAGGTGTTGATAGGCAAGAGTAAAAATATACTTACTGGTAACATCTTGCAAATAAATACATACTTATGTCAGTATGTATGAGTGTACGCACGTTGTCTGAAAAGGACTTATTTGTAAAGGTAAACACAAATGTCTCGACACAATCCTGCCACTTGGATATATGAGGCAAATGTTTGGAAATGGAGAGGGCAACTGAAATGAGGAGAAAATAAAATAAAGAAAATATGAAAAATATTAAAGACCAACATAAAACTAAAGGAAATGAAGGATGAAGCAAAGAAATGGTGCAAACGTTGAGTGGGCACTCTCAAAGTTGGAGTAAAATCAACAGACTGCAGTTAACCGCTGCGCCGAAGGTTGAGATTTGGGCCGAAGCCTTTGGGCAGACATTAATTTCGCACGTGTTTAGATGACTTTACACTTCAATGACTACATACAAAGAAGACAAGTGCTTGACACACACACACACACATATGTATGTATGCACATGTGTATTTACTTATGTATGTTTACAATACAATTCTACGAGTTGATATTTGCGTGAAATTGTATTTGTGTGGTATTATAAACACCTCATCTCAAAACCATAACTATCTATGATTAAAAAACAACAACTTTAATAATAATAATTGCTTATAAATTTTTTACAATTTTCAATAAAAAAACAGCGAGTTTTTTAACAAAATCCTTTGGGACCCAAATTAAAAACTTTGCACAGAATTAAAATAAATTCAACAAACTCTCGGTATGATCAATTCTTTTCTAATAACATATATAAAATTAACATTGATTTTGGCGACCCTTCTATTTCAAATATAAAATTTTTTAAAGTCGGCAGTATTTTATTATTTTTAATACAAAATAAAGCAAATTTTAAGCAGCTAATTGTAACCGTTTAATTTGGTAAAATTTTTTTAATTGATTATAGTTCATCCATATAACGTATGATCAATTTTTATTTTATATGGAAAAAACTACGAAAATCACCATTTTTTTGTTGGCACATGAAACTTGTATGTTCTAAAAATATATATTTGTTTATATACTGTGTATGTATGTGTACTGTTTATTAACGCTGCAGAAATTGAATTGAAATGTATATTTTCATATAAGCATTATGAGTTTGATAAAAATGGGGTATTTTTTTTCGTAATTATCGCAAAGCAGTTATTTAAAAGTTAGTTAGTTTAAACAATTGAAGGTTGATGTTATTTAAAATGTGAACTACTCGTCATTATGAATTTCTACAATTATATGCGGTTATAAATTTGAGACGGAGTCTATTTATGTATAAGTGTTCACATTTTATACACATTTACCTTTCTGTAGAGGTGAATGAATAACCGTTGACAAAGCCAGACACACTTAAGAGGACAAACATGCGTTGTATAGTAAATATTTGCGCAATATGCGAATGTTTTAAATACCTTTACGGAAAACAAAGACGAACTAACATTGATGCTATATGTATGAAAGTGGCTTACTTTAAAAACACAAATGAATTGTAAATAGTTTAAAGATGTGGCCAATATGTACCAACATTTTGTTTAAGAGGTTCAACATTTCCAGGAAAACTGTCAAACTAAATTCTTTATTAAAAACAGGATAGAAATACAAATAAATTTGGCAATAGAAATGCAAAAGAAGAATTAAATTGTTTAACAGCTAACAAGCTTTGATGCGTAAGAAGTTACCTATTTACCACTGAATAAACTTTTACATAAATATTCAGTTTGAAGTTCATATTCGTTATTGTATTCTTATTCATATTCACATTCATATTGATATCCTTATTCATATTGAAATTCATATTAATAATCACATTTTAAATTTCATATTCGTATTCACATTCATATAAATATTCATATTCATATTAATATTCATATTCATATTCATATTCATATTCATATTCGAATTCACAATCATATCCATATTCATATTGAAATTCATATGATTAATCACATTTTAAATTTCATATTTGTATTCACAATCATATAAATACTCATATTCATATTAATATTCATATTCATATTCATATTCATATTCGTTTTCACATTCATATTCAGATTCATATTAAATTACATATTCATATTCCTATTCACATTCATGCTACATTTCATATTCATATTTACATTCATATTCATATTAATATTCGTATTCATATTCATATTCATCTTCATATTCATATTCATATTAATATTCGTTTTCACATTCATATTCATATTCATATTTATATTAATATTCGTATTCATATTCATATTCATATTCATATTAATATTCGTATTCACATTAATATTAATATTCATATCCAAAATCATATTCAGATTCATATTAAATTACATATTCATATTCCTATTCACATTCATGCTACATTTCCTATTCATATTTACATTCATATTTATATTAATATTCGTATTCATATTCATATTCATATTCATATTCCTATTCACATTCATGCTACATTTCATATTCATATTTACATTCATATTCATATTAATATTCGTATTCATATTCATATTCATCTTCATATTCATATTCATCTTCATATTCATATTCATATTCATATTCATATTAATATTCGTGTTCACATTCATATTCATATTCACATTAATATTCATATTCATATCCAAAATCATATTCAGATTCATATTAAATTTCATATTCATATTCCTATTCACTTTCATGCTACATTTCATAGTCATATTTACATTCGTATACACATTCATACTCTTATTCAATAATTTCCTAAAATGGTTACAATTGTTCTTCGATGTAAGGAACTTTTTTTAAGCAACTAAGTGTTGGCTACTAAAACGTTAACTGCGACCACTATAAACATAGGTGAGTGAATATTACTATCAGATTATTGTTGCTTAATTATGGTTTTTATTTTTATTATTTTGTTACAAAGTGGCAACGCAATTAAAAAAATTATAGCACCTTTGAATGTGTTGTTTTGCATCCTTGGGTGTGTGAACATACATATACATACGTATGTATAAGTGTATATTAATTGCAGCTTCATGCTGATGGGACTGACAATAAAGGTATCCAGTGCTTATGCTTGTGTTTTGAAATATTTTTGACGTCAACAAGAATAAACAAACCTGCAAACAAGCCACCCAGCTGCTAAATAAATAAATTTTAAAGTACACTTCTAGTGACATTCTTGCTGCCATGCACACATACATATACAGATACATATGCGCTCATAAAAACCTGCGCGCTGCAGTTAACCAACCTACAAGTTTTCATTTAGCACAGACCACTTCATTTTAGAGCAAATAGCGCATCAACGCACCTCAGTAGACTCGTCATTCTTGTGTGTGCTAAAGCGTACGAGTACACACTCGTTTGTGTAGATATGTATTTGTAACGTGTGTCATTATTCCTGTTTTTTTTTTTTGGTTTTTGTACCTCTTTGTGTTTATGTATATACGCTATTTTGTTTTGCCTGCCGTGGATATTACCTTTGTTGCTGACTCGTCGTCATTGCTAACATTCTAAATACATACTCGTACATACATATACACACTTAATTTTCATCTTTTACTCTCAGACTCTACCGTTTTTGCCACTCATCACCCTTTAGCTGCATTCTTTGATACACTCTTCAGGCTTCTCGTCTGTTTATTGTCATCACGCCCATCGCCATCGTCTCCATCATCATATAAAGTCACCGTTGTCTCACTCACTGTCCGCTTTTGGTAAGCGTACACCCGTTGCTTTATACCTTCAATGCGCGTTGCGTTTATCGTCCTTTTAATGAGCATTGCATAAATCCTTTGAAGCAGAAGTTACGTTCAAGCTTTACATGTGTATGCTCACAAACAAGCTTGCAAACATATGCACATCTCAGATGTTCAGCTGAATAATTTTGTCATCACAAAGCCACCTGCTCATACTCAATACATATGTACATACATAGTTAAGTGTGTTTACTTGTGCACATATAGTACATACATACATATGTACATATGTATATATGGATTTTCTGGGTACGCGCACCGACTAAGTACGTTGTAATTATAAAAGAAAAAGGATTTAATAAAGCAACAAAAACCACTTTAACACGCTCTTATCACATGCTTGTAGTCTCAAATGTGCTCCATATATGTATGTACATACGTGCGAGTATTTCTTGCGATTTGTTGAACGTCAGACGCATGGTATATGGCCGAGCTTCTACTCCCATTTTCGCTGTGCAACTTAATGTTAAGTAATAAGTGGTGGGCCCCACAACTCGTTGATGGCAAAGCAAATACTTTTTTAAAGTAGCTTTATCATAGGATAGCAATATTGTCGGAGTCAATTGGCTGTATAATAGTAAATAATTTTTTTATTATTTAATATTACAGTTGCAGGGTTGTGAACCAGCACGCAAATTTTTATAGCCTCTACATACTTGTTAATGCCGTCTGGCCGTCTGCTTTCTAGACGACATGCCACCTAGTTATTTTCATTGTAATTAAATTCCCCACTTTACTTTGTCTCTTCTCAGAAAAGGGATACTAGAACTTTCGTTTTGTATATTCAAATATTCGGCTTAAGTATCAAAGCTGCTTAGGAATTTTAACATCGATATGTTGAATAGTTTACATAAAATTTAGTAAATACCTTTTTAGTTAGTTACCTTCACTGATTCTAAGTAGCTCATACGCACCGTCTGACAAAAATTGAAAGTTCGCTAAACTTTAATTAATTTCATTATAATTTTTAAATTTGCCTCTACAATAATGTTGCCATTAATTTAAAAATATCTAAAAAAAATATAATAATATTTTGAAATAAAGAAACAGGTGAATTATTGGTGTATTTGGTCATTAAATAGTTCTAAACTAACTACATATACATATACCCATTAAGAATAGCGTTGATGGTTTAAAATATACAAGTTTGTCAAAGTTTAATGTTTAGTTAAATATTTCTCTATATTAACTAAACACACAAGCGTTTTTTTTTTCATTTACACCAAATAACTATAAATATAGTTTACAACAATTAATTTAAATTTTTATGAATATAGTGTGCAACTGTATGGGGGTTGTGTTTAAGTACACTTTCCTATTTCATAAAGAAGATATCATTAAGTCATGCAGAGAAATACGCAGCATACAAAGCCACCCTGCAGCTAATCGCTAATACGCGTGCAACAATCAAGCGATAAGATACAAGAAAAGACGTATTTTAAAGAGAAAGAAACGACAGGTGGAAAGGCGGTAAGACGTGAACGCGAAGAGTGTGAGCAACAAACAAGTAGTTTCAAAACCTGGGCTGGTTTCTGCAAAGACGAGTATAGAAATAGGGTGACAGACGTTCAGATCACACTATGAATTCTAAGAACGAGTTAAAATAAAATCCCAGAACAATCTTTAGGGATGTGCGGCAAATCCCTCCACTCGACCAAGACGAGGTGAGAACAGCACTAAGACGGCTTAAGAACAAAAAAATGCCTGGAGCAGACGGTATACCGGGGAGGTCCTGCTGTTTGTGCCAACTACCGTGGTATAAGTCTTCTAATTGACGCATACAAGGTCATATCGACGATACTGTGTGAAAGACTGAAGCCGTATATGAATTAGCTGATTGGATCTTATCAGTGTGGCTTCAGGTCTGGTAAATTCACCATTGACCAGATATTCACAGCACGTCAAATCCTGGAAAAGACCTTAGATAAAAAAGTCGAAACACAACATCTCTTTGTCGACATGAAACGTGCTTTTAATAGAACGAATAGAAGCAGTATATACGAAGCCAAGTCTAAACTAAACTAATATGGCTAAGTAGAGTGACGTTGAGCACAATTTTTAGCTCCGTCCAAGTTGGGAAGGACCTCTCCGAGCCATTCTAGACCAAACAAGGTTATACACAAGGCGACTAAATTTCGAGCACCTTTTTCAATCTGATGTTGGAAACCATAATAAGAGCAGCCATTCTGAATCGCATTGACACTATTTATAATAAAAGTACGATGCTGCTAGCGTATGCGGATGATATTGACATCATTGGCCTTAACAACAGTGCCGCCAGTGCAGCATTTTTCAGTCAAGAGAGAGATGCAAATGAGGTTGGTCTTGCAGTGAACGAGGACAAAACAAAGTAACTTGTAGCGCGAACAATACATCCTCGCTAATTTGGATCCAGCATTAACAATATATAACAACAATGTCAGCCTAAAAGTCCAGCGAGGAATAACTCTTGCCGAAACGAACGAAAATCTCGCTCTACAAATCTCTCATCGTGCCCGTTCTTTTTAATGACGCAGAAACATGGACGACGTTGATAAGCGATGAGAAGGCTTTGGAAGTTTTCGAGAGAAATGTTCTTCCCAAGATTATTGTCCCTTTCGTGTGAACGACGGGTACCGAAAAAGATGGAGCGATTCACTTGGTGTGAATAATTGGCGTAACCTAGCGAATGAGAAAGGAAACTGATGAAGCTTTTTGGTCTCGGTGCAAACCAAAAAATGGTTTTTGCACCACAAAACAGAGAAGATGGACAAGTGGTGAAGGCGTCTTGGCTCATTATCAAAATGAGCAGCCAATTTGTGGGACCGTAAAACCTTTTTTATATAGCCTAAAATGTGTATGCTTCCTGCGAAGCGAACACAAAGCACATTTACGAATCCAATAATTTTTAATCACATACAAGCAATATGAATAGAGCACAAATTCACTGAACCAAATCTACTTGGCAAAGCATTCTCTCCTTCTCCAGTGCATACAAGTAAAATATTCTCCAGTTTGTTTTCTTCGTTTTACTAACCACAACAAAATTTACAGCCACATTTGCATACCATAAAAATTTATGAACAAAATGAAAAGTAAATTATATTAAATGATGCTGAAAAATAAATGTGTGTATGCCTTGGCTTAAATTGAAACTTATAATAATGGTAATATATTCATAATCATCAGTTTGTTGCGGTTAGTTGCTTCTGGCTCGCGGTCAATTTCGTTGCAGCCTTAAAATTTGGTTTTTTTTTTAAACCAATTTTTGTAGCCGCCAAAAATTTTCACAAACAAGCTTTCGATAATATATTTTTTTTGCTTAAAGTTGCATCTAAAATATTCCACATGCCTCAACTAAAGTTGAAGCAATTTCGTATCCTTTCACTTACTTATGCTAGCATTCTGTGTACAAACTTATATGCGCGTTGGCAGCTCACGTGCACTGCCACCGCTGCCAGCCATCATGTTGGAGTATGATGAATGCACCAACCTGCTTATGTTGTTGCGCTTGGCTGGCTGGTTGGCTCGCGTGCAAAATGGCGTATCGTGCAGCGAATGTAGTAAAGATGCCATGTAAGTTTTTTTTTTTTTTGCTTTTACACAAGCAACCAGCAAGTAATTTAACAAAACTTAATGGCAGCACACTACCGGCCGGCAACAGTGCGACGCGTTCGGTGGAGCGTGAGGAAGTTGTCAAGCGACAGGAAGCATGGACGAAGGTGAGCGAGCAAAGCAACGTAAGTGGAATGTTGCAACAGCTGTGGCAATACCTTGAAATAAGTAGCAATCGTGCCACAATGTCGGCATACTGTATATACTCGTAGTATGCCTTTGTGCTTGTGTGTGTGTGTGTGTGTGTGTGTGTGCGATGGATTTGTAGTACTCACTGTTGTAGATATGCAACAGTCTAACAGCCTTCCATCACACATTATTACAAACACTTGGGCTTTAATTTTCATTATATCGAACCACCAAACCACCCGCACTACAGCTGCCTGCAGGTCAACGAAACGAAAGTGAAATCGGGCTTGTGTACTTATGGCTGTCAGTGTGTTTCGTTGGACGATAACGGCAATGTACGAGTACATACTTCTGCAGCCAACTGTTAAGGCATGCCAGTGTTTGTGTGATAATATGCCGGGTTAATTATAAATTTATTGCACTATCTGCCTGTGGCGCTCTTTTGAGTGACGCGATTAATATCCGCTCGACCTACATGCCCACACACATACATTCGTACACACATAGATACAGTCATACAAACATACATACATACGAATATACGAATACATGCTTGTGGGCATAATAAATACAAATTTAAACTTTTATGCATATTTATAATTATAAATGTACTGGCCAGCACGGCCATAATTACATATGAATGTATGTAAGTGTTGGTGTACTTACACACATACAACTAAGAATGTATGTGCATGCAAACGAGTAAATTCATATATCATACCCAAAGTACTGATAAATAAGTCTGAAACATAATTGCAGGATAAACTCAACTTTTTAATTGATGTTAATATAAATATTTCAATTACAAATATTATTTGATTTTCACTTTGCCACAAGCAGAGTTAAAAAGTTCATTTAACGTGTGAATAGTAATGCGAGCAGTTGTGGAAAGTCTGTCATATTTATCGGCAAAAAAGGAATTTAAACAGAGTTTGTTTAAACGATTTTTTATTTAACTGGATATCGGCCGATTCGCGACAGGCGTTTTTAACCAAGAAATTTGCCTCTCACAAAAAAACTCCTACATTTCGAAATAAAAATTATAGATTCCATCATTTGCACTACAAACTAAAAAGGCGTATGACAAATGATGGCCGTGGTGCGGCCAAATGCCTAAATAAATATACATACCTAATATATTAAAGTTGAGTTCAATTTAATAACAGTGGTTCTTTTTTAGAAATATTGTAAATGTTATTTTAATAAATTTCAACTCTCTACTGAAATCAATATTCATTAAACTAAGTTTTAGACTTTTTGCAATATTTATAAAGCTTTAGAGTATGCAGTTTTAACTCATATTCAGTTTTATTAGTCTATTTATTGTTTGTTTCAATTCAAAACAAAACAAAAATCTCGCGACAATGAAAATAAATGTCAGAGAACATGTGTAATTTTTATCGATTTGAAATTTGTACATAATTTTACTAAAACTTTATATACTATAAAACTACAAACTCCAAAATTTTTTAAAACTACTGAGAAAAAGTACGACATTTGTTCGAAAATTTACCGTAATTGAAATCAAGAATACTTTATATACTTGCACAGAAGATAATAAGCAAAAATTCGCTAAAACGTAACAAAATATTAAAAGCCAACATTAAATAATTTGCATTTTTGAATTAAATACCCTGAAGTTATTAAACATATTTTTTTTAAATTTAATTCATTTAATACATTTTTATTCAAATAATAATTCAGAAATGTGAAGCACTAATAAACTTTGGGTTCATAATGTATTTTAGCGTAAATAGAGGATCCATGATTTCGCACTGCGAGCCTTATATTTCTTTGTACAATATACATATACATACATACATATAAGTTAATAATATTAAAGTAGCTAGAGTTGAAAAATATAATCAAATTTTTAGAAGTTTTCTTGAAAATCCATAAATTTAAAACACTTTTCTCAAAATCTATTTTGTAGAAAATCGCAGCGGTTTTGAATAGTTCAGATGGCAATAAAACTAAGTAACAAAGACGATTTGGTATTAATGCATAAGTGTTTGCACAGCAGAGATTAAATTAATTTTTCTTTTATTTAAAATTGTGATTTAAGTTGAAAATAATTTAAAAATAGTCTTATGGAATTACCAATATTTAAAATTTGTTGCCATACAACTACTTTTACCGACACAGATATTCATGGTAGTTTAAAAATTTGTTTTTATTGCTTGAGTTTATGCTCAACTTATATTTATTGGAAATTGTGATTTTGTCACTTCACCAGTGAGTTCTAAATTGTCAAAATTCTACAAGAATTTGTAGCTATTTGAAACTTAAATGGTGTAAGACTTTACTGAATTTGATACCACAAAAAATAAATAATAAATAAAAATTAAATATTTTTTTTAGCAAAACGTCAAGCAGGTACACGCTTATAGTTTTAGTATGACAATGCACAGTATTTTTATTAAAATTTAATGAAAATTAAGTAATTAAATGTAAATTGAAAGTTGTCAATATTTGCTCGTGTTACGGTCAATTTAGTTTACCATATGTACAATATTATTGCCTTTCTTTTAAAATGAAAATAGTTTGTAATAAAAATTGAATATTTCTTATTGAAATATATTGAAATTTAAAGTATAATTTAATTTCCTCTTCAAGGAAACTTTTATGTGTATTTACATATTCTGCTACATTAATATATTTTATGCTCTATTAATTTGTACCTTGCCATACAAATCAATTAATTTGTTTAAAGAGTAGGCGTTATGTAGGCGCGAGGTAAAACTTTCGCGCTCCCATTCTTCGGGCAAACATTCAAACCTTCACTTAAGCACTTCATTTATCAATTTTCGCTGACAAAACACAAAAGTATTCAAATAAAGCTTGCCTTTTATTAAATTGGCAAACATTCGCTTTAAAAGCATTATAAATCCCTTCTTGCAAAAGCAGTTGCAATATTATTGATATACTTTATTGTCACACTTAAAAGCAATTCGTACAATTAAAAGACACTAGATTCCTTTGTTTGTGTTTAACCTTTATCAAATATATAATAGCTTGATTTAGTAATCTTTCGAAATACTTACACATTCAAAATATTGTCATGCCACAGTAGAGTGATAAACAGCGTAAATATAGGAATGTGCTGATATCGTCGAAGGCAGTGTACTGAAATGAATTGCTTTCAAGAATACTGACTTGAGTAAAAACATAAGCTGTTTGATGGATAAATTAATTAATATTTGCACATATTTCATCTTTAGGGAAAATGCAGCTGTGTAAGTTAACTAGGTTTCTTCATGTTGTTATTCTCTACGGATTGCCTAATTAATTAGTTACGTACAAATATTTTATTAGTAATCATTCATATGAAATATATAAAATCATGTGTGATAAACATAAATATTACTCAGGTGTCTACAATGTTTGGATTGTGTTTGAAAATATCTGTTTGATAATATTAAATAAGTGTATTTCACTATTGCATGACTAATCTCAGGCAGGCACAGTGTAGTCGTTTAGTAGGAATAAAAGGTGAACTGGCATTTATCTTTTATGTGCAGAGTTTCAAATAATATCGCAGTTTGATATTTACTCTGAAACTATTATTTATTTATGTATTATTTATATAAATAATTGATATTCTCCCTAACAAGTCTTTCTTATTGATATTTTTTCTGATAATCCATTCAATCTCACGCCTGAGTAAAATAAAGAGGCAAATTGCAAATTTTCTTTCGTTTTAGGTATGCGTTAAATAAAAATATTTTTGACTGACCTAGACACAAAAACATTTAAAGAATGACTGGAAGATGTTAAATTAATTTTTATAGGAAACTTGCTGAAAAATTCATTAACTTAATAAAAATTTAAAGCCTTAAATGCTACATTAACAGCTAGCCAACAAAGCACTAAATAAATGTCATTTCTTCACAAAATTAATCACATGATTTATGAAAACAAAAAAATTGTATATTTAACAAGTAAGAAAAGCTAAATTCTGGCGAAAACGAATTGGTTTTACCATCGCGTATGTATTATATCAAAAGTAGGCGTGGCAATGCCCATTTTCAAAAGTTTCGTAAAAATCCAGTTTCTTTGTCTCTTATCGCTGCAAATATTGAATTTTAAACAATTTGTTGAAATATATAGAGTAAGTTAGGGTATTGTAATATATGTAGGTATAACTCCTTCGACAGTTTCTGTAATTGTTTCAAGATAAACTAAAATAGGACCTTGCCATTTTTTTTATTTATGTATTGTGCAGCGTGTTCTAAAAAAAGTTTCCCTTATATTAAGTAAAAAAAAGACGTGTTGTCAAAACTGATGGGTAATGTGATACGTACATATATACTCGTATCATATCGGGCAAAGTGATCTTTCAAGAATAATGTGTTATAATAATTTAAATTTTAATGAGACATTTTTTTGAAAATTGCTAATAATTTAATTTACTAAACACAAGAAAATATTCATCACTTTAATAGAATACACAAAAAATAACACAAACGAAATCAATGAAAAAGAGTACAAAAATTAAAAAACCTGTACGAGTTTATTCATATTAACAAAGCTATTCGCAAGAATCGCGAACGAATATCGTTGGGGTTTAAGTTTTCTGTTGCAAAACGAGTTCACAGCATTCTTGTTGGGTATAGTTTCGGCCCAATAATCCTTATCTGAATTGGGCAGAATCACATTTTTTTTAATATGCTTGCTAAACTTTCCATGGCTTGTATTACTTGTCGTACCTTCTTTTTTTTCTGAATTTTTGTGCCTCTTTCAGGTGTTGTCCTTAATACGATTTTCTACATTTAATGCTTTCCTCCAAGTATGCTTGTATGGTGTTATGCTTTTACAAAAGCTCTATTACATCGAATCGTGCCACCTTCCATCTTTGTTCACCCATGCACCTTTATATTTATGTTTGAAGGAGGTTTTGAAATGCCAATACAATAAAATATTTGGGGTATGACAGTACAGATCACCTAAAATACGCAGAATTGTGTTGTCCCTTGACGGATTTGAAAACCGCAAAAAGTTATTAAGCCACATAGAATAAAATTAAAATTTGTACCCATCCAGGATACTTCTTCATCAAAAGCGGTCAAAAATCGGTCTTTTATATCATCAATAGCTTTATCAGTACGTGAAGTTCTTGGCATCGTTGCAAATAAATATCATACATACGATGCCCATAGCATTCTCATCTTGCTACCTCTAACAGCATAAATGGCTTTTTCAAATTTACTACGTTCTGCTTACGAATTTTTCCTTTATTCTGCTGATCTACATATGTATGTATGTCATAGTTTATGTTGTCGATTCATTTTATTAACATAATAGGTTATTTGTTAAATATTATTTTCTATTAGTTTATTGTGATTATATCATATTACCTCATCTCAATTTTTTTAAACTAAACTATTTTTTCTATTGAAATTATTTACCAAATATAACAAAACTCTCTTGAATTATTATATTCGTGAAAAACCCAAATAAATGCCAGAAGCTTAAAATCTTATAAAACTTTGGATTAATCACTTTTCGAAGCAGGTACTAAAATATTTGGTTTCGCACGATTAAAAAGGATTTTGCATACTGAAAGCAAACTAAGTTTTCAGTGACATGCATAGTCTTGGAGCATTTACAGGAACGTTAATGCAAAACCATGCTTAGTTTAAAAAATATCCTGGTTTATCACTTTACCCACCCATATAAGAAAACAAGTTTAGGCATTTCTCAAAATTTCCGTTATGTGGAAAGTGGGCGTGGTTTCGGTTCGATTTCAAAAAATTTTATACTATGATTGTGGTGATATTAAATAAAATATGTTTTCCAAATTTAGTGACAATATCTACCTAAACCATTTATGGAGATACAGACATTTTATCATGATTTCAAAAATTCTAAAATCTAATTCTTTGTTTAAAATCGCTCCAAATATCAAATTTTTTAATTTTTCACAAAGACCGTTATATGGGAGGTAGTCGTGGTTATAGACCAATTTCAATACCAACGTGGCTTGACCAAAGAGCCATCTATATACCAAGCTTCATTAAGCAATCTCATTTTTACTGAAGTTATCTTGTCCACGGACAGACGCATGGACGCACAGTGTAACGTGCCGTGCATGCTAGCTGGACAAAAGTATTTTAAAGTTTTCATAAATAGAAATTAAAGTTGAAAGTATTTACTGATATTTTGTATTAAAATTGTGAATTAGAAATGATTTTATCTTTCTTAATATTATAAATTTGATTAAGTTGAAAATGTTTAACAACACGTAACACAGATCTGAAATTTGTATATATGTGTTAGCGTTGTGCTAGTGCTTTTTATTGAATTATATTTATATTTAAGCCTAACTAAAAGTTGAAACTTTTTAGAGAAAATGTTTTGAGAACGTTTTCTATTGGCTAATGAGAGCTATATTCAAAGTCCGAAATAGTGAACAGAGAGACATTTTTTATAAGTTTCTACAATTTAAATTCGCTATAGTCGATGCCTTTGTTGAATCGGTTAGAAGATTGTTTTTCTAACCATCATTTGTAAGAACAAGGCTAATTGTGGAAACTCTAAAGAGCGGTTTTGCAATAAATGCGGAGCTATATTTAAAGAAAAAAAATGGATTTTAGAATAATTAAACATATTCCACTACCGTCAACTGCTGCCCTATAGCAGACGATATTCAGGTGACGGAGACTCGAGCGGAAATAAAACGGCAGCCAATTTTAGGCCAATGACGCAATATTAATTTGCTGTCCATCTATTCATCATTTATGTATGTACGAGTATGTAGTATTTATGAGTAGATTGAGTACTCATTGCATCAAAAATTAGAAACAGCATACATTCTAAAAATGAAGAAAATGCAGGTGGTTATGAAGAATCGGAAAATCAAGAAGACGATGGGTACTACATATGTACATCCTTGAGTGAAATTAAAATTTGCGTATTAGTTTGAAAGTATCCATTACACTAAAAGCGTTGAAAAGTTGTACTTTTGTTTTTAAGTAAAAACCCGAAACAATTTTTGCTTGTCTCAACGCCACTATACGAGCATACATATTTTAAATTTGAAATTTTCTTTCGAATTTACTTCCGCGGAAATATGCATTCCTCCTTGTAGCTTAAGTATTTTAAGACTTATACCACAAGTCATACACATACTTTAATTTTCAAAATAAAGAAAAACTTACTAGTTCAACGGGGCATTTGTATTTATTTGTATTTATTTGTAAAATAGTCTATAAATACATAATTTATTCTTACAGACTAACAACGAGTGGTAGAAAATTATTCAAAAATAGAATATAGCGTATTCAAAAAGTCGTTTTTGCAGACTGAGAAATCTATATCTCTTCTGCTTGCTATGCGATTAAGATCAATTAAAGCTCTTGTGTGATGGGATCTTTAAATGCATATACAGTTTTTATGGAACCAACATAAAATGTTTCAAAGTGACGTAAATTTCATAATGGTGTATTAAAGCGAATGCGTTCAAGAAGGGAAACACAATCTACACCCGCATTGATGATATCGAACACGAAAGATAATGAGAGTCTCACTCTTTTACTCTCTAGTGATTTTAGATTTATTAGCATACATCTAGCGTGATATGGGGGAATCGGGTCGCTAAAATGTATTCTTCGTAAGGCATATCGAATAAACACCTTTTGAATTTTTTCTATGCGATTAATGTAGCAAGCATGATAGGGCCTCCAAACAAAAGAGGCGTACTCAAGTCTAGATCTGACAAGGGCTGTAAAAAGTAACTTTAAAGTGTAAGGATCTGAAAATTCTGAACTATTCCGTCGCACGAAAGCCAGCATTGCGTACGACTTTGAAACTATAAAATTGATGTGATTGACGAAAGTAAATTTGCTATCAAAAATTACTCCTAAGTCCTTAATCTCATGGACTGATATAAGATAGATGTTTGAAATACTATACGACGTTTGTAAGACAGTATTACGCTTACTAAAAGTAACGTGATAGCACTTTTCGATATTCAGTGATAAGCGATTTGTCTCACACCAGGTGTGAAGATTATTAAGCTCCGCTTGAAGCATCTGTGAATCCTCCGGTTTTTTTTATTGTAGAGAAGATTTTTAAGTCGTCAGCATATAGGAGAAATTTTGCGAAGGAGAAGCAACTAGTACTTATATCATTAATGAATAAAATAAAAAATAGAGGTCCCAATACACTTCCTTGGGGCACCCCGGAGGAAGCAAAAAAGGGATGCGATAACGTATTGTCCACTTTAACGACACACTATATTTCCGCCCCTATCACTTATAAAATAATTTTGTCGAGCTAGTTTCTTCTAGCTGCCACACTGTGGAAAGGACGGGCGGACAGACAGTCAGGGCTAAATCGATTTTTCTTTTTATTCAGATCATTTTCTTTCAAATATAAGTCTATGTCTATCTCAATAATTTTTGTCTGTTACAAACAACTATTATGCGAACAAAGTTTATACAAATATATTTTCGAAGGTATCTAAAATGTAAGTTTCTTGTCTGTTTTCAGAAATTCCGCCGAATTGGCTACAAAGGACTATTTCTAATAGCTGTCGTATTAGCACTTAAGGCACTGTCTGTGCTTTCCAATCAGCGTTGTATACAAATTTTAATTTGTCCTCTAATTTTTTTTTTTTAATTTTTCTTAAAACTATTTAACTCTTTTAATCCTTTTAATGTTACTCAAAACTCAGTTAAGTTTTAAATTGACAAATAAATATAATTATGGTAATAGTTCTTAATTTGTTTAAAAAGGCGTTATACTCTTGTAAATTTACCAAAAGTTTTTTTATGGTAAAAAAATAGCAAACAGCTGAGTCACGCATGATCTTGCTTTCATCCAAAATATCTATAAGCGCCCGTATGCAGAGATTTAAAACCGCATTTACGCCACTTCATCTCGCTTTGTGTGTTTAGAAGTACGAGTATTTCTTTTCATGTTTGCTCTTTCCAACTCGCTATGTCTCATCAAAAACACAATTTTTTTTTCACAAATTTCTTTATTTGCTTAACTTCCGTTTGCGTGTGCACATTCTTAGGTGTTAACGAGATTTGTGTGCCATAAAGTAGCTTTCGCAAAGCGATTAAGAACACTCACGCGCATATACTAATTTATGTAATTGTCAACTCATTATGCGATATGAATTTATGCGGCGACACCAAAGTTATGCCGCCATACACTGCGTATGAGTAAATATTTTGTGAGGATATGAGATGAATGTGAACTTTTGGTGTTGTTGTTGTTGTTGTCCTTCATCCACTTACCACTCATGTTAGGCCAAAGACATTTAAAATTAATATCACGTAAACATACCGCGGTTCCGCTGTTTGTTTGTGTGCGTTTAATCGGCCATTAGAAGCTTTTAATGTTTACGTATGAAACATATAAATGACATTTGGTTCACTTGAGGTTAAAGAAATAAAAGTTATAGAGGGCATAAAATAAGTGTTATTTCTTCTAATGAACATTTTACTTTTCCCTTTACGCGCAAAAAAAAAAAACGTAAGAAATATGCGATTTATGATTTTATTTTTACCTGCTGGTGGCATTTCAATTAAACACTTTTCACTCTGCTTTCAGCTTGCTCACTTCCCTTTCTGTTTGTTGTCATGCTTGTGCGCTTTGGAAGATTGTGTAAATATATACTAGGGATGTCAATTTTGGGCACTTTTTTTTGATCCCGGGATTTTCGAGATCTGAAAAAAAAATCCCGGGCCTGTCTCGGGGTCCCGAATTTTACGAAGTTTTGATTCGTAAATTCTAATTTGTAAAAAAATGTAACACGTCTGTAATACTCCTAGTTGAAGTATAGAATTATGCAAAATAACAAATAGAACAAAGAGCGATTTATTGTAATTCATGTATGTTTTTATTGGTCCTTTCAAGAATAAAAAAGAAATAAACGTAAATTTTACACACCTACAAAATAGTTTATACTTCATGTACAAATATAAATATTTGGTACAGAAGAAATTGTGCCTACATAAAGTAATTGCTGCTTGAAACCAAAATAAAATATGAATGTATTATGTACTATTCAGTAAAAAAAGAAATACATCCAGTAAAAACTAAATACATCACCCATTACATTTTGAGCGAGGCAGAATTATTCCTTATTTTGATCAAAATGCAATCTTAAACATATAAAAGTCTTAAGTGTGTTATTCTCCAACCTGGAACTAAATTTGTTGCATTTAAAATATGCAGTGGAAAAGCATCAACTCAACACTGGTTGGTGGGATTGTCGACAGAAAGTTAAATGCCCTTTCTATATAGGAATTAGCCTTTATCGCCGCCATTTCAAAAATTGTATTTACCAAACCTTCTGATAAATTGTATGCCTGTCTATTATTGGACATAGCGGGCTGTTCGTTAAAACTTAATGAAATTTATATTTGAGACTTTCTGCCTTATCCACTTCAAGCACCTCGTCGTTAGTTCTATTAACATCGCTTTCACAGTAAAGCTCATTTTTTTACTCGAGAAGGATATTATTTAGCTCATTTCTAATGGCAAGGGCAAAAAAAAATCCTTCAGGGTGTTAATAATCGTAATACAACAGTTGTAAACTTGTTGTTTTTGTTTCTCATTTTAATTTTTTTTTTTCAACACAACTCTGAAAGATATGCGATCGGCTTCTTTTTGTTTTAATTCATTTGAGGTGTATTTTTGTTTGTAGAAATGTAAATTAAAAATTTAAAAATGGCACTGTTTTCTGCAATTACAAATTTTAAATATACTGATCCTGGGATATTCGGGAGTTGAAAAAGGCCGAGAACCCGTGATCCCTAATAGATGCATATACATATGTGCATATAGTTAAGTAGATACTTTCTTGTCTTGCACTATGCTCCTCTTACGTGTGATTGATTTTGCTTGGGTAACCAACAATGAATTCACCATTACGAGTTGTGTTAACTGCTTGCAAATGGTATTCACTCGCGATGTTTTTTATATACTTTTAATTCCAACTAACTAACTAATAAACTTTGCACCTTAGTCATTGCGGGATCAGCACCATTGCTGCGTTATTTGTTAGTAAGTATTTGTGCAAATTTTGTATTAACTTGCCTGTGTTCTAACTTATTTATCACTATGCTATTTCGCATTTCATGTTTCGCGATTGATTACATTAAACTTTTGCCAAAAATGCCAATCGAACTGAGGCATATGCAATGGAATTTACTGTCTCTGAGTAATTGAATATAAAAGCAAATGGGTTTTCGGTCGAGGCTTGTCAGAATTTTGCAGTTTACTTTTTGTTTAATTTTAGAAATACTCATAGGTGAGCTTATTTATTTTTTGTTATAAATTTCATTAAGGTAAATTTCATTTAAGCAGTTGTATTTGTTTAATTTAAATAAGTTATGGCTATGGAAGAGAGCAAAGATATAACCAACAAGTAAGAAAAGCTAAATTCAGGCGAAACCGAATTTTATATACCTTTGCGATATATTTTTGTATGGGCGGTGCGCATTATTTCACAAAACCCCGATTCTTTGTCTCAAATCACTGCTAGTAATAAACTTTACTCAATTTGTGTCAATAAATCAAATTTTTTACTATGATAACAGCGATATTGAGGAAAATTTGTTCACCAAATTTTGTGACGATACCTTACACCGTTAGTGAGATACAGAAATTTTTTCATAAGTGGGCGTGGAAATGATCCTTTTTTAAAATTTCATAAATATCTAATTTCTTAGTTCAAAATCGATCCAAATACCGAACTTCACTTAATTTGTTTTAATAGATACCGAAAAATCGGAGTTTTTGCATTTTTCAAAAACTTCCATTATATGGGAGGTGGGCGTGGTTATTAACCGATCTTGACCATTTTCAATACCAACCTACCCTGTTCAAAGGGCAATCTATATACCAAATTTCATTGAGATATCTCAATTTCTACTCAAGTTATTGTAACCACGGTCAGACGGACAGACAGTCAGTGCTAAATCGATTCCTCATTTCATTCTGATCATTTTATTATATATATGTCTATATATATCTAGATTTTTTTTTGCTGTTACAAACAACCGTTATGCTTTATGTACAAGTAAGCTCGGGTATAATTACGTTTAATTAATAAATTCAAGCAAATATTGCTGAATAGGTTTGTTTTCAAAGAATTGCAATATGTGTAAAATTTCATATTTCTTCACTTAAAAATATATAAGTGTATTTAATCAAAAGCTAAAACAAAGGTGTAAGAGGAATGCCATTTAAGAAAAATATTAGTTTGAGGTATTCAAATATAGAGCTCGATTAATTTTAGTAGTTACAACAAGTTGCAAGTTTCTAATCACTTTGAATTACCATTAATTTTTGAATAAACATTTTAGTGACTATTTCGTAATCAAACATTTTTAAACACTTTTGCCATGTTTAATAATAATAAAAAAATAACTTTACATAACATGATTTTAGCAATAGAAAATTTTTCTTTAAATTTTCTAAAATTCTCAAAGTAAGCCTTAATTTGTACATATGCACTTGGCCTACTGCACAAGAAAGTATTTTGCAAGATTTTCTTTTCCAACAGCTCAGAACTCGTGGGCCTCTGTAGTGATTAAGCTAAACAAAGTGTTAAAAAAATGAAAATTGGCACATGGAGTGTCAAAAATGATTTTCAAATGCAATTTTTCCACTTTCATCCAACGTTTTTTTTTTTTGTGGCTTGGCTTACGCCATTCCATATCTAATGGAATGAAAATTGGGTTTGCAGTTGATTTAAAAACAATTTTCATTTCACACAACGCAAAAAATAGTCAGCGTATTTTAAGACAGCGTGGAAAAAATTCGATATTTGATACACACAGGCGTGTTTCCCTTATCTATGAGAAAACTTGCAGTTTTTAATATTTTTTCTCTCATTTTTCCAGAGCCGTCCAATACGGCTGTGGATCTTGCTTTATGACGACTTACATAGAAATTCGAAAGAAATACACAAAAAAACGCTAAACTCTTGCGTTTAACATAAAAAGCAGCGCTATAAAAAGCAAAACCTGCATCCTGCCCAAAGGATACAAACACACACACATACACACACACACACTAAATATTCGAGTTTGTCTACACGATTCCATCTGTTATCCGCTTCTTCTTTCGTTGCTTCTTAAATCTACCATAATTTGCATTTTGCATTTTTTCTTCGCACGCAACGCATGCAGCTTTCCATTTCTCGCTTAACAGTATACGCCAAAAAACCAAACCAAAAAAAAAAAAATGAAAGGCGTTTTATCGCGAATTGGTCTGCTGTTGACGCTTGCTCTTGTTTGCGCCTCCTAATGTTCTTTCTTGGTATTTTTCTCAAATTTCAAAGAACTTTCACTCGTCCATTCGCTCATGTTTTTCTGAAGTGCTTTCACTTTCAAGCGCATTCTGAAAGCGAGTAATCTTAAATCATCGTTAACTGTATATTTTTTTTTCGCGTTTGCCCTTCGTTATACAATTTTTGGGCGCAAAAACTAAACTTCAATGGATTGATTTTGTTAGAAAATACTTGTAAATTGTATTACAAGTAACGAAGGAAAATCTTTGATTTCCAATAAAATTTCAAGTGAGTGTAAAACTTCAGTTAATTTACATTTTTAAATTGATTGTAAATGCATTTAGTTTGGTTTATTAAGAAATTATCCAACACAACGACCAAAAAATTATTACATTTCAGTGTATGAATCATTTCGTTTTTAAAGTGCAAGGTATCCTTTTAGGTTCACAATCAAGGTGAAAAGTTAACTTTCCGATAACTTCACTAATGAATAAATCTACCTTTGTACGAGATTTCAACGCTGAATTCAAAAAATTGTGAGAGTTACAGTACAGTACAATATTTTGAATAGGAGAGGGTCGGGCGAGAGCGAGTGGTAAGTAAAAACTTTGGTATTCTCGAAACTATGTTTTTGAAACTTGCGGCCGGGATTAAACAAAAATCTATTCAACATATTCAAGTGGTTCAACATTTGTTTTGTAGCTTATAAAAAACCACTCTCCGTGAACCCCAAAAATTGTTTAAAAACTTTGTTTTCAAATATTTTTATAACACAAATAATTTTTAAAATAAGGTTAAAAATCATATCTGGTCTTAGCACAAAAATTTTCAGTTTTGTTTAGGTTTTTGAAAAAAGTTAAGTATACGAAATAAAAAGCAACCTTGTATATTTGTTTCTGACAATAATTGTGAACGCTATCATGCCCGCAAATTTAAAAATTTCTGTGAGGAAGGGATTTACGGCAACGTGCCTAATTCCGTCATTTTGCAACCATTCGAAGACAAAAAAATTGTATTATATAGCTTATTTAATTGTTTAAATAAACCTCAAAGTTTGGGTAATTTTAAATTTGTGATTTGTATAAAAAAAAGTTTTTTCTACAAATCACCTTTTATCCGCGTCTCTAGATGGTCGAACTGCCTTAAAGTTCATTCGGAGAAGTTGGTGCGATTTGGTTTATCTTGTGTAATCCTCCCTGTGCTCATGAAGGTATTTCAAATTCTATGATCGATTTGAAAGATGTTGAGTGTGAGTTTTAAAATGATCTGATTTATTTCTAAATAATGCAAACTGTTAGCTTTATGCTGAATTCGAAGCAAATTTTAACAATTTTATTAATCTAACTATATAAGGGTCAATTAAAAATAAAAACTATGAAAACTCAGTAATAATATACGTCGATCATCGAAGTTAGAATGAAGAGAACTTTTTTAATAGTTTTTGTTACTCTTTTATTGAACTTTAAGTTAGTTTTATAACTTAAGCCTCGACTTAAAAAAGTGCAAATCAGCTGGTATCCTTAATCAATTGAAACTTACACGCTATTAAACTAATTTTATAAAAGGCAAAAAATTTGATTTCCCAGAATTGTAAGAATTTTGTAAATTGGCAAATGTTGAAAATCGGAAGAATGTAAAGAGCTTTGTTTACTCCTCTACAGTTTTTTTTTTTAATTAAGTACAGCGGTATGAAAAATTTGGTGGTATGAGTAAAGAGTAAAGAGTAGAAAAGACAAAAATCAATAAAAAACGAATAAATATTAAAAAAAAAAAATTCTAGGAATTTTTAAGATGTTGTTAATTTTGCAATGCTCTTGGCTCTTAGGGTATTACAAATTCGATATTTTTAAAATAAAAGAAATAAACTTAAATTCATTAAAATTTTATACCTTCGAGGCGAAAGATCTTCGCGCGACAATACCTCAAAAAAAGTTGTACAAGTACATGGAAGGAATTACTTAATTCAGCTGAAACCAATATTTACGCAGGGCACACTGGTCCCTGTGCTAGAAAAACCTTGTCAAAATTAAAAACAAAACAAAAATCGCAATTTGAATGTAGTTGAGTATTTTTCCCTACTGGGGTCAATTGTGAATAAGTTGGCGTAGTAGGTTGTGCTGAAATTCAAGTATTCTGTCTACTGCACATCAGCTGAGGTACATAACTTTACAGCTGCACTACGAGTATTTGTAACAGGTTTAACACGTCTCAAAAGCCTAGGATCGGTCAGTTACTGTGTATTGTCACATTGGGGAGATCTCGAAAGTTAAGTTAGAAGGATTCACAGTTGGATTGTTACATACACGTTAATGAAAAAATTGAATTGAAAGAAGGTTATGTGCAGATGTTTATATAGATACACTATTTTGGTTGTTTATTGCGGCATCAAAATTTGCATGAAAATATTTGTCATAGTGTTTTTAATAAAAATTATGAAATGCAGCAGGTGATTGCAATTGCAACTACTATGATATTTAACGAAATTTGTCCGCCATTTTGTTTTTGACATTTTTGACACCCGATTTGAATTCCTAGACCTAAAAAACTACATCAAACCAAGGCACATTCAATAGGTAGCAGCAGCAGAAAAATTGAAAAAAAATTTGAAAGCATTCTTATCACAACGAAATTCAAAATTTGACAATTCAAATTAAAATAAAATATGAAAAAAGTTCAAAAAAAAAGTTTGCTGCGGCTACCTATTTGATGTGCCTTGACATCAAACTGATTTTCACTTGGTTTCGTTTAAAATTGGATTTTTGGCCAACTTTTAGGGCATTTGGGACCACTGTGCAGGTTTTTTATATTTTCGTAGAATTTGTTAGGTTTTTTATTGGCCTTTTTAAAGTTGTGAATAAATTTCGTAGCATTTCAAAACTCAACATATAAAATGGAGGTTATGATCTTTCTAAGCTTTTATGTTTTTCTTTTTGTTATTTTTATTTCAAAGTTATGATGGTAAAGTTTTTAAAAATTAGAGTTAATAATTTAGCGGGTTTACTAAATACATGATTTTGTAAGATTTCTCTTTCAAACAAATTCCGAATTTATTCTCAACAAAATCCAAATACTGCTAATGAAAACTGATAAACTCAGTTTTCTAATTTCCTGGAGAATTTAAATTAATTTAAATAAGTAATTGTTTGAATATGCTGTTTTGAAGTCCATTTTTTTATACCCGAGCGCACTTGTACACAAGGTTATTATAATTTTGTTCGCATAACGGTTGTTTGTAACAGCAAAAAATAATCGAGATATAAGTATATAGACATATATAAACTAAAATGATCAAAATGAACGATGTAAGGTATCGTCACAAAATTTGTCCTTGATGTCAATAGCATCACCGTCAATAATTTTTGAAATCGGACCATAACCACGCCCAACTCCCATATGACGAAAATTTCGTTCGTTTTTCAGTATTTATTGGAAGAAATTGAGTAAAGTTTAATACTAGCTGCGATTTTAAACAAAGAAACGGGGTTTTTATGAAATTATGGGTACCGATCATACAAAAATACATCGCGAGGTTACATAAAAATCGGTTTCGCCTAAATTTACTTTTCTTACTTGTTATACTGAAGCTTTTCTAAGCTCTTTACATTTTATTTTTGCTTAATAATTTGCTCAACTTGATTATGCAACAAGGATCATTTACACCACGCAATCACTGCAAATTGTAGAAATATAAGAACCAAGCAATCAGGAAAATTCACAATAGCCGTAAGCGCTCATTCGTTACGTATACGCAGCTTCTCCACCACACAGCCATTAGACGAGAAGTTAATATGCATGCAATGTTTGTATTTGGGTGTAAGTATTGACGCATGTTTGTTTGCAAATAAAAGACGAATGGTGAAATGTAGTAAAATAGTGTAGAAGTTGAGCAGAGCAAATTGAGTTATCTATTTCCTTATTTTATTGGCCCGCTCAAATTGGGCCAAAAACAGACAAGCAAACGTGGAAAAGCTCGTTAACCGAAAGCAAACTACTTTTATTTAGCGGTAAATAAATTTGCTACGTGACAATGAAAAAGCAAACCGCAATTTGCTGTTAATATCGAATGTAGTCTCGCAGAGAAAGGTGTCACTGTTGGCCACAAATTGAGCGGTGCAGTAAAGTGCTGGGATAGGAGCAAAAAGGCCTTGAGTGGCTTTCGTTGTATGCTCATCGAATACTTTTCGATCAATTGTTGGCGCTTGCCGGTTGCCAGTTGGCAGCTGTCTGTTGGCACGTGCTATATTCAGCGTTGCTCAGCTAGCTATTTACTTGACTGCATGATAGTTTGCTGTGCTACCATTTTTTATTTTGTTTTATTTTATTTGCGACTGGTTTTTTTGTTTTTTATACCTTTGGTCGTCTGTCGCGGCCAGCCAGCGTTGTCAGTCAGCGCAAGTATGCAGTAACTTTTGCTTTTATACACACACATTAACAAGTATTTGTTGTGGTGAAAATACAAACAGATCGATTGATGGCACTATAAATATGTTTACCTTGCGTGTTGCTGCGGTTAAAGACAGTGTTTAATATGGCGTTAATGGTACTGCGGTGACGAGTAGCTGTAAAATGCCCATGAGCATGCCGCGTTCGTGAATGTGTCTGTAATTTTATCAATGGCTAGCAATTGTACGATATTACCTTTTTACACGTCAGCAAATTTAAGTTCAATTCGACTGCAGACTTTATTCTCAAGGTTGTGTAAATATTTGAGTTAGCTACATTCAGTAAATGGCAGTATCGCTTTGTTTTAGTGAAAGAGGGACACTTTGTACTCGTAATCGCGCTCGCATGAAAATATTCATATTTGAAAAGTTATTTTAAATGTTTGTATGCACAAGTTTTAATTTTTAAATAAATAAAAGAAAATTTTATCAATTTTGTCAACTTATTATTCTAGAACTTTACCAGAGGAAAATTGAAAAAATATGTATCAGTGATGGAAATTTCTTATAAGATGATTCAGTACAAAAAATTTATTATAAAGTGGTTAAATGCTTCAAAGGCCATTGGATAGAGAACTTTATACATAATTAAAGAAACACTTAAACGAATTATTTACATGGGTTTTGAGCGAAGCAATTTGATATACATATTAAAGAATCGACGTTGTCTGCCAAAACGATAAATAATCTATTTTTTATTAATGCAGTATTATAAAACTCATTATATTAAGAATTGCGGTGCTTTCCTTTCCATTTACAACTAACGAATAAAATATTTTTATCATAAAATTCTGTTTTTATATTAAATAAATGTGCATACAAATTTTTATATTTTTTTTTATGAATAGTTTAAATTGTATTTATGGTTCATTGACTGAAAGCTTTATTTTTTCAGCAGAATGATTAATTTGTTTGCATAAAATAGATCACAAAGTCCCCCAACCAACCTTTTTTTTCTATTTCATTACGCCAATGTGAGGTTAGGTAACCAGAGTTAAGAGAGGTTCTAATTAAGCAGGCAAATTTTGATAGTCAAAGACATCGGGTTAAATAAATGCTAAATGAAATTAAAAATCCCAAAATACTTGAATACTTCAATAAAATTACGCATAAATAAATTGTGAAAATTTATTGAAGGAAATTAATAACTTATTTTTTTATAATTTTTGTAAATGGAAAAAAATTGTTTTGAGTATTTTTATTTTCCATCTTTTGTAAATGAAAAAAAATTGTTTTGAGTATTTTTATTTTCATTTTTGTTTGTCTGTGGTTGATGTCTTATAAGCAATTTAATAAAAAAAGTTTAAAAACAATAAAATTATACAGTTAAAAAAATGAAAAGAAGAACATTTATTAAAATAAAAGGTTTGTTAAATTTTGTTTAAGTTTATATAATTTGTTATGTTGGCTTACTTAACATTATATAATTAATATTATTAGCCTACAAATGACTACATTCGCGAAAATTTCTTATACACATTTTTAAACATTGATGAAGTTTGTGAAATTTGCAAAATCTTATGAATTTGTACGAAATTCAAGGCTTTGATTTTAACAATTTCTTTTCTGTAAGTATTTATTAAAAACTATTAAACATAGGCTTAAGTATATTTAAATAAATAAAATAATACACATATGGCGGCGAAACTAATAGAAATACGGTATTTTGACCAATAGATATATATATCAATAAAAATTTCGTTCAGTTTTTGACGAAGGTAGTGTATGATCTACAATATATGGTTATTATATATAAAAAATATTCGAAATTGTAATGAAATTTGCTATAATTACTTTTAAATTTGGGCATACTTTGCTTTTAATAGATATTTTTTATTTGGGTAGAAAAAATTTATATTAAATAAAAGAAAACTGCATTAATAAAATTTGTCCAACTACGTCTGTCTACATATATTCTGCATGTTATAAGAATAAAAAAGTTAAAAAAGGTTGAAATTGTTTTTGTAAACAAAATGAGTAAATTTTTTTGCTGCTAAATCGCACTTGCGTTTTTTGTATTTATAGTTTGTTGTATTATGAACAAAGCACATATACATATATACATACATGTATAGTTGAATATTTGGTATTATTTATGAATATTTCATTGAAATATTAATAACTTGGCAATTATATTGCATGCTATGTTCAAACCGCATTTCGCTACTAGTTGCCTACATTTTACTACCTTTGCCTTAAATGGGATGAAATATGTATTATCCCCTTTATCAGATTTCAATAAATGCCACCTTACAAGGCAATCGAAGAACTTAAACGTCAATAAGTATCCAACCTTTTATAATTGAATCATCTACATAGTATGTGTACATTGCATATTGCTTTCAGTATATCATTTGACAAAGTTTCTAATTATATTCTAAAAAGCACTGATTAGTCCAATTATGATTCTTTTTGACAAACAAGCATACATAGAGAACAAAAAATAGATTTCCAACTAAGTAGAGTACGTTAGGTATGAAAAGTCAATGAAAACTTACTTACCCATTGACTCTTTTGAATAAATGTTTTGCAGAAGTACGTATTAAGTTACAAACTCGTATATAAATATATTTGGCAGCAAATGGAGCTATATTTCGTTCACTGGGTTTTCTTTACATTGCAATTAGCTGCTATTAGTAATTGGGCATTAGGACAGTGCTTTATTGTTAGGCGACCACACTGACCCAGTTAGTAATAATGGAAACTATTTACTATGAACAGTGCATCTAAGCAATCAGCAAATAGCAGAACAATTTTGCAAAAGTATGACAAAACGATGCTATACAGGTGAGCCTTGATAACTCAAAAAAAAAAAATTCAAAAATTTACAAAATACGGAAATCTCTGAATTCATGTCAATCTTAATCAGGAATAAATGACAATTAAAATACAAAATTCTGCTACAATTCAAAGCAAATGTATGAGTAGTAGGTTGTCCAGCATTTGTAATAAGGCTGAAAAAATACCAATGCTTCAAATTCCTGCTGCAGTCATAGAAACAACTTTTTAACGGTGAGAGCAGAGCAAAGTAGGTAAAAATCTTAGTAATGGTGAATATTGAATTGATCTTACAATGCCAGACAGATAGTATGTATGTATAAATACTTAATTTGCTGGTATCATAATAATAATCCCAACGGCATTTACCCTCCATTCCAATCTAAACGCCGCGCATCCACATGACGCACGGATTTAATATTTTATTTTTTATTTGTTGCATATGCAGTGCTGAGTCGTGGAAGGCAGGGTGTCGAGACTCTAAAACTGTTCAGCTACAGAACAAAAAGTGCATCAACTGATTTTAAATTTAAATTATTTTGAATAGTAAAAGTTGTATAGAAAAATATGTCGGAAATGGCTGAAACTCGGGAAGGAACGTTCCACTTCATTGCTGTCTGATGAGGTGGAGTAGAAAAAAGACTGTCAGTAACTTGACTAAAAAATATTACGAATTATATTTCTCTGCGTCTAGCAAGGGTAAGAAGATTAATAAGTTTAAAACGATTTTTATAGGGTGGCAGGTTATACTTGGAGTCCCAGCGAAACTCCCTAAGGGTAAAAATCAGGAATTGTTTAAATTACATTTTTATTTGCGTATTCCCACACCTGTTTAAACTCCAGATCCAACTCTCAATTTTGTGTAAAAAAAGAATTACTAGTAGTTTTTGATAAGGTAGTATCTAAAAAAAACATAAATATTGTAGTCGGTTTTTACTTCTATTACTTCTAAAATAAAAGAAACTTATCCATGGTCTACCAAAATCAGAGGATTTAAAAATTTTTTTAAGCTCATCGAATTAGTGCCAAATTATGGAAGCAAAAATTTGTTTTATACTTCAGCGGAATTTCTGGAGTAAAATGGAATTTATCAGATAAAGTTTTACGAAAGTGTGTTTAATTGTTCATTGCGAAATATGTGCAAAAGCTCGTGTCAATCTCTCATACAACTTCCTTAAATAATTCGCAATGCACATCCGCAACCGTTCGGGGTTTGTCAAGATTTTAAAAAAATTTGTCTGCGAGATATTTGTGTTTGAATATTTTAATGGAATCTTGCTGTTTGGTGTAGCAGAAATAATACTTTCCTAATTATTGTTTTCATGTAGGTATTGACCAAATGTAATTTATCCAATTTCTTTAGGGAAGCTATTCACATACAATCATACAAATCATAAAAGTTTGTAAAAAGAGAAATTAAAATAAAATCAATAATTTTTGTAGAATTTTTCAGAAAGATGAAAATAAAAAAAAAATGTTTTCTTAGGAGTTTCATAAGAAGGGGTAAATACATTAGTACAATGAAAAACGCTTAAATCACTTAAAATGCGTGTGTAGAGACGAAAATGTACTGTTATAAATTATTTCACCTATTATTTGAATGAACTGATTAAATTGGAAATCAATTAAAGAAAATATTACTTGGATAATGTGAAATTAATTTTTTTGAATTATAAGAAATTTGCTTACTATTTGGCACAGATTGAGAGTTGAACAAATCTTACTTAGAAAGATGAACTTCAGATTTTTTGATTAAAAGTTATTAAGAAGTTTTGGTTTGAATAAAAAGGTTTACTTTTTTATCAACGCATTAATTGAATGAGAACAATTTAAGTGAATAAACTTAAGCTGCCTAGTATACTACTTGGAGAAAAAACTACTTTTATTTAAACGACGTTTAGAGAGGAGACCGTTTGTATAACTCAAAAATCATGGTCATCCCAATTCTGCTATTATTTTTTCTTCTGCAAGTCATGCAAATAATCTCGGTTAGCAATAAGCTGGCTAAAAATGTGCTTATCTTTAAATTGGATAGCCCATACATTAATTGTGCAGGGATGTAAAATACTTACTTAGATAATAATAATAAAAAAGCTGCCAATTTGCACAAAACCTCTAGTGAATTTGAAAAATAAAATAAATATAAATTGCTTAAGTGTTAGCCAAAGATCAAAAAACTCGTTAACACGAAGATATAAATCTCCGGTAATACACACACACACACACACAAATACATACATACATATAATAAAATAACAAAAAAATACAAAACGACCGCACAATAAAAACCACAACGAATTGCAAAAAAAGTAAAAGAAAATTTAGTCATGGCACCCACGCTATTTTTTGCAACAAAAACAACAGCAACCGGAAGTCCAACTACTCAAGCACTCATACAACTGTTTACAAAGTTATACATACACACGCACATGCACAGTAACACATTAACACAGAGATAAACACATCTAGTAAAGCTGTCTGCATTTCGCCTCAAAAAAGGAGTCACCCACTGCTTTGTCGTTTGCACGCAGCAAGAAAAAAAAGACAAACTAGTAAACTGAACTGCAAAAAAGTGCTAATTTTAATACACATCCAAGGTACATACGAGCATATATGTATGTATGTATGTATGTATGTATGTATATATTGTACATACATATGTTATCTCTTTGCGTTGACCTCTTTTTCTCAAAATGTTTGTTGTTGATTTTACTCAAGCTTTGCTTCCTTTTCCTACCTTACTGTTGTTTTTAAAACATTCTTGCCACATTGCTGCTTTAACTTGTCCTTCCCATTTACACCCTGCCATTCTCTCCGCAACCGTTGATGTTGTTATCATAGCACTAGTCGTTGCTGTTGTTGTATATTGCTTTTCGCTGCATGGCAGGCGGCAGACTTAATTTGACGCGGGCACCTAAATACGCTAAAAGCCACGGAAAATCCACTGGCATCCACTGACAGTGCGAGTGAATGAAATATGGCCGAAAAGCTGATGGGGTTACGCTGATATGTGTGTTTGTGTGTGTGTGTGAGGCAAAAAGTGATAAAGCAGAAAATGGGATTTGCATATATATTCTTCAATTTTGGGAAAAAAAAACAGGAAATGCGGCAGGGACATACTCTTACATACATACATTCAGCTAGTATTGTCTATAAGATACGATAAAAGTATCAGTTTGCAATAAAGTTCATTTGAATTTATGAACAAAAAAAAAAATGTGAGTATGGTCTAAAAAGAAATACGACGTGGCCAAGACTATCAGCGATAATACAAAGATTAATATCAACGAAAATCTTGTTTTGTCACATACTATGCTCTTACCCACTGTTGCACACACATACCATAAACATATGTACGAGTACACTTGGCACTCACTTAACACGGATTTTTGCATTTTTTTTAAATATGAATTTGTAAATTTTAGCATTTAAAACAACTTTGTTACAGTTACACTTTAAGTTACACTTTGAAATATTTGAGTAGAAGCAAGGCGAATTCATAGAAGGTGGTGTATTCTCATCAGCTGATTGCTTGCTCTATATACGCCCTATGCGGTGAAAGTGTCAAATGGTGAATTTGTTTACATTTCAAATATCTATTTAATTTCGTGATGGAAAATTCCATGTGTAAGACAAGCAGCACATAATATTAAAAATAAATTCATTTGAATATTTTTACAAATTTGGAATTCCAACCATTCGTTTATTTTTGTTTTTCTAAGTTTCTCTGACATTTTCACCGCAAACTACACACAATTTTTTACTTATAGATATGTATGTGGAGGATATCACCATGAATGAATTCGCCTTGAGTAGAAGCTTATTTTGTCAGAGCACAATATTTTTTTTTTATTTAAAAAATTTAAATAAGGAAGAATATTTTAAGATATCACACAAATGGAGATAGAAAGCAAATAGGAAATGAGTATCAGTTAGTTGCACTACTACTTTGAACCTCGTTTTCTTGTTCTTACTTTTCAAATGTACGTTTTTTCTGAATTTGCATTAGTATTAGACTAACTACAATTTAATTATAAAATACATCGTATTCGTGAATGTAATTCGTTCAGGGTCAGAAATTGCTAACGATATTAAAACTACAATAATCTTTATCCAGAAAATAATCCCAAGATAAAAATTGGAACGATGTTCCGTTATTCAGTTTTGTAACACACCAGTTTTGGCGTTATGACATCTTCAGTGTCATTTCAAAATAAATTTGACAAGGATAAGGAAGAAGAACTTTGGCTGTGCGTCTTAAAAAAAGTATTTTAATACCCCTATTCGAAACCGAGGCTATGATTCGCTTTGCCAGAGTAACATACTCGTATTTAGTTCATGTAAAATAGTATTTTCTCTAAATTATAAATAGGAAAACTTTGCTGTATGCCATGCAGAAAAACGCTGATTTGAAAAAAGCATACTAAAGAAGGCCACTTTGCATTACTTTTTATGTAGGTGGCACTCTGTTCTGACAATGTTTTTATAGTTAAAATTTGAAATAGTTATCAAAATTTCATTGTATTTTTTTTTTAAGGAATACAAGTATATTAATGTTTGTTTATTTTTCTGTTGGCCTAGTAAATGTTAATTTTACAATTTTTATTGAGCTCAAGGCAACAGTAAGGCAACGTAATTTTTTCCAGTTTTATTGTTGTTTTTTCACAAAAATCTTCTATAAACTGGCCTTGAGCTCAATAAAAATTGTAAAATTGGAATACAAGTATTGTATATAAATTGACTACACTTACAATTCTTGCCATTGAGTTCAAAATATATATTTTAACAGACAGAGAGTCATAGAAAATGCAATATTTTAATAAATTAATCAATCTATATTTCGAATTCATTTACAACGTGTTACCAGCGGTTTTACAGATTTGCTGATTACAAATTTAAAGTCAGTTCTTTTTTTTTATTCAATATAACGTTATGAAGTTGCTAAAGATCAAGAGTATGAATTTAATTCAAAATGAGGTCTGTACGTTTTTAATTTTTTCCCGTTCTTTGTCTAACCAAAATAGCAACGAGAGTTTTAAAAAAAATATAAATATGTTGAACTAAAACTTGGTTTGCAGCGGTTGTTAAAACCAAACATGTCAAAGGCGACGCAAACTGTGCCGACAAAACTGATGCACACGGATATGGTGAGTGGATGGCGGCCCGCCATATCTGAACTCACCAAACCTTACTTCACAATACTTTAACCGATGGTGTGTTGTGTTACGTTACGTTCGGATATCTTTTGTTGTGCAACATGTTGAAATAATACGTTATGCTATGTTTCTTTATATGATGGTCTTTAGCGGTGGTAGTAAATTGATAAATTAACTTGGCGAATAGGATGGAAATAATGCTGGCAAGATTCTTGAACACGGAAATATTTGAAAATATCAATAAGTACTAATCATGCCTTAACTCATCATACTGAAACTCACCATAACTTCGCTCATTGCACCTGAACGCTCAACACGTCAACTCTTTTCATCTAAACTCAACTCTACTCAACTCAACTCACGGAATCTTCTTACCCCAACTCAACTCATTTTGCATTATAAAAGCAGTTTTAATGCTTGCATTGCAAAGTTTAATGTTAACCTTTAGGATGCTGTTTCAAAAAGCAAAATCATGGTTTTTTGATTTTTCTTTATGCGTCATAATTATGCTTGAAATAAATTTCTGACACCGCGCAGTGTACTTTTTTCACATCTGAGCACTAGTTAGGGAGTATAACCGTGGTCTTAGGTTTTTACTTCAAACACCGTTTCCCTTGGGAAATTGTATGAATATTTCGAATCTGGTGTTATTTCCTTTGTATGTGTTATATATTTTTGAGATATTTGCTTTTAAAGTAACCCAAAAACAAATAAGCCGAGAAAACATATTAGGCATCTTCATATGCGTGTTTTAAAAATATTAAAAAAAAAACAGTCAATTAAATATTTTTCTAAAATTATTGCTGAGATTTGGAACTGTTTCTTTAACAAAAGTGGGAAAATATAAATACTTTTTGATTTTAGGTGGGAGTAAGTAGTATGTTAGATAGCGAAACAGTGGGGGCGAATAACTTTAACAAAAGCTATAGCAAAACAGCAGCTAAAAACTAAAGGCCGTGCAATTAAGTGTAACAATACTGCAATTGCAACAATAAAATATTAAGAATGCGCACAGTCCTGCAATGTATGTCGTGCTACACAGAAGCAGTTTTCCGATGCAAACTTTAATGGCTTTAAGAAAATGTATAAACTGGGACTAACACCTCTCCAAGCAAGAATAAGATTTATGGAGCATTGCCTTTAAATAGCATATAATTAGAAATTTCAAACTAATGTATGCGTTCCCGAAGATTTCAAACAAATAACTCTCAAAGGAAAAGTGACAAATCAAAAGTAGCCTTTGGGCATAAGAAAATAAATTGATTTAAAACGTTGGATTTTGAATTTAGTAACGATGTTTCCTTATCCCTTGTCAAGTTTGGTTTAAAGACAAACTGGTTTCGCCGTTGTGCCATCTTTAGAGTAATTTTTCGTTCTGGTTTTTGAACAATTCGTTTCAAAATCAATCATTTCACGCCCTGTCGGAAGCAACAACAACAAAAGATCCGAATAGATTGCAAACGAATTTAAGCACCAAACTGGTTTGCTTATAAACTTTGCCAAACTTAGCTAGGCGATTCTTAAATGATATAACTACGACAGCGCAGATAAAAAAAAAGTGGATAAAGCTTTAATGGAACATTTCCAAAAAATGTTGCTTGCTTTAAATTCATGGCCAGAAATCGATGCAGAAAAATTTTATTTCGATACTTCGGAAACAATATAAAGCTATATAATAAATTATACGGGAATTGACGATGTCTGTCATCAACCCTTCATAGAAAATTCAATTATGGAAAAAATTTAATTAAATATCACTTGTTTCTATTGGAGGCTTAATAGGGGAAAATAGAGCAGATAGCAGGTATCAGGCTAATGATATCCTCTTTTTCGTTTGCATACGGGAAAGGACAGGCAAATACAAGTTTGTGAAACTTGTTTACGTTTTATTCAGGACCCTTTAGTTAAATAAAATGTAAATTCAAAAAATACTAATACAAGTATGTTTCATTTTTACCTCAAGAACTTCAAAAAAAAATTAGTCAAGTATCAAGCCAATAATATTGTGTATTTTTGCACTTGAATTATCCATTTCAATGAAGTCTTAGCAACACGCTACTTCAAAAGAGCATAATTTAAATAATTTTCTTCTCTCTTGAATTTCAAGCCCACTACGTGCAAAAAAAATTTTTTTTACAGAAATATTTTTTATTTTTAAAGAGCTATAATATTTATTAATATCTAATTCATATAAAACTGTGTTAAAAAACTAAAAAAAAACGTTCAAAAATTATACTCTAACGAGCACTCAGGGCACCAAAACAGTACACTGAGCGGCGTTTTGTACTTTTAAATTTTTTAAATTTAATTTGTAGGACATTTTGATATTGGTGAAAAGCCACATATCTTTTTAAAGAGTTTCAAGTGTTTATGCATACATACAAAAGCATATGTACTTCTACATGAATGCATACATAGCTACATATGAACATATACACGAATGTATCGTCTGCGTTAATATATTTACACATCTGCATGACATTGCGCTTTGAACGAAAGGAAGCGCTAATTTGCCGCTCGTAAAACATGTTCCAGTGTGCTTTTGTGTGCTTTGTGTGCCGACTACTTAAGCAGCGACATAAATTTATTGGATAACCAACTGGCGTAAATACCACTCACCCACTACTTTTAGCGTGTGTGAGTTTGTTTGCATCGTTCCATGTGTTCCTATTTTTTTTTTTTTTTTTGCTTTTTTGGCTGGAAATCTCTTTTATACTAATAAATTTAACAAATAAATTAGGTGAAAAAGCGTTGAATCCGTTTGCGGTTTTGCTGTTATCCTTCTGACCTAAATTCAATCGCTATTAATTCAAATACATGGCACGCTGAAAATTGGAATTTATTTGTTTTGTTATACTAAATCAACTAAAGTTGTGGTATCTACTTAATAGTATGATATTGAGCAAATAAAAGTCGTAAATTAATTAAATGATCCAGCAAGAGTTGCTAAGTTTAATTTTAGGGAATATTTGAAATCAATTATGGTTTAAATGGTTCGCTATCAGCAAAAATACATTCGTACTTAATTATATTTTGCTCTAAAAATTAGAACTAAAAGCCATACTTAATTTCGTTTTTATTTTAAACAAAAAATAATTCAATTCATTTAATACTTTTTCAGACAGTAGCTTATTTTTTATAAATTTTTCTTTTGGTTTTTGGCACACTTTCGGTATTTTCTTGGTACATTTTCGTTACTTATCGATACCATTTCGCCATTTAGCTGGTATATTTTTGCTAGAGGTCTTTTTCTTTACGTTTTTGGTAAACTTTCGGTACTTTTTCGGTACGTTTTCGATACTTTGCGATCAGTTTTTGCAAGCTACGTGGTACAGGTTTGCTAGACATATTTTTCTACAGAATTTCGGAACCTTTAGAGGTTTTCGGTACACTTTCGGTACTTTCTCAGTACGTTGTTGATACTTTAGGATCCGTTTTTGCAAACCTACCTGGTACATTTTTGCTAGACGTCTTTTTCGGTACACTTCCGATACTTTCTCGTTACGTTTCCGATATTTTATTATACGTTTTAGCTGGTAAATTTTAGATAGCTGTATTTTGTTTAATATTTTCGATACACTTTCGATACTTTCTCAGTACGTTTTCGAAACCTAGCTGGTGCATATTTGCTACACATTTTCTTTTAGATTTTCGAATAATTGATGGATCTATATTTCAAACTTTCTTGTACTCTTCATATTTTTGAACATGGAATAAATGTGAAGACATTACAGGAAGGTTAAGTCAAACCATCGAGTGTATATCTGTCATGGAAAAGCTTCTTATAAAAAGCAACCGCCAATTCGCCTTCCATTTAAAATTGCTATTTTTGTTACAAATTATGACACACACACTAAAGACAGGGTAATCGTCGAGCTATATACTCGTATATGTATGTGTGTAGGATATTCACTAGGTGTCGTTAAGTCTCGTAATGGTGGAAGATTGTTAATTTTAAACACTCAAGGTTTTGTTGATTGATTGGTTGGTTGTAGTGCTTTCCAAGTGACATCACCATTACGTTGTACTTATCATAAACTGTAGAGCTTTGGAGACATATTACACAGCTTTCGAGAAAATAATGGTTCGAAGAGTCCATTAAGCATTGCGATGAAGTAGAGTATGCCACGACAAAGTACTATTTCTTTGCAATTAAATAATGCTTTTGATTTGAGAAAAAAAAATTTTCTAATCTTAATTTTTGAACTGAAATAATCAAATCCGACTTTACTAGAGTAAAATGTTTGTTAGAGGGGAAACCCCTAAATTGGCATACAACCAAAAACTACAATTTTCAAAAAAATTTAATTCCAAATCCATTCTGATACGATATAATTAGGTTTTTTTAATCGTGAGCTTTAAAAAAAAAATGTTATATCATTCAACTGGCAACATATTCAGTTTTTAGTTTGCAAAAGTTTGAGTAACCTTTACGAACTTATTCCCTTAACATTAACAGCTTTTAATCCTGACCACGGCTCCTAAACTATTGCAGCGCCATAATGTATTGCGAGTTGATTACAATGCCAGCAGCGTAAGCCATTTTTATGAGCCAACATTGCGAAGGGATTGCTGGTCGCGGCGTAGTTCAAAGTGGCATCGTAAAAATAAAATGATGAACTCGCCGTGTAATCATAGTGCCTTACATACACCACTACATGCACATCCATACACATGTATTTAAGTATGTATGTTTGTGCTTACTTGCAAGTGTGTGCTTGTGTAAAATCGAGTTTTTAGAACGAGCGAAAGTAGCCAACCACGGCCAGCTCGAAGGCATGCCGAACGTTAGAGAAGTATAAAAAAAAAGAACACACAGATTTCTTCTTTAAGCATTTTACGATTTTACTATCACAGCAAGCGTTGCGGCGCAATGCCATCCTCAATCTATAAATATGGGCGTAAGAGAGGAAATCAGAAAAAAAAAACGCCAAGGAAAATGTCTATGTAAGTTTAAGAAAGTAAGATATAAGAAAAGGTTGGTAAATATTGGAGAAGAAAGTGCACAAGAAATTGAGTCATCAATTCGAGACTAAGAAATACAAAATGCGATAAAAGAAAAGAGCGAATAACAAGAAGAAACAATGGAAGTATCTATAAAAATATGTAACAATAAAAAACTGTAAGTGCAAGCGTAAAAATGAAACAAGCTGTGGCATGCAACGCAGATGCTGAGACAATTGCAAAATTGTATGTGGTTGCTGTGTTGATCGAAACATAACTATGAAATAAGTGTAAACGAAAGGAAAGCTGCAAAAAAAAAAAAAAAAAATTGGCCGATACCACAAGTGAACAAAAGCAACATCAGCAAAGGTAAAAAAAAATATGATAATGCTTGATGTTAAAAATGGCCACAATATTGGAAATTGAAAATCATAAAACTCGGCCACGCCACAATTGTGGCCAAATTGATGCTGGCAAACTCACACTCTTGAAATACATACATATGTACGTACATACATACATACATACATACACACTTAAAATATGTGCCCGCTAGATAAATCTTTTTAATAACTGAAAAAGTGAAATTCTTATATTTATCAGTTATGAAAGAAATATTTATGCCTATCTTGATCAATTTTTTGCCATCAACTCTTCAATAAAACACGTGACCAAAAATAAAAGTTATTTTAAATTAAAAAAAAAATTAAATTGAACAAAAATGTTAAAGAGGCTGCATATTCAAACAAAACATCAATTTTTTTTTAAGTTTGAAATTTTTGTGAAAATTTGTTAAGGCGTAGTAGTTATTAATATAATTTTGAAAAAAATATTTGCTTCACAAAATTATAGTAGTTGAAAGTGTTATTTATTCATATCTCTTTCATTGAAACTGAGCTGATTTTCTTGCGCAATTTCTCCGTCTGACTTCTTTCGTACAATTGCTATGAGCGTTTTCGTATGTTTTTTGCTGAAACAATATGATGACTTTTAACTTAATTTTTGCATGTAATTTTTCTTTAATACTGCCCACACGCAGATATTGTACAATTCTAAGAGAATAATTGTCGTGGGCAGAGTTTAGCTGTATTAATAATATGTGTGGTAAATTTAGGTGTGGAGATTTTTGTAGCGATAAATCCGGTTAAGGTGAGTTTAGGTGAAGTGAGTTTAACTGTGGTGAATTCAGGTTTGCAAAATTTAAGTGAAGTGAACTTAAATATTATAGGAAGGGGAATTAATTGTTGTTTTCTCTAACCATTTCTGTATATAACATTCCCGTTGTCAACTTATAAATTCTGATTTTAAAATAAATAAATAAAGATGTTTTATTTAAATAAACTGTATAAATTCTTTTTATTGTGGTGGGAAAATATTTGAAATGTCCGTAAATTACTCGTAACATGCGAATGAAAACGATTGCGACCTGTGATAGCTTTAATTTTAAAAACGGAAATACTTTCATTATTAAAAGCTTGGTTATTTCACTACTTAGTTTCTATTTCATTTTTTATCCTTAAATTTATAAACTTGCCTAAATAACCTAAATTTAGTTACGAATACAAGGAAGTGTTTTCCAATTCCAAAATTTGGGGGAAAAAAACCAATGAGTATAAGTTAGAAAGAAAGAAGTTTTTTTTTTTTAATTTGCATGAACCATATCTTTGTGAAGAAAGGCGTTTGAAAAAAATATTTAACAACAGCAAAATTGTGTTTGCTGCCGCTTGAGTGTGAAAATCCTTTGTTTCCTGACTTAAAGAAGAAGCGGCGACTTTTAAGTCTTACTAACTTCACTAATCTAAAATAAATTCTGAAATGTATTCCAGCAACAAACTAACTTATTTTTAATAAGTTAAATCAGTATGATCCGCAATTTTTAATAAAATAATTGCTTAGTGAATTTTTTTGTTAAGTTTAGCATCTTCAAATTGATTGTAGTTTATGTAAAAGTATAAAAAGCTAAAAACCTGCCTATCGACTATTCACAAAGTCATAACTAATGCTCACAAAAAGCACGCACAACAGAATTGGTGCATGTTCTGCACTGCGCAAACATCTTCGCTTGCAACATGCTGGGCGTATGAGCAACCAACAATGTCGCATGGCAATGGCCAATAGATTTTACAGTCAAACACAAGTACTCCGGTCAAGCTATGTATATAAGAGTTGAGTTCGCAATGCACTTGCATCGTATGAACTGTAACCACAAGTACTCATAGCTGCTTGCCACAGGCGATCTTTGCAATAAATATCCACAAATACAAACAAACATACATATTGTGTGTATGTATACATATACATATACGTCGATTCCCAAGCAATTTTCCAAGCACTTGCTAGAATTTCTTTTGGGGCTAATAAAAACGTAAGAGCTGCATGAAAGTGGATCTTAAAAATGATATGAAATGAAAAAAAAAAACGCGACAGGGAACCAGGCACACACAAGAAATCATGATGGTTGAGCTCTTTCAATGTTCTCCATTTTTTCTTTGTAGTTTTGCTGCATCATGACAATGACTTTATAATGCATTTATTGCTGATTTTGTCGGAGATTTGCTGCATGTCGTCATTGTAAATGGCAGCAATTATTGATTAAGGGACACTTTATAAGGCTTTTCGTATACTTGTAAGTACATACATATATAAGCGTAAATGTTTTTACTGACTTACACACGAACGCACTAGCATATGTGAAAATTGCATGACATATCGAATTTTGTATTAATTTAAGTAAACGAAAGATAACCAGAGTTGAAAAACTAAAGCACAATCGTATATTCACATATTTTGAAAGTTTATTTTTTTTTTATTAAATAAAACTTTATCTAAATTAAAAACCATACGAATTTATTTGTTTTTATTAAATAAAAAATTTTCTAAATTAATAACCATTCGAATTTCCTCTAAATATCGTACTTTAAAAAAGTCTTTGTATATTTTTTTCCAATAAATTTAGTAAAGGTTTCAAGAGGCGGAGCTCGGAGTTGCATAGCCAATACGCTGCCTATTGTGCTACGCTAGCCGAGTTTGCTGTTGTGTTTATTTCATCTTCCTTAAACAAACCAACTACAAACAAGAGCAACTGATCTGCCGCTATTTAACTTGTTTGTGTGGTTGTTGTTTGTGTGGTTGTTGTTTGTGTTTTATTTTCAAATTCTGTTTTATTAAGTTATTTACTTTATTTTTGAATGCATTTAAGGCGTGCTCATCGTGGCATATACAAAAATGTTTGTTATTTTTCTGTTGGCCTGATAAATGTTTTTAATAACTGACAATTTTATTGAGCTCGAGCTCCCAGGTTCAAAGCCTGGGAGAAGTGGTTATGAAAAATAAATATAATTAATTTAATAAAAAGAAGTCTGATGAAGAAATGTGGTGATTTCCGAAATAGTACTATAACTTCTACCATTAAAAACTTTCGTTGTTTTTTCACACAAAATCTTCCATAAACTGGCTCAAAAAAATTGTCAATTATTAAAAACATGTATTAGGCCAACAGAAAAATAACAAACATAGAAATGTACAACGTACAATTATTTAGAATAAAAATCATCCAAATGCCGAACTTTAAAAACAATTTAAGAATTTGCTTCAGTATGTACATTTCCTGTAAAATAAAATAAAAAAAATGTTTTCCTTATTTTGGTAAAAAAAATAACTGCATATTAAAGAGAACTATATAGAATATGAGGTAAAGTTTTTTATTTTCCGCCGAAATATAATCCGGCCCTTATAATATTGAACACATGCTTTTATAAGCCAGAATTACGAATCGAAAAATAACATCAATAAAAACCAAAAAAAAAAAAATCAAAATTTGTCCAATGTAGCGTCTTAACTAAAAGTAACAAAAAGAATGTAAAAATTATACTAAAATACCAAGCATACACACATACACAGAGCAGATTGAACGGCAAAGCGACGCAGAAGCATTGAAAGCGATTTTCAACAGTTTTTTTTTCAGTTTCTCCATTTATTTTTGCTTACAATGCTCTCGGCAGTTATTAATGACTTCAATTTTTGCCTTAATGTCTTTATGCTCGTAATTATTAATTTTCCTTATTAATCGCCTTTCATCGGTGTATTTAGCACTTTTCGCACAGCACTTTTTTATCTATATCCCCATTCATTATCTACAGGTTTGCAGAATATAAACGTACATTAGGGTGCGCCACGTTCTAGAAAAACGAACCAGACTGATAAATTAAAATTTAATGAAATGAAAGAAAAGGAAATGATGTAAATTTAAATAAAATAAAACAAAATGAAATAAAATAACATAAAATTAAAAAGTAAAACCAAAATAAAATAAAATAAAGCAATCCTTAGTAAAAAACCCTTTTATTTTGCCCAAATCTAAAGTTACCGACTTCTAACTGTGCGGAAATTTTTATTGCTTTGAGAAAATATAAGTTATAATTATTTTATACATTTGAAGAGATCATCCATTTCAGCTAAGCTGTAATTACGTCATGTATTTATTGTAAATACAGACTCATTCAGTTGTCAAATCATTTTAATTAATTCGTATTAAAATTAATTAAATAAGTTTACTAAAGGCAAATTTGATATTTTAATCAATTGGCATGCATATGTAGTTAAATACTATATATATGGAGCAATGTTGCGGCATTTAAAGGAATACGGCCAACGCATGCATGGAGGGCCAAGAAAACCGAAAAAACCCCTATATGTATGTACTTCTTTAGTGAAATGAATTTGAGTGTATAAAAATATTTGTAATACCAAATGTACTTAGATAATAAATGCATTATAAATTTACCATAATTTCACTTTGACTTAAAAAAATCATAATTCATAAACAACGCATTTAGACTAGTAGAGGCTGCTACACAATTAAGTTTATATATATAAGTATATGAGTATAAAAAAAAATATGAAGGAAAGAGAAAATGATGCAATACGAAATTTTTTAGGTCAAACATTTTGTGGTTTTTTTTTTATAATGACGATATAATTTTTGTTTTTTGAAAATATATCATGTTTCACACATTTTACTTTTACAAACAGAAACGCTGTTATCAAATTTTCAAAAAAAATTAACAAGCACCAATAGAGCAAAATCGAGTTTTCAGACTAATTTTCAAAAATTCGCCACGACGAAACAACTCAAAAACAAGCAAAAAGAAAAAATACGTGTCTCATGGATTTTGATGTAGAAACTATAAAAAAAAATGTATTGAAAAAAAGACGATTTGAGATAAAATGACCCTAACATTTTCGATTCGTAACCTTATCTATAGTAGAATTTCAGTAAGCTGAAGTATTTGAATGCATTTTTTTCACATGACGAACATCTGCCGTCATTTAAGTTTTTTATTATGAAATTCACTCCGACATCCATTTCAAACGGGTGGCAACTCTCTTCCAGGCATATAATGTGTCCAACTGAAAAAACTTTTAAATGCAATTATATAAGTATAACTCTTAGTTTATCAGAGCAAGTTGAACTCTCTTTGTCGTTTAAACTAATTTTAAAGTCAGTTTACAGTTTTTCAGTCAATTTTAAACGGGGTTTTAACTAAGTTTAAGAGGTCGTTATGGCACGGTTAAACTTAGTTTAACTTATTCTAACTTTTGTTCAATTAAAGCCGTTAAAGCCGTTTCAATTGATACTCATTAATTTATTTAACTCTTTAAATTATTGAAAAAAATTTGTACAGGCGGTATCCTTTAAAAGAAAAGTGAATTGCATATCCTGACGCTAAGCATTTTCATTTGATTTAAAGTATTTGTGAATACAGCGTATAAAGTTTAATCAACATGTACTACATTATAAGAAAAACAATTTAAGATTATTTTTAAGTTTAGAAATTTTGTGCCTTTTTGAAAATTGATACACCGCGCTACGAGTATTTCCCGGTTTTTTCCATTTTTATAGCTTTGTTGGCAGATGGCACAAAAGCTCACCTCTTTATGTTTAGTACTTATCAAACACCTTCAGTTGAAAATCAATTTGAGTTCAAATTTAATTACCTATGACAAATAAATTTTGGGTTAATAGATGCTTTCATAAAAACTTAAAGATTTTAATGGAAGTATTCGTATGAAAAATAAGAAATTTTTTGCCCAACACTTTAATAAACACACACGTATGTACATATGTATGTATGTATACATATATGCTCGTGCGTGTGTGAATGCTAAAATTGAATAACCGTAGTAACTACCATGTCCCAAATCGAAAGCACAAAAAGTACATTTTTTTTAACTACATTTAATTTCTTTGATGTCATGTGATCATATTTGACTAAAAGAATATCAAAATGACTTATATTTAACAGCAATAAAATGTGTATATTTCGTTAAAAAAATTGGTTTTAGCAGCCTGAATTGCCTTACGTATTTTTTTCTCGGGCTCCTGATTTCCAATACAATTAGCATCCAATATTGAAAAGGAAAGAATTTAAAAAAAAAATGTATATATCACGTATTTTAGAATACCAGCCCACGGTCTTACCATTCCAAATCGGCTAAAAAATATCGAGAGAATTTAACGTTTTTTTTTTTTTTGGCGTGAAACCCAATAAGATTTAAGTGAATAAATTTTATTTGTTTCAAAATTTTAAAAAAGATTCTTAGCAAAAAAAAATGTATTAACTTCCTCTTTTTTATTCACTACAACTTTTTTAAAATTATTTTTTATTACGCTGCATTTGTTTTAAATCAGTTGATATCCAACTACTTTAAAATGGGTTAAACTTTCCGACAGTCTGATCTTTTCTGAGAGGCTAGGATATTACATCGCTACACGAATTTTCAAACTCACATCCACGTGCACATAATTACTTTCTGCCGAGATCAGCGGATTGCGTATGGAAGTCTCTATTCTCCTCTCTTTCCCCCACTCTCGCTAAAGTATAAACTAATACTCGTATTAATTTCAATCGATATTTAATAGTAAAGTGTACAGCGTGCGAATGTGCGCTAAATGCGTTGATCCTGTAATACTTTTTTTCTTTTTGTCCATTTTGTATGATTATTCTTTCCTTCTTCCGTGCATTTAGTAGGTACTTGCCATTCTCTATTTGACCATTATTTCTTTTCGCGTTTTTTTTTTTTTTGCAGCAAAGTTGCCTGCCCTAACTTGTCTACAGTGTGAGATCATGAAAATAAATTGCATCCGTTTTCTTCGTATCCACATTAAAGCACAAAACCAAAAGCTCGCCAGTGGGGTAGCTGCTTGCAAGGCTAACTAAACGGCGCGTTGTAGATTTGTGTACACGCGTGTGTGCGTTTTTTGTTTTTTGTTTTGAAAGTCAGCATTTTTTGTTACTCATAAACTTTATTATCTTAAGTGTGGTGTATAATTTTAAAATAAAATTGGAATATTTTTAATGAAATTCTTGGGCAACAGCTGCAACACATAGACTTTTGAATAAATTCGCTATTATAAGATAAGTATTAACAGAATACGTAAATAATATAAAAAAGAAATGGAAGAGTTTGTACACACAAACATTTTGAAAACTAATATCTGTTTCCAATCGCAGCCGCCGTATAATTGCAAAATGTGATGGCGGCTAAAGCTTTTCAAGCATGCGAGACTTTTAATAAAAATTTCACATTATCGATTTAATCCGGTTAATGGAATTAAAAATGGCCGATGAAATAATCCCATATGAAAAGAATTTGGTTAAATGAAGCCTTTTTTTCTTGAGACTATTAGATTTTAAAAATCAAAATACTAATAATATGTGACCTTTTTTGAGGGAGAGTTAATATATAATTCTTAGTACACAAAATTTTACTTATATTAAATTAATTAATTCTATTACATACTTTTACAATGAAGTAATTAAGGAAGCCTAATTTAATACTCAATTCTTTGCTAATGTATTTCTATAAATATGTAAATAAAATTTTAAACACTAATTGACCAAATAGTTTTAATGTAACTTAAAAATTATAGAGAAATTTGTGTTGGAAAACAAAAAGTGATTTTAAATTATTAATTGTTACATAGTTTGAAAAATCTGTATTAAACTGATGTCGCCTATTCTGCAGCACAATGTAATACTGCTTATCTTTGCATGGTAAGGCGCCTTGGAAAAGCTAGCTTAAACACAGTTTTTTATTTAAATTTAGAAAAGAAAAGGTCAAAACAAAAATTTAAAAAAATTGCAGTCAGGTTCGGCAATGACCACTAATAGGCGTTAATTTATGTTGAAACAAGTTTTTTAAAATTTTTGGAAAATTTAACAATACCACAGCTATAACCTGAAAAAAAAAATAAAAAAATTTAAAAAAAAATGCAAGAAAAAATAACTTATTCTTTAAATTTTCGGTTTTATTAAAACTTTTTGTTTTATTAAAAAAAAAAATATTAAAAAAAAGATATATGAAATATTAAACAAATCAATAATTTTCCTATAAAACAGCACAATTTCTAGGTGATTAAGATAACTGTGTGTAAAACGTTAGTTAATATCTCCAACTTCTATATCCAAGCATTTTAATACTTGTTAAAGTAAATAATAATCTTCGTTTCACAATATGTACTATTTGGTTGTTTTTTGTTAGGTTTGGTTAAAGTGGCGACCTGCTATCAAGCGAAGACACTTAGGAAATTGTTTAGGCCCATTATGACACCACATGAATCAGAGATCCCCTACTCAAAGCATCGTGTATATTTTGTATAATTTAATACCTTGCGCACCTTTCATTTAGGTCGCTTTTCCTAACAATTTCCTTCTTATCTTTCATTGTGTGGGATATAAATCTTTGTAGGAGCCACCCAGTGTCTCTGCATGCATTTCAATCGGTGACCAGTGTGACCTGTTTTAAGCCTGAAAGCCAAGGACAGATTTGCTCTGCTCAGCAAGAGCAGACGCTGTGACACTTTCACTTCCGAATCTGGCCACAATAGTTTAAACCTGATGAAGGAGTTATAATTTTTCCAACGACCGCCTGCTTTTTTAAAAAATGAATCACTTAAAAGAAGCTTGCAGGTAGTGAGTGGCATACCTAAACCCTTCCAACGTGACGGCACACATCGCGAATCGTATTCCTGTCATGTCAATTGGGACGATATTTAAAATTGAGTCTAATGTCTCCGAGGAAGAGGGGCGTAAAGCTGCGCAGATGCATATCAGCGCCGACCTTTGAATCCTTTGGAGAGCCAGTAGTGATGTTTTTTTTTTGTCGAGTCATGGGCCACCACAACCAGCGACCCCGTATAGCAGCTATTTTACAAAAACAAATTTCATTTATAATACTTTTTAAGTATTTTCTCGTGAAAGAGTTAGACATTTCAAATTTACCATTATTTTTAAAAATCTGGAAAAATAATTTACTAGAATTGATAAAATAATACAATTAATTAATGTTAGGTCTTCTGCTCCGTAAAATTCATATCTATACAAAATGCAATCAAATTGTATCTGTACTCATCTAATCACATTTTTGTTTACTAATTATTCACTTTTGCATTTTGTAAACCTCCGGTTTTAACTACTTGGTTATAATATGGAACATCTTCACTACTAACTGAATTTAGCAAGCATATGGAACCAAAGTTTCTCACTTAACTTTTCTAATAATTTAGGAATTATATAAAATCATTTTATTATCTACCAGAAATTTATTTTTTATTTTATGTCTTAAAGTTTGCAACATCAATTCCATTGTATTTTATATTGCCTTTAACACATTCTCCATTACTTGGATAGTTCGACGTGATTGATGTATGGATGCTGCAGCGCTTTCTTGTTGTATTGTAATTTTGTGTGAGTTTTTAGCGAATTTATTTTCAACATATGAACGAGTGTATCTAGCATACGTATGTACATATAAGAACATTTGTGCGCGTTTCTGTAGAGAATAATGCTTTCATATTTTATTGTTACTTGCGTTTGAACAAACCAAAACACTTTTCAACTATTCGTAAAATCGTAAATATCTTGCTACTGAATAAGCCAAATAAAATAATGTTTTACACAAATGCATCTACTTACATATGTGAATTTTATACACTTATATTCATTTATAAATCTCTTAAGTACTAACTACGATTTTCACAATATACTCGTACATAGTTAACATTTGTGAGAACAATGCTTTTTGAAATGCAAATTTTTGAATTATTTTTCGTATTAAATTGTTGAAACTTAAAGTTTGTGTTTTTCTATTCATCTTTATTTGTTTCATTCGACATTTGGTTTATCGCTCTCGGGCAATTACAAATACATAAATACATATGTACGCACTAGGGTGATTAACTTAGTTTTTTCCAACCGGTTTTCTTCGGTTCTTTTTCATAAATTATTGTACGGTTTGTTTTGAAGTCTTGATTTTTCGAATATCAAAAATTTCGGTTTTTTTAAACTCCAAAACGGTTTTTTATCTAGTTGTAAGTTTAAAACCAAATTAATTTGCAGAACAAACGGAAAAACCTTGAAAAATTGTATTTGGCATAATTTTTAAATTTTTAAATTTGAGACTACGTATGTACATGTATGTGTTTAAGATTTTGCCTTTCCTCAGTTTTTGAGCTATTTGAATGAAACTTGGCAGTCAAGTGCATATTGGGCCAAAACTAAAGACATGAAATTTCCCACAAATATTAATTATTATGGGGACTATTATAGTAGTCAAAATCATTAATAACGAATTGAATTGCATATGACTCTCATACTTTTGTTCCATTCATGAAAGGTATGAAGAATTAGGTATAGCCGAAGAAAGCTTCTTTTTAATTGTTATTTATTGTGTTTGTTTTAATTTTTGTAACAATTGACATACTCGCACTTTGTTTTCAGAGTAGAGCACCTAAGACCAATTAATACCAACTCGTCAAAAATTGTGACTTTTGTTTATTAGATACTGATACTGCTTACTGAATTTGGACATTAAACTACATTTTATTTTCAAAAGATTTCTTTCATAGAAATAATTGCATTTAATATAGTTACATATATGTACAATCCCGGGATCCAGAAATCCAGAAAAGTCCACTTTCAAGGGTAAAACAAAGCCTTTAGGGAGTTCACAATCGACAAATAACACAGCTTGTTAACTCCCTAAAGGCCCTTCCCAATATAAATGAACTAAAATATCCTCCTCGAGTAGAAAATGAGCTTTACTATGAAAGCGATGTTAATAGAACTAACGACGAGGTGCTTGAAGTGGATAAGGCAGAAAGTCTTAAAGTTAAATTTCATCAAGTTCAAACGAGCAACTCGCAATTGTCCAATAATCGGAAGGCATACAATTTATCAGAAGGCTTGGTAAAAGAAATTGATAGTTTTTGGAAGGCGCCGATAAAGGATATGTCCTACAGAGAGCATTTAACTTATTGTCAACAATCCAACTAACAAGTCTTGTGGCGCAGCAATGCTTCCCCACTGCGGAGTTTTAATCCAACAAATTTAGGTCCGTTTGAGGATAACACACTTATTTATTTGAGAGTGCATACTGATCAAAATAAGAAATAATAATGCCTCGCTCAAAATGGAATGGGTGATGTATTTAATTTTTACTTTTTTTACTGAATGGTACTATATTAATACTTTATATTGGTCTCCAACAGTGGTTAAAAATAATTTTAATTTATTTAATTGCATTTGCTTCTGTACCAAATATGTATATTTGTACAAGTACTTAAAGTATAAACTATTTTGTATGTGTGTCAAATTTTACGTTTATTTCCATTTTTTTCTTCTTAAAATTACCAAGAAATACAAATATACATAATTTACAAAAAATCGTTCTTCTTTGTTATATAAATGTTGTTTGGAATACTTCTATAATACAACGATTACAGAAATTTTTTGGCAAATTAAAAATTACGAATCAAAACTTCGTGAAATTCGGTATCCTGGGATTGTCCCGGGATTTCGCTTTCAAATCTCGAAAATCCCTGGATCATCAAAATGCCCAAAATTGGCATCCCTTATGTACATTGATGTATTTTTTTTTACTTGAAAGAAGTACTGGTTTACCGGTTTTTTTTTTTATTTAAAAATGAGGAACTGGTTTTTTTCAGAATGCCATATTTCGAATGATTTGAAAACCGGTTTTACAAAAAAGTTGAATAAATGAACACCCTTGTACGTACATTTATATGTTGAAAGTTAATGCCTAAACTTGAGTGTTTAAAAGAAATGTTTGTTCATAAGTATGTACATACAATAATGTGTAAGTGAAAATAATCTTTCTTTTGATTTGCGTATATTGAATTTTGGGCGATTTTAAAACACTTAAGTGCACTTAAAACTCTCAAGTGAAAATTTATCGACCGAAAATATAACAATTACCTGCAGAATAAGGGAGTCAAGAGATTAAACGCCAAATGCTCTAATTTCAGTTTAGACTCTGCTTTCAAAAAAATTTCATAATTTATATATAAATAATAAAAATGTGCACAAATTTAAAGATGATCTGTCTTAACATCATTTGAATTTTTCATAATTCTTTGCCCATGCGTTAAATTGTCTAGATACATATCATAGAAAAAGGTTTTAAAACAAAGAGAATTTTCACAAACGCATTTTGAAGCCTATTAAATTTTTGTGTAATAAACTGCGTGTTCGAAGTAAAATTTTTTATGAAGATGTTTCGCAGTGTTTTCGATATTAAAACCGACTGCATTTTGAAAAAAAAAACAAATAAAAATGTTGATATCATGGCATGTATTGCATATACATACTCGTACATATGTATGTAGGTGGGCGGATTAGTAAAAAATCCCCAACCAATTTTGTCGTAGGAAATTAAAACACCCCGTAGTAAAATAATTTGCACATAGCCAAAGCGGCGAAGAAACTTGGCGACAATAGCTTTTATTTTAGTTTTGCCGTTGCCTCTGCAGCCGGGCGAAAACGACAGCTGTTTGTGAGAAATATAAACAAAGAAAATATTGTAAATAAAAAAAAATAAAAAAATTGATTGAAAAAAATTTCCCAACAAATATTTTGGATACGGATCAGTTTCGAAATATTGCGATGAATTTTCCGCGCCGGCAGCGCTCCATATGATGAAATTTGGTGGGTGATTTGTTTCTGGATTCTTTGTCGGAACAAAATACAAAAAGTCAGTTTTATTAAAATATGTAATAAAAAGGTTAACAAAAAATGGTTGCTGCTACAAATAAACTTGTAGGAAATACAATGAAATCAGCTCGGGACCTACCTTGAACGTTTTCTTTAATTTACTTAAATAATAAAATATTTCCGCGGAAGTTATTGCTGGAATATTAGCAGAGGTGATGGGGTAGATTTAATATGAATAAGCATTGTTCTGAGGCGAGTTAATGGAAAAATTTAATCCGATGTATTACGCAAACATGTTATAAAATTGATTGACAGTCACAAGAAGCGGTATTTTGTTATTTCATAGCAGACGGAAAACCATTCACTCTGCGCTTAAACAAGTAGCTAACGAAATCATAAAATGATTAAAACATCATTATGCAATTACAACTGGTTTTAATGCCAGTTCTAATGTATATCGAATTTCGGAACAGGTATACTTAAAAATAAAATTAATTATTGATTCAAGTAAATACATCTAAAATTACCAAAGTGCACCTCTAACTGAATTTTCGTCACAAAGTATCGAAGAATTTCCGATAGCGTAAGTCATGTTTAGCGATAATATTTCTAGCATTTTATTCTTCTATGAATTTATGTTAAAACAACGGAGGGTTGCTATTACGAGCAAGTCGAGCAACTTCCTAAAATACAACGCAATCCGGTACGGACTGCTGTAGACTCTAATTATGTACATACGAGTATGTACGTACATATTTGTGCTATTTCAACTTCAATACACCGCAATATGTATAGATGTTTTACATAGCACATAAAAATAAGTAAACTTCTTTTTTTCTGATGGAACTGTATGCCATTAATTCAATAAGAATCAATGCTGACAGCACCGCTGTCAAATAAACTCATTTATCTTCAACAATTTGCTGAAAGCTCGTAAATGAAAACAATTTATTATAATTTGACAGTGTATTGGATTGCAATTGGAAATGAAGTACTCAAATAGAGCAGTTTTGTATATGTACATAGAATTTTCAAATGTAAGTTAGTATTACCATATTTGAATGATGCGTGCTGATGGAAAATCAAAATATTACTAGCTAACGGTAATAGATTACCAGCTAATGCATGCTTCTACTTAATATTTTCATACGATAGGAATGCTTTTAAGCGCGACATTTCAACCAAACCACAAATTATTTTGGCATCAAAATTTAATGGCAATGGAAACAAACACCAAATAACACTGCTAACTTATGTCGATACAGAGAGCTTCTGATGGTTGCTACGTTGCTGCCAGCTCAGGCAATGTGAGACATACCAAATAGTGAAAGTAGCATTTAATTTAAGTTAATAGACAGTTGCAAAACGTCACTTAAGGAACTAGGAAATAATAACATACTTTACTTTGTGGTGGATTCCGGGTTAAAAATCGCTGAACGTGTGTCACAAAGAAGCCTTTATGGCACTCAGCCTTTCAGTTGTCCGTCCGTAGGTAAGCGGCAGAGCTTCCATGAAGAGCGAAGAATTACAAATATTACAAAAATATTTGAAATACTGCTATGACTAAGTTAAGAGGAGCTTAACGCTCTCCCTGCACTTCAGCCAAGTCGCTGTAGTTCGAGGTTCCGTTATTTCTTTGTGTTCTCTGTGTAGCTTCTGAACAACCATCAGGGTCTGTAGCATCAACAGTGGGTGCGGCTGCGAGCGGGCAACTGTCTAGAATCTGGTTGTGAGCAGGGTTTGAATCCGCAAATGCAATAGAAAATCTTCAGGCAGAATCGCACCGTTTTGACGAGGGCCGCTGTAAACTTTTTTAATTCCATACTTTGAGGGCATACAAAGAATGATAATTAACACCATTCAAATGCTATGAATTGTAAATGGATTTTCATAGCGTAATTATATTCGCCGCAATTCGCATCGTAGCGAGATTCTTCAACATCTCACTGATTTATGCCCACGACCCGATGGAACATTTCAAGTGTACATTCAAATGCTGCCGCCGCCCCGATATAAAAGCCTGGTTTGGTGATTTTAAAGCAAAGGTAGGCATTGTCATTGTTTACATAGTCCGAAAATTCAGTTTCCATAGCGAAACGTTCTACAAAGATTAAATACTGATCAACTTCGTTGCGGCCGAAAAATGGTGATTTGTAACCCCTTTTACTTTAGACTCCTGCAATGAGATTCCGATCGGATTTTATTTGGAAAAAAATGTTAACTGCCTCACATAAAAAACGGTTTATTAAGGACTTACTTTACTTTTAATTAAAATCAATATTTTCATTAAATAAAAAACTGCAAAATTGCAAACTGATGGGCGAACGCAGTAAGGGGTTTTGGGGGTTCCAACCTCAATTTTTGCGAACATTTTTTTAAATGACCTATAGAAAGTTTTATTTCAAATATTAAATAAAGTTTTCCATAACTCATTTTCGTTAGATGTTTTGTTGTTTAGTGATGTAAACTTATCGCTCCACGAACAATACAAATATATTATACAATAATAGATTAGCTTTCACATTATATAAAAAGTAGGGGAGAGTAGAATAAAACGGGGTACCTTGACTATTTGCCATATACAAATTTTTGAAAGCAACAACAGTTGTGTCAATTAGTGTTTGAAGAATAGTTATGTGTTTAGAAAAGAAATATATATAATCAGCAAGTTTACGAAATATCATGTTGTTCAAAAATATGTACATTTAAAGAAAGTGTTGGTTTCGGGATATCGAAAAATGGTCGGGTAAAACGAGGTAGCTCAAAGAATAAAGCAAAAAATCATTTTATTCGCAAAATTTACAATGTCTGGAACAGTATTTACTACTTTTTCTTTTTTGGGATCTTCTTAGTAATTTTACATTGCCCTTTTTTTATCTGTTCTTCTTTTTTTATTCTATTACATTTTTTTTATTTAAATTTTTTTTAACCTTGTGATTTACTAAGATTTGTCTGATTTAACAAATTCTGCGATTCTTTCAATTTAAAACGAAAATTCATGATTTTTGAAAACATCCCTTAGAAGTAGATTTACAAATGACCCACGTAAAGTTTATATCAAAATGCTCTCAATGATCTGGCGATAATCCACGTAGATGGTATGAAAATAACGTACAATTGAGTAAAGTTACGAATGAGATTGAGATATCGGGTACACCGTTTTACCCAACTAGATAAATTTTTACTAAAAAATAAATAAATAATTAACAACTTAACCTAACTGAGCGATCATCACATCAAGTTACATGTAATAGAATACAGATTCGCACGTTATACTTAATTTCTCTCTTTTCGCGAAGGTCGTAAAATCGTACGACAAAGTTTGATGCCGAAATATTAACCTCCTGCGACTGAAAGGCCGTTAAGTACATTCACACAGGCAACAAGTAACTATGGTATAAACAGGGTAGTACCCCATTTTACCCGCCACCCCGTTTTACCCTACTCTCCCCTATCTTCTACCATTTATACTTATTTCTTATGGATCTAAAAGCTTATGATCACGTTGCTGGCCCTAGAATTCAGAATATTAACGCTCAAAGTGACCTGCACACAGTGAAAAACAACTTATCAGTAATATTGTAATGCATGCTGCTTATATCAATATACATATATATTATTTAATCCTTTAATCACAGAAGCAGTATTTATTGCCTTCGAGTAAACTTTTCCGTGTGTTTACTTGTAATGCGCTATCACAGTTTTTGTATATTCTGCACGGAAAAAAAGGAGAAAAAATAACCAAAAAAAACCAGAATAATTTTCTCAATATTGGTAAAGGCGTGATAAACACCAAACACCAGAAAAGTTATTTGAATTATGGTGGAAATTTCCACAGCCGATCCTAGGTTTTCATCATGGTTTCAAGAAAAATTATATGATTCAATTTTTTTCGGCGAAATCATGTTTAAAATAAACAATCAAAGGCGATAGTTTAAACCATAATTGCAATAATTTTTTTCGTGTTTGCTAGTTATCTCGCTTTCACCGAAATTATACATAGTAATTTACTTCGTTTTAATATAATTTTTAGATATCTTCTTTCTTCTTCTGCGTGTGTATTGTGTTAATAGCTAATTATTTATTTCTACACTAAGATACAATTGTTGAAAACTATAGAATATCTCGTTTAGTGCTTGAGAGCTTCTAAGCCGTCTCTTTTACTTTAGATGAGATGCCAGAGTGTTCGTCGCGGAAACAAAATTAATATTGTCGCTATATTTACCGCCAGCCAGTAGATAGCGCGCGAGAAGAGGTGACAATTTCTGGGTGAAATGTCTTCTATAAGTATTTCCAGCAGAGTTCGCAAATAATCATCACTGAGGAGTAAACACAATTGAGGAGCAATAAATTTTGATTTTCTCAATTGTGAGTTCAAAGGAAAGAGTGCTCTTCTAGAATATTTCTCTTTAATACTTATCTTATCTTTTTGCTCTAATATTTACCGCAAACGTACGTGCTCCTCAAAATAATACTCCTCACAAGAGCGCTAAGTTTCTTTTTCTCATCTCAGGCTTCAGCACTCAGTATTTTGTATCGCTGATAAAGTCAATAATGCAGCAGAGAGTGCGCTTGAGCAATTTCTTTTTTTAGAGAGTATGTTTATTTATAGATTTATGTTAAAGTTTAATTGTTGTTGGTGTAAATATTGACAGTTTTGGGTACATTCATGATGTAGGTTAATTTAAGCTGTATTGTGAGTAGGTAAATAATTTTAATCAGGAAGACGAAGCAAAAATACTGTTCTCTAAGAGAATTTCTCTATACAATGATTGCTTTGTCTTTTGTCATGGGTTTTTCCATATTCGGCGTTTTTTCAATTATCATTCTGGATTAAGACACATTGCAGTTTTGTTAGCTTAAAATTTTATATGTTAAAGATGAGTTTTACTTTTCGAATCACTTGAACACTCAGAGCGATAAAAATAAAAATGATGCGTAAGACGAATAATTATCTTTTAAAAATGCTTGCTCATGCTAATATATGAGTGAGCCAAATACGTGAGAATTTTTTTGTGATGACAAAGTTAGTTAAGCTTGCGCTCCTAAATTTGAAATGATGTTCTCTTGCGGAATATTACTCGAACTTACGAACTCTGATTTCCAGTCTCTGAATAGTGCGTATGCAATTTGAAAATATAACCGATGCGTATAATATTACTCGCGTTTTGCATTGTGTGCAAATTACGATTTTTTTCAAACCGAAAAATAAATTTTTTTTGGGTGCGTAATTGAGCGACAACGAGAAATGTAAACTCCTAGCGAATCCTTGATATTTTTGTGCATTTTTGAATTCATTGCGAAAAATACCAAGGACTAAAATAAAGGGACTTTGAAGGTTGAAGACATAAGTAATTGAACTGCTTTTGTAACGTTATTGATATTTTCCTTATATTCAATAGTGTGGCTGAACTCTAGACATTTCCAAACCGAATAACTGCGCTTCATACAGCTTCAAAACTTTAGCGCACGTTTTTTTCGAAAACGGCTATGCCGGGAAGCCACAGATATATGTACATACATACATACAAATATTAATGTGCTATTATAACTACATACGACTTTGGATTTTCTGAATTACACACAATTAACGTTAAGAAGCTTATTGAATTGCATCAAACTCTAACATAAAGACAATGAAAAAACGATCAATCATTTATTCAATAGACGCCAAGAGCTATTAAAACTCTTTAAAAAAAAAAGCGGCAGATGTGAATATACAGTAACGGACATATAATTTGCAACAAAATTCAAAATGACAAAGCTTGCCACTTATATTCATTTATTTATTTTATATTGTTTATTAGAACTTTTTTGTCAATGTAGTCGAGCATTTTGTTACATATAAAATATAATTTTGATGATATGTTTTTTTATAAATTTATAGTAAATAGCATATAGTAAAAACCTGCTGTCAATTTTAGAATGGACTTTATCTTGACTTTTATGTACGACGCATCCTATAAATTTCAAAATAAAATCATGAAGAAAGTGACATTAAACTGCAATAGTATAATACTAATTATTTCAAAATTTTGTTAACTATAATTCAGTTTAAGAGTGTTATGGGACGTCACTTCAACATGCTAAGACTTCGGCAAATTTTCAGAAACGATCACAAGATGAGCTGAAATATTCGAAAATTGCGTTTTCAAAAATTAATATTTCTTAGAAAAAACTTTCAATTTGGTATCTCTAGTGGTGATATTCACAGCATAAACTTTGCCGAACGAACGAGGCATTAGTAATTATCTATAAAAAAAAAACTGATTTACTAAAAGCTCATTAAATTTATTTGTATAAAAATGAAAATTTGCTTCCATTAAATTCTTTTTCACTTTTATTTGACTCTGAAAAAATTCAAATGTTTTCCGGACTCTAAAAAAAATTCCGAAAATTTCCCTGCAACAATGGATCATTTAAAAAAAAAATCCAATGTTTTATCATAGGCGATGGCATAATTCTCGAAAATAAAAATAACTAATCGCAGAAAATAGTTCTGTTCACGTACGCACTTTCCAGCAAGATCCAGTAGCATTTGTTACGAATTATCATTTTATGGCGTTCTTATATAAAAACCCGCTTCAAGAAACTTTCAAAGAAGGGGAAATTTAGAGAGCGAAAGTGACAGCCGAACTTGCCAGTTTTCTGGAAAAACAGCTGATTGCAATATTCGCTGTAAAGAAAATCCTAAAGTTTTCTTAAAGAGCTCAAAAAGTTTGATTGAAATAAGTGAAAAATTAAAAAGTAAGTAAATATTCGTAACACAATGGAAGATATTAAATTCAATGTACTAAATAGTCGGAAGTGGGCTCAAGTTGCAAATTTTTACTAGTTTTGCGTTTTCTTAATTCCTTACTTCCTTACAATTTAGCCACTTCGAGAGCAAAATTTGTCAATTTCCAGAATAATATGTGTCTGGAGAGTTCCTGGCAAATGACTGGATATTTTTTACGTAATCCGAACTAATATTACGTTCATTACTTCTCGATTTGTCGTTAAATTATTTCTGAAGAATCTAGAATACTTGTAAGTATAAGACGAAAAAAAAATAGAATTCGCTCGTTTTTAAATTATCCTAATGTTAAATTTATATCAGTTAGAAGATTTTTTTAACCGCACCAATATATTTATAACTAAACAGTTTAAAGCCGGCGGCGAAGAGCTGGTAGGAAGAATGTATCAGCTGTTAGCTCAATTTGGTCCAACGAGCGCATGCTAGAAGATGGGAACCTTAAATAACGCATACAAGGTCCTATCGACGATACTGTGTTAAAGACTGAATCCGTATCTGAACCAGCTGATTGGACCTTAGCAATGTGGCTTCAGGCCTAATAAATCCACCATCGACCAGATATTCACAGCACGTCAAATCCTGGAAAAGACCCCAGATAAACAAGTCGCTACACACCGCGTATTTGTCGACTTCGAAGCAGCTTTTGATAGCACGAATAGAAGCTGTCTATGCGACGCCATGTCAAAATTTGGGATCCTCACAAAACTAATAGGGCTATGTAGAGTGACGTAAAGCACAACCTTTCGCTCCGTCCAATTTGGGAAGTACCTTTTCGAACCGTTCGAGACCAAACGAGGTTTTAGACAAGGCGACTTACTTTCGAGCAGCTTCCTCAATATGATGCTGGAAACCATAATAAGAGCTGCCATTCTGAGTCGCATTGACACTACATATTTATAATAAAAGTCGGATGCTGCTAGAGAAGGCGGATGATATTGACATCATTGGCCTTAACAACATGGTCGTTAGTGCAGCATTTTCCATTCCAGAGAGGGATGCAAATGAGGTTGGTCTTGCAGTGAACGAGAACAAAACAAATTACCTTGAAGCAATAAATAAAAAGTCCTCCACGACACTGTGGGCAGTTACAACTTTGAAATAGTCAAGGATTTTGTATACCTTGGAACCATCATTAACACCATCAATAATAACAGCCTCGAAATCAAACAAAGAGTAAAACTTGTCAACATGTGCTACTTTGGAATCTGTACAGAATGGGAAAGCAGATCCCTTTCTCGACGAAAGAAAATCTCGCTCTATAAATACCTCATCATGACCTTCCGCTTATATGGCGCAGAAGCATGGACGATATTGTAAGCGATGAGAAGGCTTTGGGGGCTTTCACAAAATTTATGGTCCCGTTCGCATTAACGACGAGCACCGAAGAAGTTGGAATGACGAACTGTATGAGCGCATACAAATTCAATGACTGCGATGAAAGAATCCTTCGAATCGGCACCCATTGGAGTCAAGAGCGCCCACGAATACACTGGAAAGACCAAGTGCAGAAGGACCTGTTTTCACTCGGTGTTTATAATTAGCGTAACCTATGTAGCGAAGGAGAGAGGGAACTAGCGAAGCTTTTTGGTCGCGGCCGAAACAGACAAACGGTTGTAGCGCTTGTAGGTATATTCAATTTGAAATATTGTAAACATATTAAAGAAAAATTTTATATAAATTCGGTTTAAAATTTCAGCCCATATTGGATCTTGCCATTTTCAAAGATACAAATAAACTTCAGTTTTTCTATACCAACTATTTCTCTTGCTTTGTATTTACCAGTTGGTATTAAATGTATATATGTATATATTTACTTATACTTGTATGAAACTAAGAAAATTTGAGCTTCTTTGCTGCCTTTAACTCATCCATATTTCAAATATCATTCGCTTTATTATTAACCATTGTGATGAAGTGAATTCGCATAAATTTCTCACTAACAATTGCCCGTCTACTCAACTTGAACTTTCTCTTCTTCACTTGCACTTATCGCAAATGACCAACTAATAGTTGCAAGTGGTACTTAGATAGTTCAGCTGGCTATTAGCGTTGGTTCGTGCGCATTTCCGTTAACGACGTTAGCGTGCACACACATTGCTAGTTGAACCAATAATAGTACGATAATAATGTAATGATAATAATAATAATACGCCAGATATGAGTAAAAGCATAATGGGTTTTGGGCTGAGATATTTTCTTTAACTAATGAGGATTTATGTGGAGAAAACCGTTCTTATGAAATTTTTCTTATTACAAAAAAACCAAACACAGCTACATATACTCGTATACCTACTGCATAGTTGTATATGTATAACAGTACAACATTTTTCAGTTCATTTGCTCGACATATTTTTGAAATTCATACCTTTACTCAATTGCGAATAAAAGCGAAATGCGTGCATCGATCTTTATCTCATTATGCTCATAGGTTATGTGACTTTGCGAAAAAGTAACTAGACTTGAAACTTATTTCCGTTTTGTATTTTTTATGAATTAAAAAAAAAAAAAAAAAAATGTTTTCTTCATGCGCTTATTTTTAACATGGAAACTGTTGCTTGTATAGGAAAACAATATATGAACAGATTAAGGGAATTGTAATTCTAAATTTTTTAAAATTTATTACAACTAAATCGGGCTAGTGGCTGTCGAGCTATGTCAAACAACAGGCCCTAAAACTTGATAAATTCCCCTATACGATAGTACTAACTTCAAATCGATATTAAAAATATTTTGGCAGGTAAGAAGACAAAACGAATGATGCAGAAATTATTCTTTTTGGGTCTTATTTCACATACAGTTCTCAGAATTGAGTTGGCAAATCATGTGTTGTACTGTGTAAGATAAGAAACACTTCATACAACGTGCTTGTGGAATAAATTGGCAAGGCTGATCCTTTTTTAATGTTTCATTTAAATAAATCCCATAAATATTACAAATGTAAAACTTGTTTGTTTAAATGAATGTTTGATCAACGAAAAATCAACTGATGGATTTGCGCAAAATTTTAGACATAAGTGGATTGTAAATTACTTTATTTTGGTGGGCGTGAAAAAATATGCTGGAAAGAAAACTGAATCAGATCTACCATAGGACAAATCGACAGCATCGGGTATTAATCACTCAGGTAATTTATGGCGAAAAAGCTCGAACGTTATGTCTTCAAAATAATTTTTAATTGCTTTTAGAAAAGTGTTTAATATATTTAGAAAAATATGTACAATTTTATTGTAATATGATAAGATAAAATTCAAACAGATTTGTATGTGTATTTTTTTTTTTGTTTTATTAGCTGATATTTCACCTTCAGTCTGAAGTGGTTGCATTTTTTCCTGTCCTTGGGCTCGAAAAACAATAATTTTATTTAAGTTTTAACAATTTAATAAAGCTGGTGTTTCATGCATTTTTAGTTATATTTTGAAGAGAGAAGACCAGAGAATCGAGTTTTAAATTTACTGCTTCTAACTCTGGGCCCATCGGTCATTTCGCGTTGATATTACAGCTGTTGATTGGCTGGTGCTTTTACAAGATAGTTGAAACAAAAGTTACTTTTTCAGCTAATTCTATGAACTGTCTACCAAAATGTTAACTTAATGAATCTGCACACATAACATACTTGTTTATAAGGCTTTTCTGGAGTTGTTAAGGTCCGATATATATTTTTAAATATATATATTATTTTCTATATTAAAAATTACTCTTTGCTCTACACATATTATAAAATTAAGAAAAAGCTACAAATATGTTTTAAGAATGAAAATATCAAAAAAGAAACGATATCAACTGGATAAATTTTCTTATTAGATTATGAAAGGAGTGTCGTTTGTATTTGTATTTTTATTTGAATTTATTTTGATCTTTATCCTAGCCTTAGTCGAATCGGAAGTGAGTTCCAAACACGAATCGAGTTTATTAAGAATTGGCGTTCAGATATAAGAAAACGATATTTAATACAGTATGGACCTCGAAGAATTAAGAAATTGAAGTCTTCGATAAAGCTACTGAGGCGCCTTTGTATATATAATTTTATTTGAGGTCAGTAGTGTTCTAACTTTCAACAGGTTTCCGAAGAGATGCTTTGCAATTTTGCAGAACCCGAGGCAATCCACTCTATTTCAATTGGTCAAAAACTGCTTTTGCGCGTATTTTGGATATGTTGGAGAAAAGGTCCTGAAAAATTAGACTTAAAAAAATATTTTTTTATAAAACGAATATTTAACGACCCTGTCGGAAAAAAGCAGACTGTCTGCAAAATTAACCAATTTTAAAGTAGTTGGAAATCAACTGCTTTGAAACAAATGCAGCGTGCGAGTCTTTAATTCTTCTCACTCGTATATTTAAATGAGCGTAATACAAAATAATTTAAAAACTTTTGTAGTGAAGAGAAACTAGGAAGTTATTTAATTGAATCCATATAGTATATATATTGTATATACATACACTGTACTCATAAAAACTCTTATCAGACAGCAGAAGGCTGTGGTGTCATTCACTTATAATTTCCAATAAAATCAGATGACGAAATGACAGCCCTTGTCGAACATATTTACGAAGAAAACGAAACAATTTACGTGAGAAGTAAATATATTCATAAAATTCTAAATATTTATCTAAAGCTTTTTCCCATATATTCCATAGCTTAATGGAATGAAGTGCCTAATGAAAGGAAAATCTAAAGAGATGGTTTTCGCTCTTTTGTCCAATGACGTTGTAATGAATTTCAACCTTAAACTCACGGAAAAAAAAGATTAACAGCTTATGCTAATTTGCTAATTTCTAGCCGCTTTTGAAATGTAAGACAGGGGCGAGCCCATAACATGCGTGATTCTTAAAATATTTCAATTTTTCATTATCATTATTAACATAGATGCCTTTTGTATCGAAAATCGTGACCCAGAGAAAGTTACTCGCAAGACCATTCAGGCGGTAAAAAAACAATGTTTTTACGAAGTATGTACGCAGAAGATACTAAATTAAATTTTAGTTAAAACGTGTAAATGAACTGAATTCCTTACTTAGTTGAAACAAAAATACATATGTAAATATATTTTATGAAAACTAAACTAAAAAGTTAGAAAAGAGTTGGTTTAAAATAAAGAAGTTTAAAAACAAATCGAGTTTAAAATAGTTGTAAAAAAAGCAGTTACAAAAAAAGTAATTTTAATGTTCTTTCTTTCAAAAATATTTGAAAGTGGTTGAAATAAAATGAAGAGTCGGATAATTGACTTGCTCCTAGGACATCGCCATGTTAAAAAAGTTATTTGATGATAAGAAAATATAATGAATTTAAACCACTTGTGGTTAGAAAAAAAGTACTTTTTAAATTGCTTTTAAAGTACTTTGACTTCCGACAGGGGAGCTATAAAGTGATAAACAATTGATTACGCCGAAACACCGTACATTTTTAAAGTTGTATAACTTGTTGTTTAATTTCCGGGTGTTCTGATATTTCTACCGCGTTTTTTTACAAAATACTCAGTTTAACGAAAATCTAAAAAAAACACTTGATTTTTCATAGAAATGGCATTAATATAAGCAGCGGTATTTGATTTATTATGGAATTGTTTGTTAAGCTAATAGATTAAGAAATATATGCGAAACCGGAAAGTAGCATTGAAGTTCGCAGTCTCGATAAATTCACTAAAATATTTGACATTTTTTTATTTATTTGCTTTATATTTTTTATAACATTTTTCAATTGAAAATAATTTTCAAACTTTGTTTAAAATTTCATGGAAAGTTCTAAAATAAGATTTCCTAGTATTTCAACATCACGGAGTATAAAACATTGAAGCTTGTATTGATCTTGTAGTTGTTAGAGTAAAAAGCGTGTTTTAGTTGAAAGTTATTAGAAATCAAATGAAAAGTCAATACTGGCAAACCATGTGATATCGAATAATGTGATATATATACTTATATGTTGTTTAATCAGAAAATATTGTTTTGGTAGAAAATATGTAAATAAATTGTAATTAATTCTCAAAGAGTCGTACTAGTATAGTTTCAATAAAATAATTTAAAGATAGAAAATTGGTAACATTTAGAAATGTTGATTTATTTAACAAATAAAGTTCACTAAATTTACATACATATCTATATTTTTATTCTTTTTTAATGCTCAATCCACTTCGAAATATTTATATTTATTTCATTTTCTTAGCGTCCCTTTTATTATTTACTACTTATAAACTTTGAAGTGAAATAGTGAATAAGTCTACGTTAAAGTGTGCTTTTATTCATTACATTTTTGCTGTTTTACACTGCCATTTATATGTATGTATGTACATTCTTTAATGTAGCTATTTATTAGTCATCTGCTAGCATTACATGTACATACATACACACATAAATATGTATATAGAAAAATATGTATTTATGTGCACGTAAGTACATGAGTCCAGCTTCAAGTGGCACATATCAAATGCAACATTGCATTTCCGTGCTTTTTACCACAATGAAATAAAATGAAAACAACATCGACAGAAAGAAACAAGAAAAGGCTCAAATACATGTATAAGTGTATACGGATATGGCCACTCTGAGGTAATAACACTCTAACAAAAATGTTACTCATACGCACTGTTAGCTATTAAAATATGTACGAATACATGCAAGTATTTGTACAAAAGTGCCATATTTATGCACGAAAACTAAACCTATGTATGTGCCAAAGGATAAGCTCTATACCTATGTAATTGTGTATTTATTTTAAAAAGACATAAAAATAAATAAAAACGCTCAATTCAACATGTTAGTTACATTAAGGCGATTCACGTTCGACATAAAAAATAAAACGTTAGAAAGATATGTATGTATATAAAGTTATCAAGTTATAGTATTTTTTTTTTAAATTCAGTTTTTAACATAAATTTTCAAAACTACTCGATCCTCCCTTAATTCATAAGAATAAACACACACACGCTGTACTAAGCTAACGCCGAACATCGGGACGTTGTAGGAAAAAAAATCAAGTTTTTGAACATGCTTTTCTTGAACTTTTAACAAAATTAAAAAGTTTATGCAAAATAATAATTTTAGAGATGAGAAGATTTGTATGCGACTAAAAGTGGTTGATATATTTGCTCAATTTAACAATCCTATTTTTCTAATAACTGCCAATTTGGTAGCTATTCTTATAGGCTGAAATAAAAATGTAGCAATTTTTTGTTAAAATGGAAAAGAAATTAATGCCATCGACGTAATCTTTTAATAAAAAAATGTTGTTCTCACCGTCCTAGTCTATTTTCTAGCTAAAGACCAAAATAAGAAAGAAACGTTTGTGTTTGCTACGAAGCATAAATGATAGAAAGTAAATAAAAATATATATAAAAATGCTCAAATTCAGAGAAAAAGCTGTCGATTAACTTTATTTTCAAATAGTTGATATCTGTGCATATTTATTGCTTTAATTTTAAATAAAATTATGTTTGCAATGCCTTTCAAGGATTTTAAGGTATTTATATTTTGGTATCACTACTTTTCAAAATTCGAGCTAACCTATTGTGTACTTGACGAAATCAAAATCTTTACATTTTTGGCTGAGGTGCCCTAATGTTTGTACACCTGTAAATATGTATGTATGTATGTATGTGTATGAGTATTTGTACATATTAGCATGCACATGTGCAACATAAAGCATCGTTCGGCAAAGTATACTTGACTTAAGTTGGAGCTGGTGCACTTTGGCCAACAATACTGTAACACTGCAACAACAATAACAACAAAAATAGTTAGAACTAATAACAACAAGTACAACGCATATTATTCCTTCGTTCTGCAGCCGGATTCCAGCATTCGCTAACGCTAAAACTCTAAAAATCACTAAAATTCCAAACGCTAAAAATTATCTGGGCTTTTGGCGATTTTTGTAAAATGCGATTTTGGCTTTTTCATCGCCAAAAATCTTCAAGGAAATTAATTATACTTTTATCCGCCGCAGGCGTCGCTGGAGTAGTTGAAGGAAAATGTCAGATTGTGTTTACATTTAAGGCACAAAAGTGTATAGTTATTTTGTAAAAATTATAAATACTTACATAATTTTGCACAATGTAATGATATCTAATAATGTTAATTATAATGTTGATAACATAAGTTTTAACGATGAGCTTAATTATGATAACGAAATAACTAGTAATCATCAAGGCAATGCTGCAAGACAACAATTCGTAAACAACTACATACTTTATTTAATAACATCTATATAATTGCCAAATAAGATAAAGATTTCGAACAATTGAGAATAGAAATATTACTCAAGAATTAATAATTTTTTTAATTCGCACGAGGAATGCGTAAGAACCCAATTTAATATTTCACTCGCCATGGTATATATTTAAGTAAATTAAAGTATATATTTGTTACAATAATTCAATTAAAAAAGTTCATATTAAAAGAAGAAGATATAAGTTATTTCAATATAAATTTCAGTAAAACTTTCTTTGTGAAATTTAACGTAATTGGATATATAAGTAATTCATTGACAAGAATAGTACAGAACAAATTAAATGCTGTCCTACAGCTTTAGGAACTTAACCTTCAGCTTAAATACTAACTCATTTACATAAAATGCTATTCTACAGCTTTAGTTTTCCATTTTGTCCTATTAATTACAAATGTTTCTTTAATATCAAGCATTTTAAACAAACAATAATAAAAATATTACCTCTTATTTATTGTCTCTGATATTTTTAGCATCAACATTTTCTCGTCGCTTTTTAGCGATGAAAAATACGCTGGAATCAGCATTTTAGCTGTACGAGCTGTCAAAAAGCGTTCACTCATTTTATTCGGTTCATTTTGTTCATCGCTAAAATCTGTCAAAAATTTATCTAAAAATAGAGAATTTTGGAAATTTTTATGCCAGAATCGCGAAAATATTTAGCTCAAAATTGCTAAAAGACATTTAGCGGTTTTTGGCGATGGAGTTTTAGCGAAAGCGAATGCTGGAATCCGGGTGCTGGTGGTTTAGTGCTTTGCCTGCTTAACGCTTACCGTTTACCGTTTACCGCTTACCGCTTACTGCTTACCTTGTTTTGCTTTGTATTTCAGCAATCAGCTTAGTGAAGTCATATGTTTCCGTCATTTTTAAGTGTTGTTACGTCGTTGCTTTGTTGTTGTTGGTTGTCGTACTAGAACTCTCACTTGAAATACTTGTATGCAGTGTTATTGTTATGGTTGTAGCTTCAGCTGTTATTGTTATCCTTTGTGCTTGGTTACCTTATTGTTCCGTTCTATTCTGCACTCAGTTCCGGCAGCGTTGACGCATAATGAGCACTCATTGCATTGCATTACACTGCATTTCATTTGCTCGCTGCCCACATGCCTTGCCTCGTCTCATCACGCCTTGACACGCCTTGTTTTGCTTGTTGCATTGTTGATGTGACAGCAATGAGAACGTCAAGAAAGTAACGAAGAAATAAAATATTATTTCTGGTCGAGTTATTTTTTATTATTCGCTATTATTGTTAGCATTGGTGCTGTAATGTTGCATGTTGTTGTTGTTGGTGTTATTTTTTTTGTCATGCCATTTTGTATGACTGCATCACTTGCATTAAATTCAATAGACGAGCGTCAGGCTGCCGTCGTCAGCGTTGCATGGCGCTGTTGTGGCAACAAGAAAATGAGATTTTTCACCACTAACAAGCGACAACAACAACTTACATAAATATTTATCAAGAAAATAGACTTTAAATTGGTGTTCATCGGATGACAGATGTCGACTTGTTGCTTTTCCTAGCGCTGCTGTGTCAATTCTTACATTTAATAAACTTTCGTCATCTTACACGCTACCTAACACTTTCGCGTAATTTGTTGAGATTTACTTTACTGCACTTTACTTTACTTTACTATGTCGCTCTAAGGTTTCGATAAATGTTTCTAGACATGTTTGCAATTTGTTTTTTTGTTGGATTTTTGTTGGCATTCACTAGAACTTGAAAATAAATTGACGCCGCTTGTAACTGCTAAATAATTTGTGGAGGCTCTTGCATTGTACCGAATATCCGCCGCTTTTGCTTAATATGTAAGACACTATTTGAAAAACATTTGTTATCTAGTAATTTCTTTGAAATTTGAAAAGTCAATGTTAACTTAAGTATTTCAAATATTTTCTCAACAGCACGTGAATTATAGTCAAGGGTGTTTTTTTTACAGGTTTGTTTTTCGAATAGAGATAAAACTGGCATTTTGTGGTCAAATCTAGCAACTCTAATGTCATTTATGTTCAGTTTGGTTTGCCATTTCATCATGAACAGGTTGACAAAAGAACAACGCTTGCAAATCGTGCAAATTTATTTCGAAAATAATGGTTCAGTTCGCGAAGTTTACCGTGAGCTCCGTCCATTTTATGGTCGACATAATCGTCCATCAGAGCAATTAATTCGGTTAACCATGGATCGTTTTCGCACTACGTTTACTCTATGTGATAATACGCATCCGCAGAGACGTCGAACAGTGCGCACCGAAGAAACAATTGCCGCTGTAGAGCAAAGTGTTGAAGAGGACCCGAATGAATCGATTCGCCACCGTGCACAGAAATTGGAGCTTTGTCCATCAACTTTATGGAAGATTTTGCGCAAAGATCTTGGCTTGCGACCTTACAAGATCCAGCTTGTGCAAGAATTAAAGCCGCGAGACCATGCAATGCGTCGTGATTTTGGTGTATGGGCCGAAAATGAGATTGATCTCGATGCTGATTTTCATCGCAAAATTTTGTTCAGTGGTGAGGCTCATTTTTGGTTGAATGGCTACGTCAACAAGCAAAATTGCCGCATTTGGAGTGAAGAGAATCCACATGAGACCCTTGAAACGCCATTACATCCACAAAAACTGACTGTTTGGTGTGCTCTATGGGCTGGTGGAGTCATTGGGCCATACTTCTTCCGCAATAATGCTGGAGAGGCAGTTACCGTTAATGGAGACCGGTATAGAGCCATGATAACCGACTATTTTGTTCCCGAATTGGATGGCATGAATGTGGATGAGTTGTGGTTCCAACAAGACGGCGCTACACGCCACACAGCGCACGTCACAATCGATTTATTGAAGGAAACATTCGCTGAGCGCATAATTTCGCGGAATGGACCTGTCAATTGGCCACCAAGATCGTTTGATTTGACACCATTGGATTATTTTCTTTGGGGATATGTGAAGTCGCTCGTCTACACCAACAAACCAGAAACGTTAGGGGAATTGGAAGCCAACATTCGTGGCGTTATTGCCGACATACGGCCAAATATGCTCGAAAAAGTGGTTGAAAATTGGACCTGTAGAATTGGCTTTATTCGAGCCAGCCGCGGCGGCCACATGCCCGAAATCATATTTAAACATTAATGGCATAAAATTATCCTTCCAATAAAGCCTTAAAATGATTTTCTTGTGTTTTATTTCAATTCGAAGTTCTATACCCCTAAAAAAAACACCCGTTATAAGCAACAAATTTTAACCAAATGAACTTAAGCATTTGCTTTTCCCAGTCAACATGGACTACAGTCTGATAGTTAATAGCAGTGACTCTATTTGAGATATTTCACAATTATCTATAACATTTATATTTATGTGGGATAAAATGCACCTCTGTGCAACATCCCTGATTTAACGAACGCGCAACCGGCCATCTTAACGAACGCAACGGACATTAACAGCTTTTAAAAAACAGAGTACAGAAGATTTCTCGTCAAAGCAAGACATACGCGCACGACCGAACTATTAAATATATTGTAATTTTAAAGAAACCTAAATGTAATATTAAAAAACCTAAATCTATTTTCAATAAACCTAAATGTGAATTATTTAAATTAATGTTAAATAAATCCCACATTTATATATTCATTTAATGTACGTCAAATCTAATTTTGATCGCAAAAAATCGACCAGTGTAATATTACTTAATGTTGAGAAGGCTTTTGTTTCAATCTCAAACAATGGACTTATTCACAAATTAATTACTTTTAAGTTCCCGCTCCATGTGGCAAAAATTATAAAAAACTTTTTAAAAAATCGTATGTTTAAATAACGAATAATCCGACATGATCACATTGCCCGCTGGACCTCGTTTTTCATATGCCGTGCATGCAGACGATATCGGCATAATTTATACGCGTGAGTTTTATAATGAAATCGTACCCACACTTATGGGCGCAATGCAAAACATCGCCGATTCTTTTTTGTAGTTGAAGTATTAAAATTAAACATTGGTAAAACACCACTAATCTTTTTTTCAAGCAAAGATAGCATGATACATTGGAGCCGTTCCTGATCAAAGAAATAACATCCTGGGATCATGTAAACTTCATACTGGTAAAGGTACATACGACAATTAAAATGTTGTATCCCTTAATCAAAATACGCTCAAGCCTAAGCGATGAAAATAAATGAGTAATTTACAAGTCAATTTTTCTGTCAATAATTATAATCAAATGCCTGTCCAGCCTGAAGCAATATGCCTGTCAAAATAAAATTCTTAAAATGATGCTGCGACTTCCATGGGATTTCTCCATTAGAAAACATCTAGTCAAATACTAAATTTGACTGAATGATTTAAAATTCGCTGTAGTTTTTTAAACAACATATTAATTTTCGAACGTTTTTAGTTTTTAACTGATACTGGTAATTAAATGCGTACATATTAATACTAGCTTGTAAGAATTAAAACGCAGGTTTTTCATAGTAATTTTTTTTTTCGAAAAAATATTTATCGAAAAACTAAAAACTGTAATAAAAATATTAATTTAATGATATATACTCGTAATTAATGTTTAAACCAATATCTGTAAATAGTGCGATTACATAAATGTTGTACGATTTTTTTTTCTACTAAATAAATACATTCTTCTTCTTCTATCGTTACATATTGCTATTATTTTCTCTTCTCCGCATTGTTCCTGCATAAGAAAATGAAAGACTCATTACAAAATTGCAGTTGAGCTACTTTTGGGTAAGCTTAGCCCGTGCTTAACTGCATTGAAGCGCGATTTTAAAACGAAAGAGAACATAACAGAAAACGCAAATAGTAAAGGTATCTAATTTACTTATGTATATGCATACATACATACAAAAGTACGCAATAATAAGAAAAATATATTGTTAAAGTAATCAACTTGCAAATTAAATAGCATAATTTAAACTAAATACATATGTGGGTTGTACGGTTGTACGGTTGTAGCGGCGACAGGTCTATAACGCTACTGATGTATGTGAAGAACATTTAGAAAAGATATTTAAATGCGAAAAGTATATACATCACACAACTGTTAATAAAGTTATGCTACACAAAACTCAAGTGATAATTTGCAATTGTCAGTCAATCTTTGGTTTTAGTAAATATTTTTTTTTCATAATTCACAAAAGCTTTTATTTAGAAAAAAGAACAGAACTCGGTTCAAAGCTGGGGAGCGGTAATGAAGAATAAATTTAATAAAATTAAAAAAAGTCTGATGAGGAGATGTTGTGATCTTCAAAATAACTGCTATAACTTCTACTACCAAAACTGTTGTGTTTTTTTCCAAATAAAATCTTTAAAAAACTGACCCCGACAAAAATAAAAGGCCGAAAAAACACGAGGTAAGAGATAGAGCAAGAGAGTGAAAGAAGGGGAGGACAACACGCGCTTACAAGCACCATAAAGGATGTGAGTAGACAGTATACATTTGCAATAAGTTTGGACACAGTTGAGTTGTTTGCCATGATGTTTTAATTTAATAATATGTAGAGCTGATCATTAGCTAAATATACACGTAAATCAAAAAGGAAAAGTGTTGAAAATAAGTATTACATTTATTTACAGTCGGGTGAGATTTCAATAATTAATTTACTATTTTTGACTGTTTGAGTTTCCGACAGCGTAGGATGTAATTTGGAACGTTTTTCCGTCATCACATGTCAGTTTTGTTTTGAGCAAAATTGATTTCGGCTTAGTGTCATCTTCAATAACCTTAGTGTTAACAGTCAAAAAATAAATTGCCTCAAAGTTCTTACATATAAAGAGAAGGTGTTTTGTTCTCAACCCAATAGGCCTTCTTCAAATAAAAGTGTCACAAAAAACACGTGAAAAATAAAAATTTTAAAAGGGTTCAACAAAGGTGGAAAATTTGTGAAACTACAAAAAAAAAGGCAAGAAGAACTGCTTCTTCGATTAATGTAAGATGAGTATACATTTTTTTAGTTTCAAAATTCTAAATGGAAAAAAAAATTTGTCAGAGGAACTTTTGGGAAATATCCTTGGCTTCGCACTGCCAAGATTTGCTGCACTCATTTACTCGTAAATATAAAAGCAATACAAGAAATTCATAATATTTTGAGTTTGTGAAAAGTTGAGAAACACTTTCAGTCGAAAGGATTCTACAATTTATCAACTGCACTTAAGTAAACTGAATTTCAGTTTCAAACATAATACTCACGGCATATCAAAAACAAGTAAGAAAAGCTAAATTCGAGCGGAACCGTTTTTTATATACGTCCATACAAAAATACATTGCGAGGTATGGACGGTGCCCATAATTTCATAAAAACCCCGTTTCTTTGTTTCAAATCGCAGCTAGTATTAAACTTTACTCAATTTATTCCAATTTATACTGAAAATCGAAGTTATATGCATTTTTCAATATTTCCGTTATATGAAAGTTGGGCGTGGTGATGGTCCGATTTCAAAAAGTATTGACGGTGATGCTCAAGGATATGTTCGGTGATATCAAGGATATGTTCACCAAATTTTTTGACGATATTTAATACTGTAATTGAGATACAGAAAATTATCCTAAGTGAGCGTGGCAACGCCCATTTTTCAAAATTTCATAAATACCTAATTTCTTAGTCCAAAATCACTCTAAATACCTAATTTCACTCAATTTGCTTTAATGGATACCGAAAAAACGGAGTTTTTGCATTTTTCAAAAACTTCGGTTATATGGGAGGTGGGCGTGGTTATTGACCGATCTTGACCATTTTCAATACCAACCTACCCTGTCCAAAGGGCAATCTATATACCAAATTTCATTGAGATATCTAATTGTTACTCAAGTTATTGTAACCACGGACAGACGGACGGACGGGAGGACGGACAGACAGTCAGTGCTAAATCGATTTCTCTTTTCATTCTGATCATTCTGATCATTTATATATGTCTATATCTATCTCGATTATTTTTTGCTGTTACAAATAGCCGTTATGCGAACAAAGTTATAATACCCTTGTGTACAAGTACGCTCGGGTATAATAAAGTTAATTTCTGAAGTGTTAAAAATGGCTCCTTCGTAACAGGTTTACACTTATGTATGCAGACATTTTTCCGGTAAAACAGAAAACATAAAAAAAGTCAGTACTAAAATGATTTATTATTTTCATATGAAACACTGCCTTAGTATTTATCAAGGTAGAAAAAAATCAAAAAATGTACTTCGGCGAAAAAATCCTATTTTAATAAACTTTAAATAAATTTACAATCAATAGTTGCTAGACATAGCGAACTTATCAAATTATATTTAAGTTAAGATTCCGAGCAGTTAACCTGAAATTATTCGGTTTTGAAATAATCCATGTTTTGTTATTATTTGTTTCTTTTGCATAAGAAATAAAAAGTACGCTAAACTAATTTAAGAGCGATTTCACGTCATGTCATCTTTTTTTCACTAAATAGGATAAATCATTTTTTTTTTTGCGCTACTTTAACTTTTTTGTTTTTCTTTTATTGCAATATTTCCATTTGTCATTACTGCTCCTACTTTGTTTCCGAATGACTTTCATATCATTGCTTCCACTTGATTAGGGCTTGTTATTGATAGCATTTAAGTGTCCATTGCAAATACTCAAGTAAACGCGCTTTTTTTTCATTTTCGTCCTTTATCGTGTGATTTATCCGCCTTCGTTTACGTAGTCACACAATAAGTATATTTACGTATATTTAGGTATAAATACACTCATACATACACGAGTTAGTTTACTTTTTATAGCTAGTTTACTTTTCATTATATCGGCTGTACCTACCCGTTGCCTAAAAAATTTTCTCACATTTTTCTTAAATGTTTCCTAACGTTTTTTATGATGGATTTTTTGTTTCAATTTTCTTTGAAGGAAGTGATTGATATATTACTTATAAAATCTACTTTATTCTGTCGTCAGTCAAATCAGCTTGCTGTTCAAGGTCTCTTGGCATTTCGCTTATCACTTGGTGTCAGCCTTCGATTTTTATTAAACTAATCTTTGTCAGTTTTATTTGTTTTGGTTTAAGTTTCCAAGAGCGCTCAATGCTTGCAACATTTTTTTCAGCTTGATATCGCAGTTGCGACATTAGTGGACGCTTGTGTGCTTTTGTATATCGAATGACGTTGTGTTTTGGTTTTTTTTTTTTTGTGAACAGCGAAGCATTAAATGGCGTACTTTTTAAGAGTCATTCCATTAAAAAACTTCCGCAGTCAACAAAAAAAAAAAAAAAACCTACGAAATAATTGCAAACAAGTGTCCATTAGTGTAAGCCGCATTATTCTCAGTGTATCCATTTATTTAGTCCGTACCACCGGGAATATGACAAATATGACAATAGAAAAAACATTTTAGATATTTTGTAAAAATTCCCGGTAACGAAATTTTAATTTAACTTAACGAAATTGAATAGATTTTAAAGTTGACAAACGAAATTTTTGAAAGTTATAAATTTGGCTCAAAATATTTTTGAATAAAATCGCCATTTAATAATAAAAATATAATTTTTGCGCTTACACTATATAGCTCAGTGTTTGGCCGAGCTTCTCCTACTATTTGTGGTGTGCGTCTTTATATTATAACACAAATGGAGGGACCTACAGTTTTGTGCCGACTCCGAATGGCAGATGTATTTAATGAGAAGCTTTTTCATGGCAGAAATACCCTCGGAGGTTTGCCATTGCCTGCCGAGAGGTGACCGCTATTAGAAAAAACTTTTTCTATGATTAAGATTTTGTTTGCCCTGACTGAGATTCGAACCTCGAACTCACCGGCGTATCGAGTTATAGCACGCATCGCTATCAACTCGACCACAGCGGCCACCTATAATTAAATTAAATATAGCTCGGCGTGTATACACATATACAGTGCGTTTAACAACTATAGCACAAACACATACTGACGAAGGTGAAAAATTTACTATACATTTATTTAATTTGCTTTAATTTTCAATTAAATACACTTCATTCTCTAACATCAAATCACTTTGAACTTTGTAGAAAATTAAAAAATTTGCAAATTTTGTAAGATGTTTGTGACTTTGTGTACATTTTACTGTCAAAACAACTAAAATCTTATTTTTCCTATTCTTAACCACTAGGGTACATCTCCTTCAGAAATCAGCTTATGAACCTAAGGGAAACACAGTCTTGGTTACAAAAAATTTATTTCCAGCCGCTTATTGATAAAAGTTTATATTCGACCGATAACACTCATTTCCTTCTTACTGAACTTATTAAAGTATCGAATAAAATACTCGATTCTACTAAAATTATTGCTAAAATGTACACCATTCTATTTACACGTATTTACTACTAAGTTCAGGTATCGAAACTTCACTACAATCATTAAATAAAATATATGGACATTTAAATTTCTATTACTCGTTCCATATGTCATATTAAACCATTAACCAAATCGAATAGCTTTAGTAGTAATTTACTGCAACTGAATGAAAAATTTCAAGCAATATTCCATTAATGGAATATACTAATTTTTCTATTATTCTCTTGCAACATACAAAATTTGAATTACTCGCTTTATTAAATTTTTGTAGGTATGTAATTTAACTGCCGGAGCTATTATTTCGTTGGCGAAAATTATACTTACCACACATATTACTAAATTACAATTCCATTCATAAAAATTCAATTATTTAAATGCATTTATGTTTATACTATGAACCTAGCAAGTAAACTTTTTTTAAAAAAAACATGCTAAACTTCTAGTATTTATTAATTTAATATTTGCGGCTTTATTGATTTAATTCACAAGAGTTTTTCTAACGCGTCATAATTATATTATGAATAAATATGCAAATTACTAGTCGAACATTTTTTTTTCGATAATAAAGGTGATCTAAATGAAAACGTGCTAGCTTAATCGCTGGAAAACGAATTTGTAGCATAGACAAAACAACTAATACTGTTGAAAGGCAAGCTTTCCATGAATATTATAAACATTTTGTGAATCGCCTTTTATAAAATCAATAGAAAATTATAAATAATACATATGATAAAAATATATGCATGTACTATTTATTGTAGTATACATTTTTCATGTGTGTACGTAAACAATGATTACTTAATTAATGACCACCTAGAAATATTTTATTTTCATTATGCGTTATGAATTGGTTTTTTTTTTTTAGTATCGCAGACATAGGCATATGAAAATCTAAAATACTTATTCGTTGTTATTTAGATTTGTTTCATGAAATGCAAGAAAATTTTAAGCATTTTCTTCCATTAATGTAAAATTTGATTTTGATCATACGTTGTGTGGAAGAAAATTACAAAATAAAATTCTAATAAATCAACGGAATTTTTTGATCAGCTGAAACCTGCACTTGGGCTACAAAATTGCATACCCAGAACTTTGCTATAAGTCCTGAATAAAAAATGTTTGAAATTTTAATGACAATTTTTGGCAATTTGTTTCATTTTTGCGAATTTATAAAATCCGTAAAATTCGACGTCAAATATGGGCTACTGCATGAAATAAAAACAAAAAATTACAAAATAATTTTTATATTGATATGAAATCTTTAAGTTCAGAAATTGTATAAAAATTAATTGAATTGTTGTAAAGTTTGTTTAAACTGGTATCATGGGTTTAAATATAATTTGTTCAGATATTTTATTGTATTTTAACTTAAAAATTATAAGAAATTAAATTAAAGAAAGATAAATACCAGTAATAAAAATATTTTGATTTATTTTATATTTAAAAAAAATTAAGACTTTTACATTCATATATTTATATATAAATATTACAAAAATTTAAGACAAATGTAACGCTTTTTTTGGCTTTCAAAGAATATGCGATACAATTATTTACAGGTAGTTATTTAGTAAAGTTTTCGAAAAATCTTTCTTTCCTACAGAAAAATATTTCGTTGGAGGAAATCAGTATATTTTTATGAAATTTAATTCCTTGCAACTGAAATTTTATTGCTCTAAAATAAAAAGTTGTTTTGTGAAGCGACTTCTTTAAAATTGTACTGGATTTCGCTACAGAATAAACATTGTTTTAGGATGAATTTTGGAATATTTTCATATTTTGGGTAGTTTTCATTTCCAGCTTAGCCAATTACCAAAGCGTTACTGACTGGTGCAGTTAATATTTTTAACTGCGTTGTCTATCATTACCTCTCAACAATATACTCGTATGTATATCAAAATAAAATACTTAAGCACATACGAGGGCGGTTTGATAAGTTAGTGACTCACACACTATCATTTCTCGGTCGTTCAATATCATTCCATGAATTTTACCGACGATTTCTGGTGTAGCGACCTCTTTTTGGGCGAACTGAACGTGCGCCGTAATTTGTGGTGACACAACCACAACGGAACTGAGTAAACCACTTCTTAATTATTGAAATTGATGGTGCAGTGTCCCAATAGTATTTATCAAGCCTTTTCTTGATTTTGGTGATGGTTCTTTTACGCAAACAATAAAGATTAATTAGGACACGAAATTAACTATAATTTTCGATTTTTGTTAAAAGTCCGGAGATTATCTGCTTTGACTCAGTTTGCTCAAAATTTTACAGAAGTTGTTAATTTGCTAACTATATAATAGCTATTAAAGGCAGCAGTGATGAATATAAAATTTCTAAGCGGGAAATTCAAAAGGTCACTGACTCATCAAACCGCCGTCGTAAGTACTTCTTTTCATCCTTATACACTACAACGACACACGTTTCATATTTTCTAGCTAAACTCAAAAGAATGTTTTTTAAGGAATTTGCAAAATGGAATTACAACTCATAAGATGTACTGCAGAAAGCAATTAAGTTGTCTAAGCACTTTATTGAGCTCCATTTCAGATGAATGATGTTAATTGCATCAATGCATTGGTTAGGCATTGCAATTTAAAGCAAATGAATCTGCAGCTTTATAACTTCATAAATACGTTGGAAATCGATGTAATAAACTATGTATAAAAACTGCTGAAAAGACGTGGCTATTTTATCGGAAAGAACTAGTTCTTCAATACATATGAGTAGTTTGATTAGTAAAAATAAGACTTACATATGTTTGCTTCGAAAGTATTAGCAGTGTTTAAGCAATCGGTCTAAAGATGGATGTCACCGTTATAGTTAGACAATAATGGATAAAGTTAAATTTAAGAAAAAGCTAAAGCGAGAATTAAGTACTAAATTGAAAAAGGGATAAAAATATATGAAATTATGTATTTTCCTCTTACGACTTATCCAACGGCAGATCTTTGTGGACAATAAACGACAAAGGGCTATCTTACGGTCAGTTGTTGAGTGGGCCAGTCCATTTCGAAAGACTCGCTTTAAACGACATTTGCAGGTCATGAAAAAATGTACTTATAAATATGAAAAAATATAAACGTATACTCGTATAATCGTATATTATCGAAACCTGAATGTTGATGCTGTACTTTATTTTTCAGAGCCATTGTAAAGATAAATGTTTTATGAAACTATTGCATAGCGAACGCGCACGAAATACAAAAAAGTCTCAACTTAAAAACTCCAGATCCAGAAGTTTAAATGGGTGTGGTTGATACAAAATGAAGGCAAGTATTACTACTAAAACTGACTTGGTTTTTAGTAGAAAAATATATGTTTCTGTTATTTTTTTATTTTGTATTTTGACTCTTGCTCACGGAACGAATAGCGGTAATAAACCTACACAGCTGCGGCTGTACGGGCAAGTTTTTCTTTTATTTAATTAAAATTAAAAAAAAAAAATTATTTTAATAGCAAACTTATTAAGCAGAATTCAAATTTTTATAATTATTATATAAATATTATTTTTTTGTTTTGTTGGTAAAAATCGATAAAAACAGTTTTTATAATATTATGATGTAAATTTTTGAATAAAGCATATATTTTGTCCTTGAGAGGCTGCGAAATCGCCTTATAATATAAGATGAAATTTAATTTATTTCCGATATGTAAAAAGAAACTCAGAGACTTGCTTCAATGTGTTCTGGTTTATTTGATTCCAGCCGGAAGAAGAAAGGAATAGAAAAGTAGTTATCAAGGCTGACATTATGTCGCTCTACTATGTATTTGCCAGATTTGTTACATATATTATTAATTTCAACACGTATATATTAGACTGTCCCTTATGTTTTAATATCTTCATTGCGCATACCCCCCCAAAATGTGAGGTTTGGTATCAAAACTATCCTCCAAAAATTTTAAGCCGCTACGACCACGCCTTCTGGAGGCGACTTTGATTTGAAATTTTATTCAATGTCACTCGTACGACGTGTTGTACTGTGAGTATTATACCCATACATACAATGATATTTTTCCTAAGTTTCTTTCTAAATTATTTTAATAAGTAAGAAAGTAACAATTTTGATCAATAGTTCGATTTATTTTATTGTAAGAATTTGGGATACAAATGCTCTACATGATTGGAACTTAAGGGAAAAAGTGGAAATCATGTGTTGTGACACGACATCATCAAACACAGGTCGTTTTAGTGGAGCTTGTGTGCTTCTGGAACAAATTCTTGAAAAAGAAATATTGCTCTTTCCATGTCGTCATCACATTTATGAGCTGGTTCTTAAGAGCGTATTTGAATCGAAAATTAAACATGCTACTTCCTCTCCAAATATCCCAGTTTGCAAAGAACTGAGAGAGAATTTGAAGAGCATAAATATAAATAAAATTGAATTATGCTCTGACTTGAATGAATTGATAATGTTTTATAGAAATGTACTACAAAAACCTTTCATAAGAGAAGATTATCGTGAATTGGTCGAGTTGTCAATTATATTTTTGGGAGGCGATACGGCAAATACGTTGAAAATCAGACCACCTGGTGCAATGCACCAAGCCAGATGGATGGCCAGAGCAATTTATTCTTTGAAAATATGTTTGCTGCAGTCCCAACTCAAATTGAATATTACTGATAAACGAGCGATTAGAGATGTATGCCTTTTTTTTGCAGTCGTTTATGTAAAACCGTGGCTTGAATGCAATTTAGCTGTAAAGGCACCGAATCAAGATTTGTCCTTTGTTAAACTACTGAAAAGTTATGAAAATATTGACAAAATAATTTCCAAAGCAGGTTTGGATAAGTTCTCTAAACACCTGTGGTATTTGTCTGAGGAAATAACCGTATTAGCTCTTTTTGATAGTGATGTCGATGAGGTCACAAAAAATCGAATAGCCAATAAATTAAAAAGCAAGAGCTCGTTTTCTTTTGACAAAAGATATATTTTATCAGAGAAAGATTTATCTTCGTCTTTGTACGGTGAGTTATAAAATTTTAAATTTTCAACGCATCAATAATTTTAAATATAATCTATTTTTTTTTTTTTTTTTTTTTTTAAAGAAAAAGACTTGAGTGAATTCATATCTTCGAGGAGTAACAATTTGTTTAATCGGTTCAAAATTGATCCGAGTTTTCTACAAGAAGACGCTTCTTTGCTTTTACACAAGGCAAAAATAAAGTAATATCGTTGAAAGCTGTGAACGATACTGCTGAAAGAGCGGTAAAACTTGTGCAAGACCGCTAATGAGGAGCAGAAACAGTTTGTACTACGCTGTGTGCAGGAACATAGATCCATTTACACAGATTGCAGAAAAGATACTCTTAAAAGAAAATATGCGATCTGAATAAAATGTGTGTTTTCGAAATTCTTACGTTAAATTGAAATGAAATGCTAATTAAATGTTTAACTTTCTTTTTTGCAGTGCTGCCGCGGTAATCCCTTTTCATAAATACATACATTCATCATTTACATACATTCCTCAAATAAACACAAACATTATTATTGAATTCCATTTTTTTTTTTATTATTTAATGTTTAGATTCAATTTTTGAAAGTATTTTACTTTTATTAACAATAAATATAAAATTTTGGTCAGTTTGTAATACTCACAGTACAACACGTCGTACGAGTGACATTGAATAAAATTTCAAATCAAAGTCGCCTCCAGAACGCGTGGTCGTAGCGGCTTAAAATTTTTGGAGGATAGTTTTGATACCAAACCTAACATTTTGGGGGGGTATGCGCAATGAAGTTTTTAAAAAAAAAATGTTCCCTACAAATAAGGGACAGTCTAGTATATATGTATAATTCTCTCAGCGCATAATTTTCTCAACGCATAACAGCTAGCATTATCTTCAGAAAGTACTTTAATTTTTAAATAATAGCGCTTTGTATGGAATAAGGAAAATTTAGAATTTACTCTGGATCTATTTCCAATTAACGTTTTTTTTTAAACAGGCCCTTTTTTACAATTTTCTATGTTAATTCGATTTCCTAGATAACATTGCAAGCTATGTAATTCATTAAAAATAGTTAATTGACAGCTTGTCAGCTGCCAGTTTCTTTTAGACAACGAACGTAAAGCTCCTTTATGTTCGTACATACTCGCTTGTAAGTGTATGTGTATATTCACTTACTTCATACTCGTATGATAAAAATTGTATCTTTTAAAATCAAAATTCGAAAAATTTCAAAACATGTTTGCAGTTAATCAAGCAATCAGTACTTGAACATGAGCTACATAAGATTATTACCAATCGATACGCCAGTGTTTCGATCTGGTAAAGTGTGGGTATGATGGTTATGCTTCAACCATACAGAAGACACATGCAAATACTCGTATACTTATACTCAATATGCATGCAAGAGCAGATGTTTCCATGCTTAACTGCACCAATATTTGTGAACTACTCAAGATAGTTAAAATGTATTAAAACTTGATTAGAAAAGCTTCATGCAAGGTAAATGAAAATGTAGAATGTATGGAACGGAACTGAAGAGTGTTTGTATGCATGCACACGAGTATATGAATACAGGGTGTTACAAGGTTGATATGGAGATGTAATACTTTCAAGTTACATTTAAATATGTAGTAAATGTATATCACATTAGTTCAAAACGTGTATATGACTGGCCTTCCATGTGCAGTAAACTACATAAACTATTTGTAATGGATTTTATTTATATGAATTAATAACTTTGTTCACAAATTATAGCACAACAACTTATTTACAGATTTACAAAAGGTACAAGATATAAAAATATTTCATCAATATTTCGAACTTTAAAAAAAAATTTTAATTTTTTTGGCTCATTCAATTTTAGATAGCGCAAGTTTCAAGTGTCTTCAAGTTAATATTGATTTTAAAAATTTTTTTTCATTGTCAGCTCTCCATGCAACGCAAAACGGCTATCGTTTTTTATATGGAATGAATAGAGAAAGAGCGTCAGTAAAAAAATCAAAAATTAGTGGTAAGCAGTAGCCACTAAAAATTTACTTTTTGTTGCACTAAAATTTATTAAGTTACTTACTTGCATATCCCAAACAATTCTAAAGTACCTTATTAAAAAGTTCGCAATTTTGTAGGAATTTTGATAAATGTTTTCTATATATTAATAAAATTTAAAATTTTGCTTTTTAATGTCATTTGTAAGAGAGATAAAGATTTTTTAAATGTAGAATATGTTTAAATAATTGGAAGATAAATAAATTTTACAAATATATCGATATGAATGTGTGCTATAATTTGTGAACAGAAAGTGTATAAATTCATTCATACAAAGTACACATAATTTTATCTACATTCATGTATACATTCATACATACATAGACATACATACATATGTGTATAAACGTAATTTAATGCAAAGTTTGAAGTGCATATTTCATTTATAGCTAAAAAATTTTCCTACAAAATAAACTGAATTTGCTTAAATATGATCGCCTGAAATTCTCATTACAATTTTATTACGAAGTAAATGAAATTGAAATTGTTAAGCTTATGCATTTACAATCTATGAGTTTGTATATTTCGAAGAATTTAGATTATATAATTGTAATATAATTCAAGCGATTTGCAAGTAAATGAAGATTTCAAGATTATAAATTAATATGAATTGATTGGAAAATTCATACATACTAGTTAATTGTAATAAATTGTATATTAATAACAATAATTTAATTGAATGCAAACATAAAGGCCAAATAGCACTAATAATATCAATAATGACAAGATCGATTTTTTTTCTTCTTGTCTGTGCGCTTGGATAGAGAAAATTTGATGAATTGTTTATTTAAAAGGAAAAAGACACAACTTCGAAAAAAAAAAAAATCCTACAAATTACATCACATTGCAATTCCTTATACGGCCGTTTATCTTGGCAATTGAGATTATCACAAGAGTTAATAATAATCTCTAATTGGCTTGAGGATATCTGAACGAAGGGCGATATATTTGTTATGTAGTGATATATTTTGTTTTGTGATCTAATGCGATATGATGTGATGGCTTGTGGTATGCTGATGTTATGTACAATGTATTGTGTGTTTGACATGTGATGTGTTATTGTGATGCGATGATGTGATGTTTCGATGTAATATTGTATCATGATGTGATAATATGATGTTGTAATATCAGGTGATGACATGATGAGATGATGTGATGTTTTGTTACTACATGACGTTATATGACGATATGATGTGATGTGATGTGATGTGACTTCATGACGTGATATGACAATTTGATGTGGGCTTATGTGACTATATGACGTGATATGACTATATAGCTCAGTGTTTGGTCGAGCTTCTCCTACCATTTGTGGTGTGCGTCTTTAAAATCTTTCACCAAATGGAGGCACCTACAATTTTGTGCCGACTCCGAGCGGCAGATGTATTTTGTGAGAAGCTTTTTCATGGCAGATATACCCTCGAAGATTTGCCATTGTCTGCCGAGATTTTGCTTGCCCTGACTCGAACCTCAAACTCATCGGCAGATCGAGTTATATAACGCACCGCTACCAACCTGACCACAGCGGCCACGGTATGATGCTTACACACAAAATCAAGCTTGTACAAGCAAACACTTAGAGCAGTAGTATACCTATTTTCATAAATACACACATTCGTGCATATGTACCTTGCAGTAAAAAAAAGGGGGACAGTTAGACAAAGCGCTAGTTTCGCACAATAGGCTTCGTGAATGCCTCATAACTGGTGCAAAACGAATGCAGATTGAGACAGTTGATATTAATAAAATATGTATATATTTGATTGGAAAAACAATTTTGGTTGAAATTCGTTCCGTTGTATGTGATGCACCAGCCAAAGCTTTAATTTGTGGCATTTCGGGCCACACATCGGCATTTGGTTGCACAAAATGTACACAAGTCGGAAAAAAAACTGGATAATATATTATTATACGAGTATAGTGCAAAAAGTGGCAACCTAATTTCGGAAGAAGATTTTCGTAACAGAGCATATGAAAGCCATCATTTGCCAATGTTTAGAAATAAAGATGTACCAATAGAAAAATTAGGAGTGAAAATGATCAGCCAGATAACAAAAGATAGTATGCACCTCATTGATTTAGGTGTCATGCGAAAGTTTCTTCTACAAATTCTACAAGATAAAATAAATATGAAAGTGTCTAAAGGAAGAAGCAAAGATGGTATTTCTAATAACTTAAAATCATTAAATCCGTACATAACTAAAGAATTTGTCAGAAAAACAAGATGATTTGAAAAAATGTACCATTGGAAAGCAGTAGAGTTTCGTCAATTATTTTATACACAGGCCTCTCTGCTTTAAAAAATAGAATTTCAAACAATATCTATTATGAATTCCTGCTTTTGCATTGTGCTTTTAGACTTCTGTTTTGCCCTCAAAAATATATTTCCAATACGGATATTGTTCAAAATATGTTATCTTTATTTGTACACAATTATCCAGTTCTCTTCGGAGAAAACAGTGTTACTTATAATGTGCATCACCTAATTCACTTAATATATTTCAAAGCAATAGGTCTTCTATCAGGGCCTTTTGCCTATGATTTTAAAAATCATTTACAAACTTAAATTTTAAACTTAAATTTAATTTATTTTCAAACTTTTAATATAAGTAATAAGGATATATGTAGGTACATACATATGTTAAAAATAAAACACTATCTTTGAAATATTCTTGTTTTCACTAGTGCTGTATATTTTAAATTTCCTTATATTTATAATGGTTCATAACTATTCATTTTGGAACTAGTTTGACACTATCTTCTTCCGCACAAGCCGAGGAGTATTTATTTTTGAAGCATCTTGAAACTATCCTAAATGGATCCAGTTAATAATGCGTTCTAAGGTTTTGCAAATGATAATAATTGCCACTTCCTATGACATCAGCATTGTAAAAGAGACAGTTGAAAGCATTGCGTTCGTATAGATCGAAAACCAGTACCAACTATAAATGAGATAGTTCGGTGCTAGTTTTGAACTAGCCCAATTAACTGCAGGGATATCTACTTACGAGTATATACATAGAATATTGCATGTCTCTTTAAAGTATTTTTCACTTCTGATTAGGAAAGAACAAAACGTCCAACAAATAAGCTTTGTTTCCGGTAAAGTGAAAGTAAGCATTATTTTAAAAGCTCATCAGAATGTAAGAAGCAAAGCGAACATTATCTCAACTATTTGGCCTAAATTCGAGTTAAGTTTGATACCCTTTGCGGCAGTAAAATATTTTTTTTTTCGATTTTCAAATGAGTTTAACCTCTACCACATTGATATTCGTATGTTTGGTTATGTTTGCTTCCTTATCTGTTGCGAAATAAAAGTAGAATTTATTACACTTACGTAGGTATGTACATATGTACATACGAAGGGATGTTTGTATACTTTTGCTTTAGACTAGCCTGGCAAAATCTAGGTGTGCAGCATTATTTTGTGATAATGTGAAATCGAACAGAGTAACATGGTTAAAGGATACGGTCACGTATAAACGTATGAATAAGTTTAATCCATTTTTAAACTTTTAGATCAAAGGCTACTTAAACTAAACGAAATGCCAAATGGGCATAAGATTGTGTGAATAAATTGACCTTATATATAACTTGGTTGGTTTTTTACAAAATATGTTCCTAAAAGTATTATTTTCACTGATATCTTTTGTAATCGAAATAAAAATGCATTGGGGTTTAAAAAATTGTTTAACAATTTTTTACAAATATCTAAATAATAATTATTCAAATAGGGTTCCAACTCTCTTAGAAGTTTAATAAATGTTATTTATGAAGTTAAAAAAAAACTTTTGACCTGAGCAATATTTATTGTACAAATAAAGATACAAAAATTGTAAAAAAGTTCTCAAATTTCATTGGGAAATAAGCGTATGTGTAATATGTTTAGACTCATTGTGTGAAGCACGAGTAATAAGAATAACATAGTAAGATGAAAATAAATTATATAGGTGTCCACCTTTACACTTATCATTTGGCATTCACTTTGAAGAAAATTCCTGTTCACTAAACTAAACGATGAAAGGGAATTATTTTCAATTTATGATGAAAGAGTCATTCAATGTACAGAAAATTGCTCAGAATGAAATCATAGTAAAAAATCTAAAGAGTTCGTTCATTTATTTGTGTGCAATTTAAAAAAAAAATTTTGAGATTGATTCTTGAACACCTCAGCATCGACGAAATCCACGGCGAATTGAAGCAGTACGGATTGTGGTTGTCTTCGATATTAATAATAATAATAATTTGGCGATTACATTATTTAGCGCGGTGTTTGGCCGAGCTTCTCCTACCATTTGTGGTGTGCGTCTTTATTTTATACCACAAATGGAGGGACCTACAGTTTTGTGTCGACTCCGAACGGCAGATGTATTTTATGAGAAGCTTATTCATCGCAGAAATACCCTCGGAAATTTGACATTGCCTGCCGAGGGGTGACCGTTATTAGAAAAAACTTTTCTATGATTTAGATTTTACTTGTCCTGGCTGACATTTGATCCTTGAACCTAGCGGCATGTCAAATTATAGCACGCAGAATTATTCAATATAGATGATTACTCAGAAAGTGATTAATTTTAAACTATCATCAAAAGTGATATATGCCCGAATTCTGTGACTAGATATAATATCATGTCTCAAAATGAAAACAAATGAATGCCAACTGGTCTAAAATTGTGACTTTTGTCTCTATTCAAGACTGTGACAGCTTACTGAACTCGGACAATAGTTTAAATGTATGTATGCAGTTTAGAATATATTTTATTTTTTTCTGCGTTTATTTCAGTATTAAGCACTGTACACACAAATGGCACACCAGTAATGAAATATATATATATAGAAAGTTACCTCTAAATAAATGCCAAGGGTGATATGTCATTGCAGGATATTTCTTCCTTGAAGGAAACTCGCAACTTGCACGACGAAAAATAAATTCAAATATCAACGGAATATAAATGTTAGTCGGCTGATACTTGCTGACTGAAAATAAAAAAATACTATAAAATCATCAACAAATGTAACCCAACTGAAAGCTGTAAATTGTTAAAGAAAGATTGTACGAACTTTGGACATGTGCGCTTTGAGTGAATAGAAAGCTATCGTTTTATTAAAAATAAACGAAACAGATATATCAAGGAAAACCATTGAGAATGTTGTAGAAAAATCCACTGGAAACAAACTTGTACAAGCCACTGTATGTGGCTCTGCAACAGCAAACAATTGCTGTAAGTCAAATAATACTCCCTGCCGTTTACTATTAAACTCCTCCTCAATTACCCACATTAACATGATTGAGTGGATTGCATGGCTCATTTCGTAAAAGCCACTCCTCCACGTCTGTCCCATTTGCTTTAACACTCTTTCACCTTCGAGCATCAAATCTCCAGCTATTTTTGTACTCTCTAATTTAAAGTTGTCTTCAATGTTATGTGCATACAAACGCATGTATGCATGTATGTGTGTGTATATGTATGTACAGTGTTGTGCATAGAAATAGCAGCAGCATTCAAAACGCCATACATAGCTTACCACTTATAATCATTTATATATTTTTAAGAATTTTCAATTAAAATTCAGTTTATTCTCTAACATAAACTTTATAAATCAGAGTTTAAAAATCAGAAGACTAAAAGAAATTAAAGAAATTTGTAAAAAAAAATTCAAACTTTTTGTAAGAAGTATTTTTGAGTATGCAGTTTTATTGCACATTCAATTTTAGTATATTAATTAATTTATTTATTTTGAGTTAAATAAAAACACAATTATTATTTTACTTAAAAAAAATAGAAGCACTAACGCCAAGGCCTTTGGCTAATTTTAGTATAACAATGGCAAAGTTTCAATTGGCTAGGAATTATTTTTGATTTTTAAGAAATATTTTTCAATGATTTTTAAGAAGCTTTTTGCCATGTAACGAAAAAGCAAACTGTATTTTTATATGCTAGAAAATCGCAACACCCTTGACTAACAACTTCCTAAAAATCCACGGTAACTCATAGCTAATTTCTGAGAAAAAGTTCAAATTTGAATGTTCTTCTTTTTAAACATTTTTTCAAAGTTTTAAAGTTTTCTTTACAAAAGTCTTTATCTTTTGTAAGCGAGGAGCAAAACAACGTCCAACTCGCTTATAATCAACTCTCAAACATTTTAAACTTTACAAAATTAAATGGTGGTTTGTAAAATTTGCTAGAAAAACAAAATGAATGATTCTTATAAGAGACGAGTTTATTTCAACTTAACTCGCTTATTTTTGTTTTTGTTTTCCACGCTGTACGATAAGCAACCTAGTGTTCTTTTGCAAGTCGCTTAGAAAAGATTACGCCTAAAGTTTATGTTAGAGATTAAACTGCATTTAAATGAAAACTCTTAAAAAAAAAATTAAAAAAAAAATAGTGGCGAACTAAGTCACTTTGTATGCTGTTGCTATTGATATGCACAACACTGTATGTAGGAAGTTTTTCGAGCGAAATAGGAATGCATAGGAAAAATACCAAAAAGTCGAACTTATTCAATTTAAATAGCATCCTGCTTGGCTATTTCCTAATACTTACAACTTAAGCAGAAGTTTTGCAAACTAAAGTGCTTAGAGAAGGCTCAAAAGAAGGGTGTAAAAAGTGTGCGCAGCGAACGAGAATAAAAGTTTAAACGCAGTAAAAACTTTTCTATTTCCTGGTATGTAAGAGTTTCCGCGGGGCGCTATTAGCGAATCAGCCGAAAGTTACTTGACTTTGAATAAATGTTGTGGTAAGTAAGTGACTGGTATGTGAGGAGGCAAGTTCAACCCTTTCATTTGTTAGGGATTTTATATTTATTGGCTTTTTAGTGATATATTTCAGTTATACTCTTATGATGATATATACAAATATTGTATTTACTTCTTTCAGCTATAGAATTTCACAACAAGTCAAAGTTCTTGCCAACTTTTTACAACGAAGAAGGGGCAAGTGGTATAAAATTTCAAATATGTATGTATGTATATCTTTGGTAGTTAAAATTTATAATTTTCAGCCCCATTTGTTTAGAATGTACGTCAATTGTAATCGACTGTTGTGAGACATTGATTATAGGTGAGTATGTGTGTCTTTTGGCCGGTGGTCAGGTGGCCGCTGTGATCGAGTTGGTAGCGGTGCGTGCTATAACTCGATATGCCGGTGAGTTCGAGGTTCGAATCTCAGTCAGGGCAAGCGAAAACTTAATCATAGAAAAAGGTTTTTCTAATAGCGGTCACCCCTCGGCAGGCAATGGCAAACCTCCGAGAGTATTTCTGCCATGAAAAAGCTTCTCATTAAATACATCTGCCGTTCAGAGTCGGCACAAAATTGTAGGTCCCTCCATTTGTTGTATAACATAAAGACGCACACCAAATTATACTATATTATGTGTGTCTTTTGAAAATATAGAATTTTCAACAGAACTACAAAATTCAAAAATTCATACTCTGAATATTTGATAAAAACATTAATCCAAGTACTGGGATGGAAGGCATTGTTGAAATATTTTGTGATTTATGGGAAAGTGAAAAAATTTTTTTCATTCCTATGCAATTCCAAAACTTAATTTCAGTACTAAAATACATATGTACATATATTTCGGGGAAATACAAAGTTTCTAACTTACGTTATATACGTATTTTAATAAAATATAGTTTACAACTCATTGTCTTCATTCATTTCATATCTGAATACGGGAATACGGACTCAATAATATGTGTTGGTTTCACCAAATTCTTAACTAATCCATTTCTCTGCACCTAAATCAGGCCGCTTTCCGTTTAGTTGGTCTGTCTGTGCTTTCCTCTGCTGCAATTCTCTGAAAGAGTTCAATTATAATAGTTCCACGGTGTTATCTTAGGTATTACTTGACCACTCAAACGTTGTCATAGAACTTAACCTGAGCGAAATATTCTTAGAAATTTATAAAGAGAATTTCTAAATCGAGTGGTACTTACTTAAAAACAAAATTTACTACATACCTAAGTAGTACATACACTTGTTTTCATATTATATTTCTCTCTAAGTTTAACTAAATACTTAAAGCCCTTTTTCATTGTATGTATTTTACATAAGTAAAGGTAATATTTCGTTAATTGGCCTTTAAACTAAATAGAAAACAAGATACATACATACATATATGTGTGTTAATTCTCTAACAGAGCTTAACGGCTTAATGTACTCGTAGTAGCTTTACGTATGGAAAATACATACCGTCAAAGAGGCCTTTTAGTAAACTTGATTTAGCATAGCATTAAGAAAATTATGAAAATAATAGCTAAATAGCATCAGAAGCTGAACAAATAGTGCTGTATTTTATGTAAATAGAGTTTGATCTTGGACGTGTATAGTGAGAGAAGCAAAAATACGCACAAATAAAATAGATGAGAAAACTTTAATCTCACTCCCTAAGAAATAAATATTTCTTGCAAAAAACACAACTATTTGCAGTCAAAGCAACCTAAAGGATGAACAGTCTAAATTATCACTCGATCGGCAGTTTTGCTTGTTAGAAAAGTAGTAAAGAAAAGTCTGCAGACTTTATATCAGAGTACTCTTCTCCTTTTGGTTTTTAATCATTAGGCATCATGAGTGCTAAGCCACTATAAAATTAATTAGAAAGCGCCCTCTATATTTTTTTATTATACTTTCATACACACTTTGAATGAATACTCACAAGGGTATACTCCCCCTTTTTATTAAACAAAGAAGTCATAAAATAATACGTTATCAGAAATCGGAACCTTTTTCAAACTTTAGACACATTAAATATAAATTAATGAATAAAGTGAACTGAATTTTTTTGTGCCAATGGCCAAATAAATAAGAATATAATTCGATAGAACATATTACACAATTCGTTTTATCCTTACTTGGAATCTGAACATTACAGTACGATAGTACTTGACTTGGATACAGAAATCCGAAAAAAGGTTTCGAAATGTAAGAGTGCTTTTAACAATTATAGCGAGACGAAGATTAGGTTGTTCAATTTTTATTTATTTCTGCACCAATTTTTTATTTTTTATGAACTCATCAAAACATTGCAACGACTTAAAGGCATATAAATAGACTGGATATATTTAATGAAGAAAATGAAAAAAAAACCAAAGTAATTGATACAGTCATACTTTGTTGTGTTTGTCTGGTTAAGCCCGATTAGATTCGGTTAACAGGTATTCATTAGGAGAAGAGCCATTTATATCTGGTAACGAGGTTTTGCCTTAGCGGGAATTTTTTCATGAACAATTTTTTCGTTAATTTTTATCATACTATAGCCAAAATCCCGTAAATGAGAAATTTTAAACAAAATCTAAGTATGCAGCTTCATTAAACATTCAATTTCAGTATGAAAGGGTGCACGTCTTAGCAGACTTTAACTTTGCATCGCCGGAATTAATAAAGTGACATTTTTAAAACGAACTAGGACTTAATGTTTCCGGTACACATTTTTCAATGTTTATTTAACTGTTTGTATTTCTAAACTTATTAAATAAATTTGAAAACTTATGAAAAACGAGGTAAACACATTTTTAACTCCAATATTTTTGATTTCTGCTAGTTACATATTTGCAATCACCACTATCGTCAAACTTTGCCTTTAAGCTTTAAAAAATATATTTTTTTGTTCTAGATTATTTAATTACTATATTTGTTGTTCCATTCGTCCGATGGACCTACAGAACAGGTTCAATAAGGTGAAGTATAGTTCAATAAGGTAAACGAAGAAGAACTTAAAAAAGCTAGCTCTTTAAGCTCAATGAATTTGAAGTTAACTATTAATTAAAATGAACTAAACAAGTAAAAAAAAGCTGTCTTCTGCTATGCCGAAAGCTTTATAACTTTCATGAATGGAATAATTGTATGGAAGCTGTAGTTATATTTCTCTGATCTTTATGATTTTCACTGCTAATATATTGCTAATAATAAGTGATATATTAAATGAAGGAGTTAACATGTAAATTATAATATCTGATCAATCGGCTCCCACATACGTTATAGTCGTCCATTCGCACCGATTCCGACAAATGATTAATAAATTATGACTGCCGAATTTTATCCAAATAGTTGCAATCCCAATTGAGGGATTATTTTGCATTCAAACAGACTGACAGTCGGACAGAAGGACAGACAGACATGGCTTCATCGACTCCGCTCATCATCCCGACTTTTAAGGTATACTTTTTGATGGATCTAACTCATATCCATCGAACCAAACTTAATATATCATTTCTATGAAAGGTATAAAAATCCAAGTTTAATATTCAATATGCGAACTCATACGCAGAAAGCCCTGCTTTCTAATCGTACTTGTCCCTCTCTCCACATGTAGTATTTAATATGCACAGTTTCTGACCTACAAAAAAGTAATTATACGAATATGCATAAATAATCGTATGCATCTGTATATACTAAATAATACATACATATATACACAGAGAGGTACACATTTAAATAGCTATAAAAATCATCTTGATAAATGCATTGCGCCAATGCAGTTATATTATATGTGACTTATATCCATTTATAGATTTGAGTAGCTGCTATTGATGTTAGTATTGCTGCATTCCGTTGATAGCAGTCGGAATTTACGACATTCGTGTGATAAACTTTTTGTTGATTGTTAAGTTGTGAAGCTCTGCAGTAGCGCTTATATTACTACCTAGACGAATATGTGTTTATGTGTGTGTGTGTATTTCAATACATATGTGTATAGCATTTTTGATGTATAAATGCAGATATTTGTAAGCAGCGTAAACGTGTCATACATAAAATATTGATTGCGTTCATGTTGTATTGAAATATGTATGTGGCACTGCGCAAAAGTGTGTATAACCAAGCGAATTGACGTGCAGATTATAGTACGAGTATTGGTTGGTATTAAAAACCATCATGAAATATTCACGGTACTATGAGTTGGAAAAATGCTGCTTCTATTGGACTTAAAAAAAATAAGTGACAACTTAACTGAGCGTGGAATGGAATAAGTCGGCGTATTAACAAAAAACAAAAAACCAACAAGATGTGAGCTTAAAAGAGTTTGAATTTTCCTTTTTCGATTAACAAATAACGAAAGTTTTTCACAAGGAGTCCTTGCAACATTAACTTAAATTATAATTTATGCTGTATACCGTTCTTTTTGAATCCAACGTACTTTTTGTTATTAAAACACAAAAAAAAATCAAAAAATTAGGTTATTTAAATATAATTTACTTGGATGCACAAGTGCAGAAAAAACAATTTGAAGTGGACCATGCACTTATTGATGAACACACTTAAAAGCACGTTATCCGAATAAGAGGTATAATATAACGGGCTTCATGCTTTTTATATAGGTTAGAATTATTTTAATTTTCCCTCGAAATGTTGAACAGTCGCAAAAATAAATGTCATAAATTGAAAATGGCGTAACAGGCATATTGTTGACAAATATATCTAACAGCAGGGTTTCACTACCCAAAATGCAACAAAAAGTAACAGTCATTGAGATGTCGGAGAAAATCTAACGAAGTTTTTTGAGAAAATTAGTTGAAAGCCCTTGTGATATTTATTAATAAAGCCGAGAACAGGAAAGAATAAAGTGGGCCAATATAACAATTTAAAGCAAAATTTTTATTTACTTTAATGAACCTTGTTCATTTGAAAAAAATGTAGTAGTTATTACTTCGTCAAATTCTCTCCGATTAATTTCTTTCGACAAAAGTTGCAAACTGACTGTTCTTTACCAAACTGTACTTAATGGCAAAGGAAAGTGAAAATAATCATAACGATGCAATTTTATACATCCATTTTTTTTATATTCCACTGTGCGCGAAGCTTACCAACAAACGAACAAAAATTCTCAGTAAAAGTATAAAATAATAGGAGCGATAGTAAAACAACAACATTGATGATGATGCTATATACAAAAAAATTACAATAAATTTCATTCAATATTCAAAATTATATGTACACTGCATGAACATTTGCGAATAATATTAGGTTTTTAAGCTTAGTTAATAATCACTCAAAAGCTTCTTTGACTGATTTATAACCTGATAGAAACATCTTTTTTGTCGGGGCGTATGAGCAACCATTACACGATCAAAGAAATATTACACATTTTTTCCATAGAAACGAACGGAAACCAGCAGTAATGAAATGGTTTCCCTAACTAAATGCTAGTAAAAAAATGCAAGTTGCGTTAATTTTTCAAGTAAAAAATTAAAAAAAAATACTAAATTAAAAATGTAATAAACTCTTTAAATGATACAAATCTCTGCATTCAACTAGTTCGAAATGATTCTATCCGTTTATTTTAAATTAGCCCCCAGGGTAAATGTTTTAAATTTTTTACGGATTTACTTCAAACAAATGCTAGTATTTTCTGGCGGTTGTCATAGCAGTTCGACGGTGGATTAGCGACATCAGCTTTCAAAGTGTAGACGCTACAAATTTAAATTGAAAATGGAAATAAGCGCCGACTGTGGCGTTGAGTCAAAATTTTAATCAACTGTAAGTTGTTGTTCTATGTATATGTTAAAAAAAATATATATAAATTTACTATAATTTAAAAAGAATGAACGCATTTCAAATAATAACTAATCACACTATTTGCCTTTGTTTTTCTAAAATTTTTAGCCTTGACCTGATACGTATTCCAATGCTCCACACTTGCGTCTATAACAAGATTTACTGCAGTTTCGATGCATAAGTTGTCGATTGTTGTGTTGTAGGACGTCTAAAAAAAAACTTGTTCTTTGGAATAAAACCATTTAACTTAATATTCTTGAATCGACATCACAGTTAAAGGAATAAAACGTGTTAAAAAATAATATTGACAAATGTTGCTAAACTAGTAGAGTTTTGCTAAAACAAAGATTCAGTTTCATTTTTTGTAATATTGGCATTAAATACTCTTTGTATGTAATAGATATTTTTGTCAATAAGTATGAGTAAAAGCTGTGAACAAACGAAGAAAGCATTGTTCATAGGAAAGTATTTAATTTGCAAACTGTTTTAAATAAACAGTTGGAATGCAAATTCTTTCCAATTATTTAGTGAGCATTAAAGAGCTTTTGACTTTCTTTGCACAACCAAAAAAGTTTAGCTGTCATATATACATACGTAGCCAACATAACAAGGAGTAGAATACTTTGGTAGCAAGCCTTCAAGTTGAGGATGCGGTCTGCATCCGAATCCATGCTAAATTCCTTAACAAATAAGTTTATTTTTTAGAAAAAAAAATATCGCATTCAGCTTTGTATTCACCGAGAAGTGCCGCAAAATTATAAATAAACACAAGCCAAGCGACGATAAGGATTTGTGCTTCCCAATTGTCTTGAAATATATAAATAGAAGATGTCATAAATACATTTTTATTGTTTCATGATAAAATAAATTAATGCGAGACAGAACAATAAGTTCGTTTATTGACAATTTCCTTTTTTTATTTTTTATTTCTATGACTCTAAACCCAAGTTTCAAACGTTGTTAAAAATATAAAATTTAAACACACTTTCCGATTATTTTTTTCTTTTTTTTTGAATAATTTTTAGATTTCTCTTTAGTACGGGGAAAAATTTGTACATGTATACATATATAGATTTCTTTATATATACTATCATTCAGTTTTATTAAATAATACAAATGTTTGAGTTGCATGAAATTTTTTTTTGCCAAGAAATTTTGATCAGAATTCGTTGATATTTTGGTTCAAATTTGTTTATTAGTTGTTTATAAAAAAAAATTGGATATTACAAAATAGAAGAATAAATAGTCAATAGTTTGCAATGTGTAGTTGTGATATATTTCTCAAAAGTACATTACACACATATCGATCAGCATTCGTTTGCATCGAAGCACAAGCATATAAAATACATATGCACATATGTCTATAAATTAAACTATAACTCGAAAGAAAATGAAATGCAAACAGTTTTCCTTTCTTAATATTATTATCGTAACAAGTTGAATGCAATAAAATGAACTTGCAACTGGCGTTGCAATGAAACTTTCAGCGAGCAATTTGACAGGAAATGTTTTGAAAGTTACACACTCATGCACACACCCACACTAATAAAGTTAGCACAACTCCTATGCGTACATGGAAGAAATATTTTGCGTTTGTAAGCATATGAAGAGATCTACTAGAAGTGAACTAGAATGTTTCCAGTTTGCGTTTCATGTCAGCAACTGGTGAGATGCCAACTATCTGCACCTTCATCAGCTTTTTTATACGCGCGCACTTGTGTACAAGCATAACGGAATCAAGATAGATATAGACATATAAACTTATATACCAAAATTCTCAGAATGAAAAGAGAAGTCGATTTAGCGACGTCTGTCTGTCCGTCCGTCCGTCCGTCCGTGCAGACGATAACTTGAGTAAAATTGAGATATCTCAACGAAACTTGGTAGGTAGATTATCTTTCACCCAGAGCGGGTTGGTATTAAAAATGAGCAAAATCGGACAGTAACCACGCCCACCTCCCATATAACGGCAATTGTAGAAAATGCAAAAATTGCTATATTTCAGTAGCTATGGAAGCTAATATGCTCAAATTTGGTATGTATTGTTGTATTCGAGCAGGAAATCCGACTGAATCAAAATTGTTTACAGGGGCGTGGCACCGCCCACTTATGAGTTCATATGTATATATACCTCTGGAACCACCCACCCGATTTTGTTCAAATTTGGTGTACGTATTACACTATGCCTATTTAAGCGATATTTATCATAATTTGACCATAACCACGCCCATCTGTCATATAACGGTAATTTTCGAAAACACTAAAAATCGGACATTTCAATAAATGTTGATGGGAAATATCTTGAGTTTAGTAAATATGTGGTGTTGTATTGCAGCCAGAAATCCGACTATATGAGATCATATGTATATGTCTGGAACTACTTTATCGATTTCGTCTAAATTTGGCACACATGTTTGAATGTACCTAGTTAATTTAAAAATTTAGCTAAAAGCGTGCGGCGGGTATATAAAGTTCGATCGAACTTAGCCACTTCTTTACTTGTTTACAGTTAAAATACTCCTACCAGTTCAATATGATAAAGCAATTTCCCTTTTTATAGCTATGTGAAAAGTAATATTGTGTTTTGGCTTAAGCTGCTGCTGTTGTCACATTTGCCATTAGGTATGGACTTACCACAAGTGAGCTCATCGGCACGAGGCGTATGTTAAAAAAATTGTTAATTAAAATTTTGTTATTTTTTATTTATTTATTTTAATCGCAAGCTATAGTCTTTACGCGTTGTCACATTGTTATTAGTTCGTGGATTGGAAATTTAACTCATATTTTCGGTTTAACACCTTTCCCAGTTTGGCGACAGAAATAGCCGAAATAGTAAATAAAAATTAGAAATGGTCGTTCGAAGCTAATATAATTCATTTAATTTGAAAACAAAAACCTAATTACCTGTGGAAAAATCATTTAAATTTATTTTTTAGAAACTTATAAGTATCAAAATTAAAAAAACGTCTGACCAATGTTTAATATTTGGTAATTAATTAAAAATTGTCATTTAGAAATTTCGTATCATAATTTCCCATAGTTTTAAAATTTTTAAATTGCATATGGGTAAGTCCCAAATAAGGTCTACCGCGAACGGAAAATTCAAAGTGGTCAGAGTATGTTTTTATTATATTTCAGCATAAGTTAAATATGTATATGATATGGATATAAAATAGTTTATAGTTTTCTCAAATTATAGACCGATAAATAGGACTTCTAAAAAAAGGCTTTTTCGGCTTTTTCATTTGCCCCTTTTGCAAACAAAATATAACATATTTTATTTTTGTATTGAGCCTGTTTTAACTGGATCCATATAATTGCTGTAATTCCGATATTTGTAGCCTCTTATATAACATTGAAAAAAACTCTAAGAAACTTTGGAAAATGAAGACTTTCTGATTCGATCTTACCCTTATCCTTGTGTCGCGTCCGTTACCAAAAAACTACACAAGTTGTTCCTATAAGCAAACATGTCCTCCAACCAAAAAAAAATTTTTTGCAGTTAAGTAGGCATATGTACATCTTCCAAAAAATAAAATAATTTTTTACCGAACTGTTGAATAAAATATTTTATGGGTGATTAAAATTTGTCGCGTCCGCAACCGTGAGTACAAAAATTCACTTAAACAATAATACATATGATGAATTTCATATCAAATGCAATATGCGTTGAACCCGACCCCCTCAGAATTTGATGAAATTTTGCATATAGGTACATCTTACCTACCCAAACACAACCTTATTTTTAGAAAAGGGATTTTCGAAAAATTGTGGGCGTGGCAAGGTATCGAAATATTCGAAAAATTACGATAATAGGTACTTTTAAAGTGTGATTACTACGGAATGGCTTTACCGATTTCAAAGATCTTCATATCATTAGAAAGGTATTGAAATAAGCTTTCAAAAAAATACACTGTACAAATTTTTTAGCACACAGAAAAAAAATTTGTTTCCAAAATAAAATTTTAAACTAAAAAAACACTTCAAAGATCAAGCGATTTTGAAAAATTTAATTTTATTTTAGAAAGGTCTATTTAATATATACATATAACATATCTGAAAACTAAAATGGGGTGTTTTTTCTTTTTTTTTTTAAATTTATTTAAGTAAATGCATCTCTTGTTAACTTTTTTTATTTTGATATTATTGTGTGACAAAAAAAGGTACCTAGCTATACTTTGGAAGTTATACAGATTTTTTTTATTCTAATAGAGTCGAACAAGAATTTTTGTTGTCAAATTTTCAAGCATTCCATGGCTGGTTGCGTAAAAGTGCCACTCAGCGAATATTTCGAAATCAGTTTTATGATGAGATAAATTAATTAAGTTGTACTTGGTTTTGTACTGTGCTCCTGCACCATCTGACACGTAGATAACTTTCGTAATTGAATTGCTTATATTAGTCTTAACAAAATTAATCATTTTTGAAATATATAGATGAACTGCTATGCTATCATGGATATTACAATCGGATATTATGGCAAGATGTACCTCTATGCAAAATTTCATCAAATTCTAAGGGGGTCGGGTTCAAAATGTACGTTTTTTTCAGCCTTTGAAATGAAATTCATCATATGTGTAAATTAACATTTTTGTTTATAGATGGAAACAACCATAAAGAAAGAAAGAACAGAAAAAATTAAGAAGTGGCGGGAAAAGATGTACATTATTTTTAAGTCTCTTTATTACTTTGTTGCACTTGAAGTGTAATTTTTGTTTATTCTTAAGAGAATTTCATTAAAAAACTAAAACAGACCTATTTACTGTATATTACTCATTGAGGTGGTCCCCATGTTATATAGTATGTAGAGTGCTGGTTCAAGTCACGGGAGAAATAATATCAAAATTACTAAGAAAACTTTTCTACTCGGCAGTTTTTTGCCAAACCTTTTTTAGTGCATTTTTGAAAGCTGGTAAACAAAAATTCATTTGGCTTATCGGATGCCGTTTGTAGTCGGCATGAAGCTTATAGTAGGTTCGCCATTTAAAAAAGTATCAGACTGCAAATTTGAGAACAAACTCGGCATACATCTCCTCGGAAATGATATACTTTATACAATTTATTATGTATTATTATTATTATTATTATTCATTGGTAAAAAATTGTCGCGTCCGCAATGTCGCGTCCGTAACCATACTTTATCTCGTACCCAAATTTTTAGAAAGATATTTTAACTTTCGTAAATCTACAAACGGGGGGCCTTATTTGACCTTACATCACTCATTTAAAAAACATATATTATCCTCTAATTTTCGCTAAGTTTTACATACTTTTGCAAGCATTAAAAAAATTCTTCCGTTTCACGTCGCGTCCGAACCACATTATATATTGATATATATAAGGACTTAAATCCTTAAAGTCCCCAAAAAATATATGGAGCGAAGCACCCCGGCAGTGCTTTGCAATTATTATAATATGGATTGAGTTCGCTTCTTTTTCCTGCCTTTTAACAAGAATTAAACACGTGCGAATGTCGCGTCCGCAACCCAGGACTTACCCATATGCCATTGAAAAGAAGAACAGTAAATACACAGGAATAAATTTTGATTTTCTTTTAAGCGGGGCGTAGGAGAACGTTTTTCTTTTCAGCGGCGGCATTTCATTTCAGTTCCGATTCGAATACACGCAGACAAAAGTCAAACATGTGCCTGCTATTGAGAAACCCACATTATCAGTTAGGTATTCAATCTGAAATCAGCATAAATAAATGCCATTCCATTAATAGTTGCAGATGTATATACCACAAATGTACACATTTCAAAGGCATTCAATTTCGAACGCTACAACAGTGAGGTCATGGAAATGCCTTTGTGTGCGTTCTGCTCCTGACACTTTGGCGAGCATTACAGTACGCGATACACCAAAACATCCACAAAAAGTTATAAAGTTATGTCATTTAATTAAGAGCTAAAGCAGCAGCCGCAACAGTCCAAAGTTCATCTGGGAACGCAAAGAAAATTGTGGCCTATTGCAGACATTCCAGCCCACCAAGACTGTACATTACCTTCTCACATTCAATCGGAAAACTTTGCGGCCAAACATCGTGATTTTGATAATGAATGAGAGTTTAAATGGCTGCGTTTGTGGCCGCACATTTTCTTTATGTGTGTAAGTGTGTTAAAATATTCTTATACTGCAACCATATTCTGCTGTTGTTGTTTTAAAGCTTCCCACAATAAAAAGGCAAAGGCAAACAATTTTTTTACAAATATACTTACATGCACAAAACTATTTATGCACATATGAATGCATTAAATTATTATTCCTAGATGAGTATACAATAATGATCCGTAATAGAAATTGATGAGCCAGAGAAAAGTTTGTTTGCAAAGATGGAAAATAGCAAATAAAGTAGACGATAATAGTCTAAGGTGTTCGCATGCGAATACCATTAAATAGTTAACGAATATGACGCCCACCCTATGGTTAAATCAACAAGAAGATTGAAAAATATATTGTTAACCGCTGACATGATTTAAGCAAGCTTCCTGGGCTATTTTTGTAGGTATAATGAAATCGCGGATTTTTTTCAAAATCTACGCCAAAGTAAGAAAAAATTATTGGTCAATAGGTATGTATGTAGATTAAAATCCTCTCAAATACACTTAAGGATAGTTAAAAGAGTTCAATAGCCTTGAGAAAGTATGATATATATTTTATAAAAACAGTCAAATATTTTATTGTCGCCGCCACGATAAAAGCTGCTTAATCCACTTTTCGAATAAAATAACTTTTTTAAACAACGCACAGTGGGCTTTCCATTTCTTGAACATTAAATTTTTTTAGTTGAATAAGTTAGCTTTACTAAACAAAATTTAAATATGAAAAATGCGTTAAAATTTTTCAAAAAATTTACGATACATATTAAAATATTAAAGAAATGTTAAACTTATTAATGTGTTTATAGTAACTATTTTTAATTGTTTTAACAAAAAGAAAGATTCCTTATAATAGTAGATTTTGACAATTTTCTTGAGCAAAACTATAGAAAAACTAAAGAAAGGAATATTTTCTTTTGTGTCCTGAAAAATCGAGTTTTATTTAGATTAAATTGAGCATGTTGTAAAAACTTATAAACTTAAAAACTTATAAGATATGATAGAATGCCCGGAGGTGTCTTGGCGTAAGCCAATGTTTATCACTCCATAGCACTCCGCACACTATTAGTTTTGTTAAAAATATTATTAAGCACTTTTTTTAGACAAAGAGTCAGAGATTAATAAAAAAATGTGTGCTTAAAAAAGTTTAATTTTAGACGCGTTGGTGGAAAATCATGTTTGTACAATTTTAAATTTGTTAAATAATATACATATGCCTGATGCAATAATGAAAGGTGTTGTGCGTTGGCAACTTCTCGCTCTAAATCAGCCTTCTTGAACACCCTTAGAAACTGTGTTGTTCCTTTGCAGAATTTAGTAACCAGTTTTGTACAAAAAAAATGTTGAATTGTAGCAGAAAATTAAGTTTTTCATGTGGAACTAATAAAATGTATTATCGATTGTTTTGACATTTTGGATAATTTTTCTCTATTGTTAATAATTGGTTTTCTAAAAGCGATAATTTGAATAACTTTTTGTTAAAATTGTCAAGTATTTGTATAATGAAACATTATTTGTTAAATTATTAAGTGGAATAAAGCTCTGGTGTTCATTTTGGAAGACAGCATAAACAATTTTATTGGCATTTCCAATACAACAATTTATTGGCAAGAAAAAATATGTTCGGTTTTTGATAAAGTATCAAAAATAGTTCTCCATAAAATCATCGTCATAGAAGAACTCCTATTTATCTCCAGCCTTCAACCGACTAGATCGTCTCGTCAAAGTAAATTTTTCGTTTTCTCCGCTCACCTTTGGAACAAGCTAATTTTATATTTAATTTAACCTATGGATGTTGTATTCTAATAATTATACCATAAAGGCTAAAGGAACTCCATGGACCTGTATATTTATGCTTTTTAAGTTATCAATTAGTATTTCTTTCCTAAAAATCCCGCCTTCAGAGCTTTTGTGCTGATAACCATTGAGGATTATTTTCAGTTTCTTCATGATCCAATGATTGGAAATAAACTATATTAAGGTGGAAAACCCTGTGAGGTTCTACTTTTCCGAAAAAAAGTAAATCGCTAAACAAACATTTTTATGTTGTTGGTACGGTTTGAATGCATTTGCGTCATATTTGAACATTTTACATTAATTTCTGAATAATAATCGTTATCGAAGAAGTTTTTCTTTTTTAATTTTGGCATCCAAAAACACTAAAAATTCGTACTGTGCTCAGGTTTTTTCAGCAATTTAAATACAAATTAAGTTATTAATTTTTTTTGTCAGTTTTCATATAAAATTCATAATATTCCAATCATTGTGATTAAATTTTATGTAAATAGCTTCACTCATTTGTACTTTTTCCTAAGAACGGCCTTCTTTTATTCCCGTTTCTCTAATACTTCCAAAATACAACATTGAGCTAAGGGCGTTCAAACTGGCGCTGTCATAACGTACAACACCTTTCATTATTCCATCATGATAAATATGTATATGATAGAACGAAAATCACAGAATAAACACGCCCTGCCACATGTATTTTTTAAATAATTAAAAAATCGTGCAAACATGAATTTTCATAAAATTGTTTTTTTTTTTATTTTTCATTTACACACGTTTAAAAAATTTTACTTTATTTTACATACACATTCTTTTATGAATCTCTTTGTCAATAACACATTACATCTTTGCTGTTGCATACAAGTTTTTTACTAAATATTTCATTTAAAGAGATTTTGGGACCTCCTCTGCCACATATCCAAAATTCGCCCAAAAGCAATTGAATGCGAATTTTACCATTGCCATTTCATAAACCTAATTTTAAATTTTGCCGGTACACTCGTATTATCGTTCATAAACTTCAGAGAAGAGTAAATTAACGAACGGCAGATGTATTTAATGGGAGTAATACCCTCGGAGGTTTGCCATTGCCTGCCGAGGAGCGCACGCTATTAAAAGAAAACGTTGTCTATAATTCAGAATTTGTAATACTTACTTTTTCTCAAAAAGGTTTTTTTTTTAACTATTTTACAAAATAATTTGTATAAATTCTGTTCAAAAATTAAAGCACAACCACATCATTTTTTTTCTAATTAATTAAAACTACTTTGCAAATAAATATCATAAAAACCAGATGCTTTTTGGTGTACCAATGCAGTGGCGTGAACCGAAAAATCACGTAGACGACTGTCACTTCTGTTGAACAACTGTGACATTTCAGTACCCGAAAGATTTTTTATTTCGTCAAGTTTATCGAGTCCTATTGAAGAAGAAGATGAAGCAGGTCCTTCTAATAGTGAAGTGTTATATATAGATGAACAGATTTAGGTTTAGAAGACAGAACCACATTTGATTAGTCAATCAAAAGTAAATGACCCTGTTAGAGATTTAGATTTGACCAAAGAAAAATCTGAAATATTAGGATCGAGATTAAAACAATGGAATCTATTGAAAACTGGAATTAAAATTACAGCATCTCGAAAACGTCACATTAACTTAGCTACCTTTTATTCAAAAGAAGATGGATTAGTGTTCTGCCATAATATTGATAGACTAATGTCAGCATTAGGTCACAAGCATATATAACATGGGTTCAGTAAGTGATGAACACGTGAAAGATTTCATAAAGAAATTTCAGAGCACGAGAAGCGTTATCAGGGTAGATGGGAGTCAACCATGCTGGCTGACTATTGTTGAAGCCTCCAGAGGGGTACTGTCACTACTGACTACAAGAGGAGAGCCAATCGTTAAAAAAAAAGAGTTTTTTTAATGTAAAATAACATGATAAATAAATTTTCCAAATGTGTCAATATGTATTTGAGCTATAATTTGTGAACGGAGTGTACATGAATTTCTTTTCTTAGTACTGAAAAAGTACTGAGAGCTATTATAATCAGCTTTTAAAAGTTATTGGGAGCTATGTATATTCAATAGTTTTCTGATAGCAATTGAATTTTATCCAACAAATTTGTGTCTTATTAAACTTTTTAACTCTTTTCTCCAAGTGAAATATTGATTGCCTTTATTTTGTCTAACAATTGTATAGCTCTTTAGAAGAAAGTGTACTTCATTTCACAGCCAAAACAAATTATTTTCTGTGAAATGTGCGATGCTTACACATGTACATATTTACATATGTATTTTTTTTTTCAAACAAATGCCAGTGTTAAATTTTTCACCTTTTTCAAGTGGAAATGTCTAAAAAGCGAAATGAGCCAGTTGTTTAGATGAAGCGATGAAAAAAGTTCACACTTTTTTCTTTGACAACATTTGTGCTTGACAATGCTTTTCCCCCATTAACACTGGCGCGGAAAAACTATGCTTTGGCAGTTTTTTGCGTTAATATAAATTGCTTTCATTTTTCACAACATTACGCTCAACACACGACATTGTAACATAGTACGCATATGTTTGTATGTAAGTACATATGAACTTAACTATGAGTGGACGAATAACCCATGGTGGAAATTTGTAAGAATAAAAACAATTTTCTAGTAACAAATTAGCGTATTTTTGACCATTTTGGCCCATAAAATCAATAAAATTTTACAATTTTTTGATTCTTATTTTTTAAATCAAATATAACAGTTAATTTTGATTTTTATGTTATAATCTACTAAACCAAGTTATTTTTGAATTTTGTTTTATAAGTACTATCAAAATATTTATTTAAGACTTTTATTTATAGAAGTCGTCAATATAAATCAGTCAATGGCTTTTAATTTTTAAGTCATACCTTTAAAAGTCTTTGTGTAGTCATAGTAAATGATTCATTAGACTAAAATGCGACAGTTGCTCGATATTATTATAAGTTAAAAAATTAAATAAATATTAAAATTAAAAAACAAGTATGACTTAAAAATTAAAGTCACTGAACGATTTATGTATATTGATGACTGCATAAAATAAAAGATGACAAAGATGTTCTGTGTTAGGATGGCGACTTACGAATATGAGTGCTTACATCTCTGTTTTCATTAACTTTACTGTTAATATCCGATTTCATATAAGTACACAACAAATGTAAAATATATGCAACCGTAAGCTCTCCTATTGCAACTTTGTAAATATTCAATGCATCGGGATTCGTTAGTAGTTTTCCAACAGGGCGCGATTCTGTTCAAACATTGATATATACGGGTACATATATGTATGTATATGTATACCCCAGTCAAAAGGTGTCAACGTTTTCAATGCACTGCAGGCGCCGAATATCCGCGCTGTCAAAAAACATGAACACACTTTTTTAGAAATCAGACTCGCACATGTACATATATACGTAATTATTATGTTGGTGTTCAACACTTTTTAAATGAAATGCAGGCTTTTCAATTTAAAACATGAGACTGCATTGTTAATAAAAATATATTTTTAATTTTTTTAGCAAGTAATTAATTTTGAAACGAGACAAAACTAAAGTAACTTTTTCAATTAAATCCGCCAAAGTAACAAACGTATATTATAGGTATATGCTGGTTAAAAAAAAAATAATTTAAAGTCCTATAAAAATTTAAGTGAATCAGTGACTAAGGACTGCAACTATTCCAATTTAATACATAGACAAAAAAAGTCTCAGAATATTGTTATTGTGCTATTGTAAATAAACAAGTGTAATATGTAGTGAGTGCATACAAACAAAAAAAAAAATTTCAATTTTATGTGTTAAGAAAAAGTTAATGGAATTTTGTTTGTATTAAAATAATGAACAAAGTTAATTTAAGTCCTGTAATTTATCATGCTCTTAAATCGATAAAATTTAAAATTGCTGGGCAATAATTAAGTTAAAAATTCTTTTGCCGCGTTTCCTGTTAATCTTCTTACAGAAAGTTCAAAATAAAATGATTTAGGTAAGCAAAGTATCTGCCCAAATAAATAAGAGGAAATAAATATTTCTTCAGTTAGATAAAATTTCCTACGTCAGATTTTGGAAAGCATCAACGTATACTACACCACTAAAATCTTAAAGTTTAAAAATTCTGTTTTAAGTTAACTGTAATCAGATTTCTATTTATAAACAAATAAGGTATATTTTTGCACACCAGGCTTGTATGATTATTTATGGCCATGTGAAGCTACTTCGTACTAATTTTTAAATTGCCACTGATTACTACTTGTTCATATCTTCTTCATAATAATGTTTTAAATGGCTTGCATTAATAAGATAATTATAAATTTTGTTTGTAATCTATAATACCCAACCCTTTGTGCGATTTTATCTAAAGCGGCAATTTGTCGTTTTTTACAGAAACATTTTTTTTTAACCACACACAATTACTTTCAGCAAATTCACAAAGTCAATATATTTGCAATTACTGTAGAAAACTCAAAAGGAATTTAATCGTTTGTATTATTCACATTTCACCGTATCTGATATTTTATCGTAAGCGACAAACGAATTGAGCAGCATCCGGTGAATCATAGTCAATACGAAAAATAGTGAAAGTCTAATATTTATGATATCTCAATTAATATAAGTCTTTAAAGTCAAAGTAAGTGCTCTCACATAGCCTGTCTCATAAGAAAGTCGATTTGTTTGGCAAAAAAAATTTACTTTCAAATAAGTTATAAACCGAATATATCGCAAAAACAATGTTGGTCGATATCACGCCATCTACATACATATGAACTCATTCATTTGCGAAATTTCTCATTTCTATAAAATGTTTAAAATGATGTAGCAAGTATTGTTAGTGCCATAACATCATAAAGATTTAAGAAATCGCAATAAATACAAATTCTATTAGAAAACTGTCATTAAATATCAATAAGAGGAGTGGTGTGCATCTCTGGCAATGAAATTGCCCCGAACGAGTTTTGAGTTAATCTGGAAATGGTCTTGAATAAGTCACGTCGTTCAAGACTTACAATTTTTTTCTCCCTCATAATTATTTTGAAAATAATAGTCTCAAACCAAAATATTTTACGACTTAAACATATTTATCTTTCTGATTTTTTAACGATTTTATTCGTCTCGAAATCTTAAAATAATACAAAAATTGCGCTTAGTCATAATTATTAAAAAAAAAAGCTGTTATAATAGTTAAGAAACTTTTGCTGATTTTTTTAAACTCCATCATAAAATAATTATTATAATGGATGTCTGTTTTCAAGCAAAAAAAAACATCAATAATTATATTTAACTCCAAGCAAGTGCAGAAAAAGAGATCAAAATATAAAAACACCCTTTGGGAATAATAAATTCGCATAAGATTGTTGTGCATTTAAAATCACTTAAAACATTTCACTCATTAAACAAAATACAAAAAAAAAAAAACGGCTTCTCCTGCATGACTCAATTATAAAAGGTTGGATAACTAAGCAGCCTTCTCCCTCACTCGTAACTGATCTATCTTATTTAAAATATGTAGGTACATTTTTATATACGAGCGTACTTGTACAAGTTAACTCATGCTAAGTTAAAACACTAAAATAAAACAAATTTTTTGTTTTCGGCTTGTGCCGGTCTTTGTTTCTTTATTGACAGAAATCAACTAACTTACAATTAAATTCTTACACCTATTTATTGTAAGAAGTCACGTTGCTACTGCAGGTGATTCCGCTTGTTGTTGTTGCTGAAGATAGCCACTGTCGTCGTTCCCATGATCGGTAATGCGCTGTCAGCATTTGAACGGATGCGCGTGTGGTGTCGTTGCCCGTGGGATACCGGCTACTGTCCCGCTCGCATGCTTACTCAGCATTGCACTTATTATTATGTTGGTTTACATATTTACAAGTGAGACATTATGTAGACCAATTTCAGAGAATTCGGTGTTAACTTACACAAGGGTATTATAACTTTGTTCGCATAACGTGTGTTTGTAACAGCAAAAAATAGTCCAGATAGATATAGACATATACATACTGAAATGATCATAATGAAAAGAGAAATCGATTTAGCCCTGACTGTCTGTCCGTCCGTCCGTCTGTCCGTGGTTACAATAACTTGAGTAAATCTTGAGATATCTCAATGAAATGAATGGTACATAGATTGCTCTTTGGACAGGGTAGGTTGGTATTGAAAATGGTCAAGATCAGTTAATAACCACGCCCACGTCCCATATAACGGAAGTTTTTGAAAAATGCAAAAACACCGTTTTTTCGGTAACTATTACAGCAAATTGAGTGAAATTTGGTATTTGGAGCGATTTTGAACTAAGAAATTAGGTATTTATGAAATTTGGCTATTATTAGCTTACACAATTTTTGAAATCGGATTATAATCACGCCCACCTTCCATATAACGGAAATTTTTGAAAAATGCAAAAACTCTAATTTTTCGGTATCCAAATTAATTGAAATTTTATATTTAGAAAAATATTTAATTAAGAAACTTACCAAAAACTTCGTTTTTCAGTATTTGTTGGAAGAAATTTTATTGTTTTTTCTTTGCTTAATTAATTAACTCATCACTAAATAGAATTACTAAAACTAATTTAACAATGTATTTATTGATTATATAAGCAAATTTGAAATACATATATTAAATAAAAATATATTGTGTTAACAACAAATAAATCACTTAACATAGTTGTTTTTATTGTAAAATAAAGCTAGTAAGAAATGTTGGAGAAGTTTTCAATATCAGGGAAATTTCCCAAAGTAGGACAGATTTATTTACAAGCATACATACGTAAGTATAATTTCGAACACGGTAAGACCGGCTCGTTTTTCAGGGGGTTAACCCTTTTATTGATTTTGTATTCTGAAACTACTTTTAAAAGCTCAAAAAATATTAAATTGACGTTAATATGCACTGAAATCTTTACCGGTGTAAAACTTTTTGCTTAAAATATTAATATGTACAAATGTCTCCAAATTATATTTCGTTATTATGTAATTAGGTGTAATTTGCTACCACCTTTTAGCAAAAGGGGATTACATTTTGCCCCAGTTTTACTTCCTTCGTAAATGCAACCTTTTGTAAGATAGAGCCAAATTTAGATGTCACTATTTACCCAACCTTGAATCATGCTTCTCCTGTAAAATTTTGCACTATATCATTTGCGATACAATTAATATAAACAATCTATTTAAATTTAAACAAAAATACCTTAGTTAGCTTTTATTTCACTTTTTAACCATTAGCAAAACTCTCTTAATTTTAGCACGAGAAAATTTCGCTTCTTAGCAACTCCCTTTACTAATACTCCACATAGTGACAACTTTCCTAGCAACGTACTGAAAGTTGTTTATCGTACAAAAACAAAGTGGATAATAGTACACCAATTTAAGCTGAGCAAGCGAGTATTGTACGGTAGTATAATTTTCAATATGAAGAATATCAGTCAGCTCGAAAACTTTGCTTATCCACCTTTTGAGGGAAATACATTGAAAAAGGCTTTAATATCAGCTGTATATAATGAGGCATCTACCAAGCTGCTCATCTACCAACGCAGCCAAATGATAAATGCTACCCGGTTTGTACCGAAAAGAAATACTGTTAAATGTCATCAAAGCTCACGCCGGAGCTCAACAAAAACCGGTGTACAAAGTGTAGGAGGCGACAAAAATGTGCCTAATGAAAGAATACTGAATGAAATTAGATTAGATCAAGAACTGACGTTACTGCGTAAAATGTATGCTGTGGCACTCAGTGAACTCGACTCTTGTAGCACCGCCACTGATGATGAGAAAACGGAATTTAACATTGGACCACACGCCCAGTTGTTCGCTACAATTGTGGCGCAAAGAGTAGACAAAAATGAAGTAGAACAATCTCTTACTATGCTGCATTCCAATCAAGCCACACTAAAGGCACTCAAAGCACAACTGGACGAGGAACGGTGCACGACCGAGACTAAAATTCACGAAAAGGATGACTGCATTGCTACACTACGTCACAATCTACGCAACGTCCGTCTACTCAACGAACTGGAGTTGCATTTAGTACAACGTTGGGAGGAGAATCGCTATACGCAAGCATGTATTTTGGGTGCTAATGAGGAACGGTCACTGCAGCAACAAATCGACGAGTTGCGCAAACGTTTAGACGGCGAGAAGCGCATCATTGCCGAAGTGGATAAGTTTAGTTTGAGACAATTTGCGGAATTGAATGCCAATATTGCCGCTTGGCAAGACAAGTATGTACGTGTGATGCAAATGAAATGCGAGGAGACGCACGCGAAAGAACGCCAAATGCAACAGTTGCAGAGGTCGCTCGAACGACATCGCGAGACCTATGCAGCGCGAAAGCAATTCGTGAGCGATTATTTACGTGAAAAAGAAATGGAACGACAACTATACGAGCAGCAAGTCTATCGATTTGAATGTGCGGTGCGACTACAGGCGTGGTGGCGTGGCTTAATGGTGCGACGCGGTCTTGGGCCATTTAAGAAGAAGACCAAAAAAGGCAAAAGGGGAAAGGCTAAGGCAAAGTAGTGCATTAACTTGCCAAATTGGAAATGAGGACATTGAACAAAATCTCGTCTTGTTTTATTTCATTTACATTTTTTTTTATATTTATTAACGGCAGCGACCGAATATAAAAACTGAACTCTCATTAAAAATTTCACTATAAAGGAAATGTTGTACAGCGAAGTAAAATATACCAAGCGATTTCTTTTTTCGCCGAGAATAAAATGTTATCATACATATTTTTTTTGCAACTTTTATCCAACATTTTAAAAACTAATAGTTAATTTTGAATTTTATTTTATAAATCCAAAATAACACTTACTTTTGATTTTTATGTTATAATCTAGTAAAACCAGTTATTTTTCTTATGATAACAATTATTTAAGACTTTTATTTATAGAAGTCATCAATATAAATCAGTCAGTGACTTGTATTTATAAAAGTTGTCAATATAAATCAGTCACTGGCTTTTTCTTTGTGTAGTCATAGTAAATTTATTAGACTAAAACGCCTCAAGCTGATCGATATGCTAATAAGTTAAAAAAAGTTAAATATATATGAAAATTAAATACAGTTGTACATATGTAGTTCCGGTTTGTTCGATAATACAACTAATAAAATCATGCAACAAATATTTCCTGAAAGGAAACACCATTTTCTTAAGTTTGCATTTTTATTGCCAGTTTGACAAAACAACGTTGCTTTGGTATAAATTGCTTTAGTTTAAGTTTGTGAAAAATTCGCGAAACTTCAACTAGTAACGCGCCGAATATTCTCCTACAAGGCGTTAATCGCCTCGGGCTTATCGGCGTAGACAAGGGACTTGACCTAACCCCTTAAAAAATAGTCCAACGGTGACAAATTGCGCTATCTTGGAGGCCACGCCACAGGCCCAGGCCACGAGAAAATGCTTTAGCAAAAAGTGTCCTTTAATAAATTGATTGTTTCGTTGGCGTGAGCTGTAGGCTGTGTTTGCAATTGATCATATAAATTCCTGCAATTTTGCAAGTTTTCTCTGTTTTGATACTATAAAAATATTTATAGTAATTTATCCACTTAACCGAATAAGTTATCACAAAATCCCATAAAATTCATATACCGCTTTCACAATGAGATCAAAACACTTAAACAAAATATGGAGGCATGGGAAAATTCAGGACCATAAAACTGCATCTTTTTTCAGAAAAATTTTTGTTTTTTGCACAATCAATTACAAAACTTGTTCCATTAAAAAAAGAAATACAAATGTATTTTCCAATAAGCATATGGGTTATGCGTTGGGTTTGGGACCCGCCATGTAAAATTCAATTCCAATGAAAAGACCAACACAGCCTGGGATAATAACCTTCCCAAACGTTAAGGATCCCCCAAAAGAAACGAGGACTACGACTTACATAACTGCACTTCAGGAGTTGTGATGGACGGGGCATGGATGCAAGAAGTACACTTCATTGGACGTCTACTACAGCTGCCATGCATCGGCGCATAAGTTTGGTGTACGATTTGTGGTTGGGCGGAGACTTCGAGAAATTTTATAAATTAAGCTTGATTTGTGCGCATTCCCCGACGGAGGAGAAGGATGACGGGACCTAACAGGAGTTCTACGAGCGCCTAGAGGAAGCAAACGAGCGCTGCCCCCGAGACGATGTAATTGAAATTGAGATTGTAGACTTTAACGCTAAGGTGGTAAAGGAAGGCATTTTTGGTCCAACAGTCGGAAGGTTCAGCATTTGACAACGGAGAGAAGCTGATCGACTTCACCGCGGCGCGAAACATGGTAATGAGTAGCCACTTGGGTATCCCCTGATCAAAAAACGCAAAATCAAGTTGATAACGTTGTGATAGACGCGAGATATGCTTCTAGCGTTCTTTATGTTTGTTATATCCGAGGAGCAATCGTTGACTTGGATCACTACCTTCTTGGACCTAAGATCCGAACGCGCTTCTCTGCACTGAAAAACGCTCATCAAGTATCGCGACGAAAGTTCGACAACAAAGTCTCTGGGTTAGACGGGATACCGGCGGCGAAGAGCTGGTAGGAAGCATGTACCAGCCTTTAAGCACAATTTGGTCTGACGAGTAGATGCCTTAAGATGTGAACCTTAGTGTTCTTTGTTCAATCCATAAGAAGGGTGATCCTGCTGTTTGCGACAATTACCGTGGAATCAGCCTTCTAAATATCGCATACAATGTCCTATCGACGATTGGACCTTATCAGTGTGGCTTCAGACCTAATAAATCCACCACCGACCAGATATTCACAGCATTTCAAATCCTGGAAAATACCCTAGACAAACAAGTCGACACACACCATCTCTTTGTCGACTTGAAAGTTCTGAAAGACGACGTGCGCTATTAAACGTTCGATCATTTATTTATGAGCAATTATGGTAAACGCACCTTCTAATAAGCACATCAAACGATTCATTACAGGTTCGCTAATTTTAACTGAATTTTTGAATTAAAAAATATGCATTGTAGTATCAGCATAAAGCAAATAACCGCAAATACCCATTTTTATCAGTTGCCTGCCTCTTGTGAAATATAAAGCCCATACGTTGAACCCATTCTAACTTGATATCTTTTGCTAAAGTTGTCAGCAAAATTTGAAATGATTCATGGCTTCACAGATTCAAATGCTTTTCCTGAAAGGATAAAGTCCATACAATATGCACGCACATACAATTGTATTAAAATACTTAAGCATATATCTACGTATGGAGTTCAAGTTTAAAGTAAAAAAGTAAAAAACCTACAAAGCACTTCGGCTGCACAATTTACATTCGATTTAAACTTGATTTATAACCACCGCAAAATATCAAACAAATAGATACTAGGCATGTCAATCCCGGGCTCCCGGCCTTTTTTAATTCCCGAATATCCCGGGATCAGTCTATTTAAATCCCGGAATTGCAAAAAGCAGTGAATTTAATAGACATTTAATTTTTAATTTAAATTTCTTGAAACATATATAAGCCTCAAATGATTTAATACAATAAAGCCAGATCAAATAAAACACACTAGACATACCTTTCAGAGTTGTACTGAAATAATAAAATTTAGCATGAGAAACAAAAGCAACAAGTTTACAACTGTTGTATTACGATAACACAATACGACAAATAACAGGGCTTGTTAACTCCCTAAATGTTTTGTTTTGCCCTTGCCATTATAAATGAGCTGGACAATATACCACTCGAGTAGAAAATCAGCCTGACGAGGTGCTTGAAGTGGATGAGGCAGAAAGTCTCAAAGATAAATTGCATCAAGTTTTAACGAGCAGCTCGCAATTGTCCAATAATCGAAAGGCATACAATTTATCAGAAGGCTTGGTAAAAGATAAATAGTTTTTGTAATGAGGCAATAAAGGCTATGTCCTACAAAGGGCATTTAACAGTACTTCTCCACTGCAGATATTAAATGCAACAAATTTAGGTCCAGATTGGAGAATAACACACTTAAGGCTTTTATTTCTTTGAGATTGCATTTAGATAAATATAAGAAATAATTCTGCCTCGCTCTAAATGGAATTTGTAATGTATTTAATTTTTACTAGATGTATTAATTTTTTTACTTAACTTTTTTACTTGACTTTTTTTGAAAATACCAATAAATACATACATGATTTACAACAAATCGTTCTTCTTTGTTCTATTCATGTTATTTTGTATACTTATATAATACAACGATTACAGACGGGTTACATTTTTTGACAAATTAAAAATGACGAATCAAAACTTCATGAAATTCGGTGTCCCGAGATTTCGTGTTCAGATCTCTAAAATCCCGAAATCAACAAAATGCCCAAAATTAACATCCCTAATAGATACAATATAGATAATAAAACTAATCACACCAAAAACAAAGAGGCAACCCTTAAATGTACAAAAAAAAAAACACATTAAATGCATCGTTCATCATTTTACTTTTCCCACAACTAACCTTTTATGTACTTCATTGTCTTATTAAGTTATCTATTGAGTTAAAAGTTTATTTTGCTTTGATATTCATAGTATGTACATAAGTACATATGTTTTGTATATTAGGAAAAATCCTATAAAAGGGTACATATGTATGTGCAATTTGAAAAGCTTATCTCTTGAATAATTCTTTTTTTCTATTTCATCTATTCAAATGTAGATACCTTGGTTTTTGTAAACCATTTCCTCTTGCGAAATTAAAATCGCACAGCCATAAGTTATAACATGATTTATATAGTATACGTTGTCAAACCCATTTCATGTCAACGAAATTAACTCAGGCATACCCGAAATATCTTATATCCAACTATTTGAAAGCGGAAAAAATGTAAAATCCATATTATGTTACTCATACCCTTGAAAATTGATTTGAGAAGCGGAAAAACTACACCCAATCAGCTTAAGATCTAAACTGCGAGTATACCAGAGCGTAAAAAAACCACAAAACATTTAAACAACAAAACAGAATTGCCTATGCAAAAAACATGCATGTGTGCATATTTAAGTTTATATGTAACTAAGTGAACTGTGTCTCAGAAAAAATAAAGGTACATATACAACAATTTATGAAGATTAAATAAAAATAATATTTTTGAGATTTCAACGATTTTATGTTCGATTTACTAGCAACCAAGTTCAAAATGACATATGAATGTATGTACATAGTTTCCAAAGAATGAACTAAACCTCTAACATAAACTATTTACATAAATCCAATTTTTAAACTTTTTAGAAGACTAAAAAAAAATGTCATAGATTCCCAAAATTGTTAGAATATTCTTTTAGCATCAAGCTACTTGAAAGTTTCACATTGTTAGACTAAAATTTAATGAGCTATAAAACAGCATACTCAAATAAGTTCTACCACTTGCGAGAAAAAAGTTCAAAAACTACATGAAATTTGATGCATTTTTTTTTAAATTTCTGCAAAGTTTTAAAATTCGATTTATGTTAGAGAATGAACTGAATTTTAATGGAAAATTCTTAAAAACAAATAAATTAATAAAAGTGGCTAACTAGGGTGTTTTGAACTTTTTTGCTAAAATTATAACCGCGTCGCCGATGCGGTAGGATCTACTAAGTTATTTTAGTTATTTAACAGTAGACCAATAGTTTTCTACGAGTTTGAGAGATAGAAGTATACAAAATTTAACTTCGCTAGTAATTAGAAATATTTCCTTTTTCCATTTCGTAATCTCTTCTGCGTTTTTTTTTTTGTAAAAAATTTAAAGTCCGAACCACATGTTTATTCCCTTGATGGCCTATGCGCAGTGCAGCATTTTCCAGTCTGGAAAATAAAGCAAAAGAGGTTGGTCTTGCAGTGAACGAGGACAAACCAAAGTATATTGTGGCAACAAACAAAAAAATTCTCGCGTATTGGGACCCACGTCACTGTTGGCAGTTACAACTTTGAAGTAGTCTAGAAGTTTTGATCCAGCGTTAATGTCACCAATAACGTCAGCCTCAAAATCTAACGAAGAATGAAACTTGCCAACAGGTGCTACTTTAATTTCGGTAGACAATTGAATAGCAGACCAAATCTCGCTCTACAAATCCCTCATCATGCCTGTCCTTTTATAAGGCGCGGATACATGGACGATGCTAAACAGCAATTTGAAATGTTCTACGCAAGATTTATGGTCCTGTACGCGATAACGACGAGTACCGAAGAAGATGGAATGGTAATCTGTATGATGCTTCGGTCAAAAAATATTTCGAATCGGCACCTTGGGTAGACTATGAAGGCAAGGATGCTCACAAATACACTGGAAAGACCAAATTCAGAAGGAAATATCTTCACTTGCTGTGAATAATTGGCAAAACCTAGCGAAGGAGAGTAGGAACTGGCGAAGCTTCTTGGTCTCGGCCCAAACTGATAAACGGTTGTAGCGCCATAAAAGAAGAAGAATAATTTTGTTCACCCCCCCCTGAGTGATACTTAAGTGTCAGCTCGCCACTGTTTGTCGTTCGTCACGCAAACGGACACAATTTTTTTTCAACTAATTATTAATGGCCGCTTCTATAGACTCTTACACGTAAACGTATTATATTTTCCATAGGATAATATCAATATTACAAGACTTCAGCGGATTTTACAGTAGGTAAAAATTGGTCAGCTACTGTATACTTATGATAAAAATTACCTTCCTATATATAAGGGCCTTTGAATAATAGATTTGTACGTCAGATAAAACAAGCTCCAGCAAGGATTTTTTACTAAATGATATTTCCCCCAAATATATTTTAAACAAGCTTAACATAAAACCCTAGTATTAAGGCGGTTCTTATGAAGCTGTTTTAAAAACAAATATAAATTATTGAAGTAAATTATTTTACCCCAGCAATGCGTTGTGCGCAGGGTTTGGAACCCGCAACGCAAAACCATACCTACAATGAAAAAGAACGCAAAGCCTCGGATGAGATCTACCCCCCATTTTATTTTTGATGACGACCAAGGCAAAAGTTTAAAAAACACGATTTGTGGGCATACACCTCGAATGTCCGGATCCTTAAATTGGAAGGTGCCTCTGCCCGGCGGGTTGATGTCCTTAGCAGAGCAAAGGCAGACAACGCCGCCGGGCAAGATATCGATAGGCCCTTGCGACATCTACTACAGCTGCCATGCAAAGGATCGCAAATTCGGTGTTGGATTTGTAGTGAGAGAGACACTGCGCCGTAAAGTACACTCGTTTACTCAAAAAGGCGAGATTCTTCAATATCTCCTTGATTTGCGCCCATGCCCCGACGTAAGAGAAGGACGATAGGACCAAAGATCGCTTCTACGATCTCCTTACCCGCACATACTCATATGAGCGGTGCCCCGGCCACGATATAAAAATCGTGCTTGGCGATTACAATATCAATGCCCTCCTTATCTTTTGTTCCACAGTCGAAAAAATTAAGTCTCCACGATGAAACGCCCGATAGAGGGTTGAGGCTAATCGACTTCCGCGGGGCCCGAAACATGATAGTCTGTAGTACCAAGTTAGAGCATAAGAAGATTACCGATGGTAAGGCGCAAACCCAAATCGACCGTGTTCTGATAGACGGAAGTCATGAATCCTTAGGACACTGGATGTGCGCACGATCCGAGGAGCCAACAACGACTAGGATCATTATCTTGTTCCAGCTAAGATCCGCACGCGCCTCTATGCAGAAAGATATTTCCGAGCAGTGGAACCATATTTATTCGAGAGAAGAAGAGAAAGGCCGAAATGCGTGAGTGCGAAGATCTTGAGATGCTGGCCGACAGGAAAAGCGCCCGAAATTTTTTCCAGAAAGATATACGGCTAACAGAAGGTTTCAATACCTGGCAAATATATGTAAGAATAACCACGGCGACCTGGTGACTGATATCCACAGTATACGTAAATTATGGAAGGAACACTTCTCATCGCTGCTTAATGATAGTATCTGCTAGAACTTTGGAGAAGAGGATAAACCCGAATCCACAATCAATGCTGATGGACTCGATGCACTATCACCCGATTGTGACGAAATGCGGAGGAACGCATGCCTACTGATTGGAACTTAAGTGTGATCTGCCCAATCCACAAAAAAGGTGATCCTGCAGTTTGCGCCAATTAACGCGGGATTAATCTTCTTAACATCGCGTATAATGTTCTGTCGAGTGTATTGTGTGAAAAACCTAAGCCCACCGTCAATGAACTGCTTGGACCTTATCAGTGTGGCTTTACACCTGGTAAATCTACCACCGACCAGATATTCACAATACGCCAGATCTTGGAAAAGACCCGAGAAAGAAGAATCGACACACACCATCTTTTTGTCGACTTCAAAGCCGCCTTCGACAGCACGAAAATGTTTGAATTTGTTATCCCGGCAAAACTTATACGGCTATGTAAAATTACATTGAGCAACACCACCAGCTCCGTAAGGATTTAGAAGGAACGATCCGAGCCGTTTGATATCGAACGAGGTTTCAGACAGGGTGACTCTTTGTAGTGCGATTTATTTAACCTTATGCTGGAGAAGATAATTTGAGCCGCAGAACTAAATCGGTCAGGCACTATCTTTTATAAGGTCTGGAGGTGAACGAAAAAAGCGATCAACAGTTGACGCGGCTATGCTTGTTAAGAAGCTGGCAGAAGAAGCGATAAGTGGAGTAAGATGGAAAGGCGGATCTAAGAAATATTGCTTGGTCATGGCACTTGACGTTAAAAATGCGTTCAATTTCGCTAGGTGGAGGAAAATTATCGAATCTCTCCGTGGCTTTCAAGTATCAAGATATTTGCGAAAAATCATAAGTAACTACTTGGAAGATAGAATCCTAGTATATGATACAGACGAAGGCAGCAAAGAGTATAATGTAACCTCAAGGATCCGTTCTTGGACCATTGCTCTGGAACATTATTTATGACGGCATTCTGCGCTTGCAAGTACCTAAAGGTTCAAAAATTGTTGGTTTTGCAGATGATATAGCGGTGGTTATTGTTGCCAAGCATATAAAAGACGTGGAGCGAGAGGCAAACCTCATGACTGCCCGAATTCAGACATGGCTGGAAGAAAATGGCCTGCAGTTAGCCGAACAGAAAACTGAGGCAGTGTTAATTAGCAGCAGAAAAATCCTAGAGGTTATTAAAATTAATGTAGGAGGACATGAAATTGTTTCAAAAGCTGCCCTTAAATATCTAGGCATTATGTTTGACGTTCGATTAGTATTTAAGACTCACGTACAATATGCAGTCGAGAAGGTAGGGAAGGTGGCAGCAGTGCTAACGAGGCTTATGGTAAATAAAGGAGGACCTAAGCAGAAAAGTAGGCAGTTGTATGCAAGCGTAATACGCTCAGTGCTACTATACGGGGCACCAATCTGGTCGGCTGCGCTTGAAAAAGTTTCATACGCAAGAGAAATGAGATCACTTTTTCGACTTTGCTCTATACGAGTGTCCAGTGCATTTAGAACAACCTCCGAAGAAGCGGCGCTAGTAGTGGCTGGGCTCTGTCCAATCGAGATCTTGGTTAAAGAGGCTGTAGAAACCCCACTGAGTTTTGCTGAACGCGAGGTGGTGAGGCGAAACTGTTTGCGGATGTGGCAGAGGCGGTGGAGCGCTGCAGGTAAGGTAGATTTCCACCTTACCCAAATATTGACAGGGCACGGTTGCTTTAAGTCCTATTTAAACAAGTATAAACATGATGATAACCCTTACTGCACCTTCTGTGCAAATCAGGTTGTTGAAGACGCCGAACACTGTTTTTTCGTCTGTCCGCGGTTTGCAATTGAAAGGGATGACTTGAGCACGAAGTTAGGGAAATCCCTTTCGGTTAAAAACCTAGTAGATACTATGCTCGAATCTAAAGAAAATTGGTCCGTTGTTTGCAATATGGCGAACAAAATCATAACTAAACTGCGTCAAGCGGAGCAACTCCGCAGAAATTCATAGAAAGGCAATAGGCCGCTCCCCCTCCGCGAAGTAATACTTAACGGTAGTTCCACGGAGCGAGGGAAACGGAGCAGGGGTGGGTTTTTAGTGCGGTGAGTCGAAAGGCAAGTCCCACACTTCGGCTTTCAATGCTTTGTGCCACCTCTAGACAAAAAAAAAAAACACTACTCATAACATGTCAAAAAAATGGTGCGACTAATCTTTAGAGAGTATTCCGGGATTAGTCTCAATCTGGTACAATTTAGCATTAACTACACGCAAGAAGTCTCAAACGGATATAATTGTAGACTAGTATTGTATTGCTAAGCAAACCGCGAGCAGCCGGTCTAATCTCAGACTGGTCGTCATTGATACCCATTTAGGTATAAAAGAGGACAACTAGTCTTTTCATAGGACATGTTAGAACAAAAGGGTACAGTTCATTGCGTATAATGAGATAAGAAGTTGTATTAGTCGCATGTTCCCTTGCGACTATTCCCCGACCCATCCTAGATTAATCGCATTTATTGCAGGGTGGGGAATATGCATTCACATTAATGAATGCAAGTTTGCGAAATTTATACTCGTACATACATACATTCTGTCTTAAATTTGCCTCGCCATAGCAATTTTGTAACTATTAAACCAAAACGAACAACAACAACTCGAGTATACATACCACACTTACACATAAATATGTAAAGATTTTCGTAAGCATCTGTGGATAAGCGCTCGCATTGCACTACATAGATGACGCACGTGAATTCGTAACGCAAATATTTAAATTTATTACTTATGAGTAAAAGCTATGCAGACGTAACAAAGCAGCAACGAAGGCGATTCCCAGAATGGTTTAAGCTCCTTACGTCAGTTCAATAGGCTATGTTCGTGTGGTGATGTGCCTTGTTGTGTGAATTTATGGCGTTCATAATCATGTTAGACTACCATCTTGTAGTCGCATACTAATGCCAACACGCACACATCTACATACATACATACATATATATGACATATTAGCACACGTGAGCATTTCAACACTTTATTGGTAATAATAAAAACACCATTTGCAAAATTAAACCAGCCATAGTAAAAAAAAGCACGTAATTCCGCTGCCCGTGCCGCCGTCATGCTACGCTGTAGTTTCATTCATTTGTATGAATGCACTGGCTGCTTGTTGTTTATTTATATCATCGCAGTAACGCTGATGTGGGTAATTTAATTTTCATGAAAGGGTTTCTTAATATGTTAGAATATTTATGATTTTAACTACGAGTAACAACAGCGTTGCATTTAACATTTCCTATTTAAGCTGCGACAAAATTATAATTCTATCTCTGAAAAGAACCATGAGAAATTGGTAAAAGAAAAGTTCATCTTTTGCGACGCCTGCCTTGTTATTTGTAATATAATTAGATTGAAATTTTGGTTTGCAGTTTCAATTTAATAAGAATATTTCAAATACATATATTAAGTGATTATGACTGATAAACTGCCAAGCAACAAATTGAAAAATGTAGCAATAAAAAAAAACCTGGCTAACTTATACTAACTTGTTCTTTGCACTATGAAATACAAATGAAAATATATTTAAAAACATTGTCCTTTAATAAAATATTGTCATCTAAATCGTTTAAAGAGAGTTCCCAACTTAACTTATTATTTAGATGTGTTATTAATTTAATATAGTTCAGTTCGTGGCCAATTCGATTTGGGATTTTAATGAAAAAACAACGCAAACGACAGCGAGACTTAAATCTACAAACCTCACTTTGTAACTGGTAAATAAAAGCAACAGAGAAAGCTATTAATCTTTTATATAATACCTGCGAATATTTCTAAAGCAATTTAGTTTAAAATCATTTAGAAACCATGACTATAAATAAAAGTACCAACATATGTATTGTCCAAAAAACAAATTGAACTATTTAACCAGAACTTATAGAACATTTTAAAATATGTATTATTTGTAGTAATTTTTTTCAAACGAACAAAAGTGAGAACAATTACTGCTTAGAACGTTGTCAACGGGATTTTATAAGAACAAAACAAAACGATCGATAACATTCCCGAAGATAAAACTGATTTTGCACGAATTTTGGATATGTTGCAAAAGATGTACTAAAATGTCTATAGACGCAAAGTAAAATTCTGCAACTTTAAAAATGTAAGGTGTCTCGGAGTAAGTCATTGTTTATAACTTCATAGCTCACAAAATATAAGCATTATTAACAAAAATATCAGAGACAAAGAGTCAGAGATTAGTTAAATTTGTCTTTATAAAAGTAAAATGTTTCATACCTTTCTTAATAAAAAAAAATCAATTTGTTCAAAAATCATGTTTTGCACGATTTTAAAAATATATAAAAAATATATGTGATGGAACGTAGATACATCACAGAATAAACTGACCTATTTTTAAAGACTGTCTCCTTATAGGGCCTGACAAATTAATTTTCTCGTGAGGCATTGTCTGATAAAATCAATTGTCTCGCTGAGCACACGCAAAATACAAAAATAGTATACAATGCTAGAGGATTTTTCATTGAAATAGCATGGAATGACTCAAACAACAAGTTGTGAGCCAGGAATGTTTTCTTCATAAAGAAAATTGTGAACAAATATCTTAGGAACATTCTGACAGAGGAGTGAACAGGAACACAATTTTTCGGATCAAGTAGACAAGTAGACTAGTACGACTTTTAGCGGTATTATAATGGGAAAAAATTAATGTTGACCGAAAAAATTAAAAATATGCAAATGCCCTTCTTTAAATTTTGTGTGCAGGGATATAAATGTTTTATTAATTGGACAAAAGACCTAAAAGAAACCAAATTTGTTAACCCATATCACATAATTTGGCTTTTTAGCGAATTAAAGAAGTTACAATTTATTTCATTTAGAGATTGATTAGGTTTGTTGGCATTTCCTTTGATCAGTTTATAATTTAAGCAGGTCTACAAACGTTATTATTAATCCTTTACAGTGGAAGCTCGGGTTTTTTGCCGATAACTTTACGATATTGCTAACTTTAAACTCAAACATGAATGACATCAAATGCTCTTGAATTAGAAATTCCCAAAACATCATTTATTAAAAAATTTCTTTTTTTTTTCTTCACACCCCTTTTGTTCCTGAAATTAGGTTTTCTAAACTTGTTCCCCAAAAGAATATTCCCAAAAGCTTTGTGTTCTATTTGATTTTCTTTGAAAACTTTGTCCATACCTTAGTTCTCATTTCGTGCTCATGGCAAAGTTTCCGAAAATGTTAGCTTTCATTCCTCACTAGTTTCGAACATTTTTGGGTGTTTTGTTCTCCTAGGTTTTTTAGGAAATCGTTCCAAAAATTTTTGATGTAATTTTGTTCTTTTGCGGAAGCTCTCCTGAAACTTTTTTACATTTTGCTATACTTATATGCTAGCGTTCCCGAGGCTTTGTTCCTTTTATTTAGTTTTTTGCAGCAACGTCATTAATATTTTATTTTGTTCTCGTGCAAAAAAGTAGAGTAAAAAAGAGCGCCGTAAATCCCCATTTTTATAGTAAGTTTTCAGAACAATTTCGAAAAAAAGATGTTTGGATCAACCCAACCAGTTCTTTAACTATCGATCTTGATATTTGAGAGAAAGAAAACATATATGTTTCACTCTTTTAGATTTGACTTTATATAAATCTCCAAGTTGTGAAGAGAAAAGTAAAAAGACGCCTGCCAAAAACTCTTCATATAAGCAGACTTTTCTTTGTTTATGAACTGTTGCGGTATCTGTTTAGCAATATATGTTATAGAGCTCGATCTTAATTTTTTGTGAAAGATTTTATCACAAAACAAACAAAAACTTAGCTTGGCATCATCAAGCTCGTCGAAATATTCATTTTAAGGACCTCCAGTTTTTAACTGAATCCAAACGAACGGGAATTTTCCAAGAGAGAGGAGAAAATAATGGACTAACGATGGGCGATTACATTAAAAAAAAAACAATTAAGAAAATCTTAATTCAGGCGAAACCGAATTTTATATACCCTCGCGATGTTTTATGGTATGGACGAGACCGAGCCCATTTCCAAATTTGTATAAAAGCCAATTTGAAAAAAAGTCTCGAGTTTAAAAAGTTTTGATATAAGTCATAAAAAGAAAAACGATTTAATCACACATTTTTTGGTAAGCTGTTGTTTGTAGTGTTTGCATTAATTTATTAATATTTACATATTTAGCTACATAAGTAGTGATAATTTTCATTAAATATCTTAAAAACAATATTTATAATGAATATGCGAATTACTTCCTTTATATGGAAGGTGGGCGTGGTTATGGTCCGATTTCAAAAATATTTGACCATAGTAAAACCGCTATCAAGGACAATATGTATACCAAATTTTGTGGCGATACCTAACACCCATATTGAGATACAGACATTTTTTCATGAGTGGGCGGGGCATCACCTATTTTTGAAAATTTCATAAATATACAGTTTCTTTACTTAAAATCACACCAAATAGCAAATTTCATTCAATTTGCTTTAATGGACACCGAAAAACGGAATTGTTTCGTTTTTTTCAAATCTTCCGTTGTATGGAAGGTGGGCGTGGTTATGGTCTGACTTCAAAAATATTTTACTAAGATAAGGGTAATATCAAGGACAATATGTATATCAAATTTTGTGGCGCTATCTATCACGGTCATTGAGTTACAAAAATTAAATTATAAGTGGGCGTGGCAACGCCCCTTTTTCAAAATATCATAAATATATGGGAGGTGGGCGTAGTTATGGTCTGATTTCAGTAATATCAAGGAAAATATGATTATCAAATTTTGTGGCGCTAACTATCACCGTAATTGAGTTACAAAAATTATATCATAAGTTGGCGTGGCAATGCAGAGAGTCAGGACTAAATCGATTTCTCTTTTTATTCTGGTATATATATGGTATATCTATCTCGATTATTTTTTATACATATTATATCCCAAATGGAGGGACCTACAGTTTTGTGCCGACTCCGAACGGCAGGTGTATTTAATGAGAAGCTTTTTCATGGCAGAAATACCCTCGGAGGTTTGCCATTGCCTGCCGAGGGGTGACCGCAATTAGAAAACACTTTTTCTATGATTAAGATTTTACTTGCCCTGACTGAGGTTCGTACCTCGAACTCACCGGCATATCGAGTTATAGCACGCACCGCTACCAACTCGACCACAGCGGCCACCAGTTATAATAACCTTGTGTACAAGTACGCTCGGGTATAAAAATATTTGATATATCAATCCTTTTGCCCAATAAAAATAAGTTTATTGGAGTAACTTATTTTTCGTTTTATAAATCTAAGTAATTTTCCTGGATTTTCATTTTTACTGTTTGCACTTGAAACAATTTTGAATTCGCCTGCAGCTGTAATCGCATGTCAACGACCTTAGCTATTTAATCATTCGCAATAAACTTATATATATATGCATATATACATACATATAAACACATCGCTAATATACCAGAAAATTTAAAAATACGATAAATCTAAATGACTTCGACAGTTTTCAATTTAAAATATTTTATAACCTATTGCTAAGTGATACTGCTTTTTAACAAATAACGCCGCATTTGGCTTTATTAAATAACATTTAAGGTCATATCAACTTACTAAACTCAGAAAAATTTGTTTCTTAGATATGATACTCTTGCAATAAACAAACGTGTGATGTGTAACGCAACTCTCGTCGAAATTATAAAATTATTAAATTTTGTTTTGTCTTTTCACACTTGTGTTTTTTCTCATATTATTGTTATTGTTTTAGTTGTCTATTTGGTATTTGAAACATATGCTGCTCATGAAAAATGTATGTAATTTTGTGGCGTCTGTAACAAGTTTATAATTTGTTTGTATTTGCTTGTTTTTTTTTCGCCGTTTAAAATTTGCTTTTTTAATTCCTTTTTTGTTGGTTTTTGTGCCTTCTTTTTGTGGTCAAGCTGTTTACTTTTTTCAACGCCCCTACCCGTTTTGCGTTGTAAAAATGTTATAATTTGTTGCAACAAATTACTGCGTTATTAGAGTAATTAATGGTGACAACGCCATATGCTCGCACTAAATTTTGTGGCAAAAGCACATTAAATATTAATAAATATTTACTTTACTATTGTGTTCTTTTTTTTATTAAGAACTATCGGCTGCCTAATTTTTCAATTGGCCGTTCACTTATGTGTAATAAAAATTTGTTATTTTTAATAGTAGCAAATTATCATTGAGAATTAGTAAGCTATTACCATTGAGGATTAATAAGAGTGTGTAATACTGTAAAATAAAATTTAAAAAAAATAGGATAATACGTTTTTTTTTATTATACGAGTGATGGTTAATAAATAATTATTATAAATGCCTTATTACCTTTCACTCCGTATGCATTTTACACATGTCAAGCTACTACTTTTTTTCACATGCAAAGTTATCACTTTTCAAAGGTTATATTTCGTGATTGTGCCTTTAAACGAGAAGGAAAAGTTGGAAAAGGTTGTGCGCTAATTTTCTAATACAGCTTACCGATATAAAAATTTACTTTACATATGTAAAATGCTTACCGTGTAAGAGGCCTTTTAGCAAATTAACCAACTAAGTGAATATATTCGTATATTGCAGGTTATCACGATTAAAAATGCAAAAAAAAATTAAGACATGATGAGCGACGCAAAAATGATTATATTATAAATAGCACTTTTTTTTGGATATTCCTTATAACAGTTAGGGCCCTGGTTGACGGTTATAATATACATATGTTATGTATGCATGCGTCCCCCTATTTTCCCCCTTTGTTGCCTAGAGGTTCATCTTTTTTCTCACAGAAAAAGCAATGAATATTAAGAAAGAGAAAATGAGAATGAAGAGACGCTGCAAGATCAAGAATCTGATAATAACAAAGCTGATAAGATAAAGAATGAGAAAGAGGATATTGAAGTGTACTACAACCTCTTAATCAAGCTAAATTTGCACCGCGTACCTACGTTCTAAAAACGAGCTCATTCATATAACTGTATAATATTTTAGGCCTGACAGACGACACTTATCTGCATTTCGACATCAGCTGATTTGACAAACGAAATTGAGCTGAAAATGGAAACTAAGGAAAACAAGATGGGCAGCTAATTAAATGGCAAAAAATCACTACGAAGTAAAAAAAGCTTAAAATTATTATCTTAAAGTTGCTTAATAAAATCAAAAACTGCAACATTCTTAGCAGGATGCTAAAGCCTTGTGTGGTAACACTTCTCGACATTAGAGAAAGGAAGTTGTGCAAATGTGTGAGCATATTTTATTTGCTGTGAACGATATAAATAATTTATACAACTGCATACTATTCCATGAATGATCGCTATAGCTACTTTTGGGAACGAGACGAACCTTCAAAGGACGAAAATCGTTTCAAAGAAAATTTCATTTCAAGACAAATGCATTTCGGATAATTTGTGGAAAAGTTGTGAGCATTGAAAATGTGGACAGCAATATGAGGCAATGTATTCCACTTCATAAAACAGTGTCTATCTGATTGTTCGCTTTGGAATATAGAACTTTTGCAAGTCTATGGGATGCAGTACTGTTGGTGAAATTGTTGTGGATTTTTGCCGAGGAGTTTGCGAAAATCTTTCGGATTGCATGAATTCTTATCCTCCACACCCAAAAGAAATCGCATTTTAATTTATAATTTTGTTTAATTTGCTTATATTAGCAGCTATTTTTTAATAATGAATAAACACAATAGCACTACCATATTGAAATCACTATATTCAGTACATATGCACATAATTTTCATGCATTTATCCGAGTGCTTATGCGCACTTGGAAGAGGATTATGCATGAGTTAATTCACATCAAGGCTATTTATATAGATAGCATTGCCCGTCTGTCAGCCCTTTAAGCGAATCTCGACATTTCAATGTGCTTTTGAACTTAAAGCTGTACTTACGAGCCAAAGGAATGAGACTTAAAAGATATATTAACAATAAACATTGCGGTTCATTTATTCAAAGTGAAATATCCAAGGATTTCGAGTAGTTTCTTTTCAGATATTTAAATAATTTAACTGACGTATTCATATAAAATATTTCTACTATTTCACATCTTTCAATAAGTTTTTTTTTATTGGGAAATCAGTTTTTATTGGCTTAATTATAAAATTTGTCTCATAGTCAAATTTTACTTTGCGATAAGCGACTAAGATAAAGAATAAACATACATATATTATATTAAAATGTTTTTTTTATTAAAATTTTTTTTTTTACTTAAATTTTATTTTATTTTGTTTAATATTATTTTATATTATTTTCCTCAAGTTTATTTGATTTCACTTAAATATTTTTATTTTATATTATGTTATTTTTTTTATTTTGATTTATTTTATTTTGTTTAATTTTATCTTATTTTATTTAACTTTTTTTAGTTTTTTTTTTATTTTAATTTATTTCATTTTTTTTTCTTATTTGGTTTATTTTTAATTCATTTTAGTTTACCTTTAAGCATATCATTTTATTACCTGTATATTATTTTATTTAAGTTTATTTTATATCTTTTTATTTAACTTAATTGTTTTATATTAATTTATTTAATATTATTTTATTTTAATTTACTTTCACTTTATATATTTTTTAAAAGTTAAATTTTTAAGTTTATTTAATATCATTCGATTTTATTTATTTTGTTTTATTTAATTTTATTAAACATTATTTTAAGTATTTGATCTAATACTATTTTATTTTATTTAAGTTTATTTTATATCAGTTTATTTTCTTTATTTTTTTTTTTTATATTTATTTATTTTATTTTAGTTAAATTCTTTTTATTTTACTAAATTTTATCTAATTTCATTTCGTTTTACTTTATTTTAATTTTTAACATTACAGTCGCATTAAATTAATTTAATAATTTTAATACACATACTGCGTTGATTTGAAATAATATTCATGGAAATTTTATTAATTTTCTAACGAAACAAGCATTCGTCTAATTAAAATGAAAATAAAAATGTATTAAAAGCCTTTAATAATAACCAATTAAATATTCGACACACATTTCGCGAATAATCGCTACTTCCGAGAATTGTTTCTAATGTCAAATGCCGTTTAAGAAAAAACAAGCTATGAAACTTAATATCACACTCTGCCAATTACATTTAGCACTAATTTCATTTGTAAAGTGTTGATGAAAAGCCATTTTGAAAATACACGTAATAAAAATTTCCACAATTCAACACACAGCTTATAACATTCCATACGCAACGACTAGTGGGCCAGCCAATAAGAAAAAGCCAAGCCTGACTAAGTCAGGGCAGTGAAGGCAACAATCAGCCCAAGTGACTTTAAGTTCCATTAAGCAACATTATTGCAAACAAATTAGCTGCCATCATTACCTTGGCGGAGCTAAGTCCGTGCCCGACTAACTTTCTCAACAAAATTTACAACTTGAAATTAAATTCACATTTTTTTAGATGTTTAAAAAAGGAAGCGTGTGGGAATGGTTGCACATTGAATGCGAATAATGCAGCTGCCACGTTGCGGTAGTCCTCGTGGCAGTTAAACTAAACGCATAAAAGTGTGTGTAAATTGTAATGTTGAATTTAATGCAACTTGAGACTGCAAGTGTGAATGCAGGTAGTAAGGACCTCGCCATTAAGATAGTACGTACATACATACATACTCAGAGTGCAAACTTTTTCCGCTTTCTATTTTTATTGTATCCACGCACTTTTTTCTTTTTTAATTGCGCTATACAACTGCTTCGTCGGTATTTCGCTCGAAATATCCACGGCAGTAGTTTATGCAAACAGAACAGCAACAATGATGAGGCTACAAAAAGTGGAGCAAGTTTTATTGAAGTTATCAAAAATAGCAATAAAAAAGTGAAGTGTGCTTTTTGTGTGCGAGTACTAAACACTTACATGCCGACACACTTTTGGGAGCACTGCAAAACTATGAAAAATAAAGATCTATACATGCATTTTATGTGATAGGGTTACTACATATATATATATATATCTGCTGTACAACTAGGTTTGTCCTGGACAAATTCATTGATGGCCCTGCACAGCACTCGAAAACTTCTTGCTGTTTTAAGAATATTCAACAAGCCACGCGACGCTGCTACTTAAATAAGAGTATCCTTCTAAGTTAGTATGTATGTATGTATGTATATCATACTCTTATACTTTTATATGAATTGCTACTTTAGCTGCCTTTTTATTTAATTATTAAAACTCTTTACTCGTCAGCAATGCTGATGCTGTGCAAATAGTTTTCGAGCTCAAACAGATTTTATACGAATTAGTTTTTGCATTTCTACTTGCACCTGAGAGAATGTTAAGTGAAAATATTTCACAAACTGCAAAAGTTTGCAAAAATCTTAACGGTGTTGGTGTGTGAGTGAGCTTGCATATTTTAAGAATCATTAACTATGCAACGATGAAAATTTTGCAATCGAGGTTTCTTCTCCTTTTCTTGTTCTTAGTTTTGCTTTACTTTGCTCTACGCATTAAATGCGTGAATGAATGCGATGAATGCAAATGTAATGAGTTTCGTGGCTATGTGTTAGTATGTTCACACAAATATATTTTTGCAAATATGTATGATACATACAACCACCCAGCAGTATTTTTCAGCTGGAAAACCGCACTTCTTTCCTGCTGAATGTTCAGTAGGGATGTAGTTACAAAATCTGAATATTCTCATTCGCTTTTATATAGAGATGGCGCTAAAAACGAACTATCTAAAAACTGACGAACGAGAAGGGAAAATTTCTGTATGAAAAAACGACTGAACATGCAGTGAGCACTTCCACAGTAAAAAGCTGGAGAACGGGAAGCGAGCATATCCACAAGAAAAAATTCTTAAAATTCAGGCGGAAATTCGATAGGAAAAACCATCTCAAGCGCAGTGAAAATTTCCTTTACCTTTCAAAATGTTTTTGCGAATAAAAGAAATAATTTGTTAATCACAACCATTTATTTAATATAAAGAAACTTAAAATATATATTATTCAAAAATAAAAAATACGAGTAACTCAGTCAAGTAAAAAAAAAAAGGTGTAAGAAATTGAATTAAATCAAGAATTGTTTATAGCTTTTTAGTTTTCCTTTTTAGTTTGTAATATAACTATTTCTTATTTTAATCACATTCATTTATTTCATATCAAGAAACTTAAAAAATATATTATTAATAAAAGTAGTTCAGTCAATTATTAATAGAACAAAGTTGTATAAAATTAAATGAATTTATGATAATTTTAGAGTATTTTAGTTTTCTTTTAATATTGCTATTTCTTTTATCTAGTCACAGCCATTCATATATTTCATATGAAGAGACTTAAAAAATATATTATTAATAAAAGTAGTTCAGTCAATTATTAATAAAACAAAGGTGTAAAAAATTTAATTAATTTATGAAGACTCTTTGTGTTCCTTTTCAGTTTCGTCACTGTTTCCATGACGTCTCATCAAGTTCTTTTTAAGAGATACTGCTTTATATTTTTTGTTTTTAATTTTCTGAAACGCCTGACGTACATACATCTCTTACGTAATCAGTCATAGAATAGCCGTCTTTTGAGGCCGATTCTGGAAAATATGAAACGAAATTTAAGGAGATTTAATGAAAAATTTTAAATAAAAGTTGGTCAAAAGGCGCATTGACCTAACATTTTCTGTATGTCAGCAAACAAAATGATTACTGTAATTTTTGTAGTACATAATATCAAAAATGCAACATTTTGAGTTCATACACTTTTGAAGAACGTGTAGAGTATATACATATATATACATATATTTAAAATTTAAGAATATTTACCATATAAAGCTTTGTTAAGGGATTCAAAATGCCGCTCAATAGCAGCCTATATGCACACGTGAGTAAAAGAAAATGATAGTAGCAATCTTCTGAAATTATATCCTTCAATACAACTGGCCCAGTATATAAAACAAATTGCCTATATTCAATAGACTTCCAGCGTGGAAATTCATCAAACCCTCTGGGTTTTCTACCAAATTTTCACTGGGACACTCGGACGGACATAGAACGGCGCTCCGCAGCATGTTCTGCTTAGCCCTTGCGGACAAACGCATTAAATTTCTTTTACTTAAACCACTCATTCTTAAACTTTTCTTTTATATTTTGATTTCACAATGTAATTTAGCACTTATTATTTACTTAATAAATTATCTAACTAAATTTTACCGGAGAGATTTAGTTTATTTACACTTTTTATTCTCTTTATCACAAAATATGACGCCACCGCAATGAATTTCTAGAAACAACTAAAAACTTCACTGCGCGTTCAGCGAAAAGTGCAACTACCCTGAAATCTTCACTACGCGTCAAGCACAAATTTCAGTACCCCTGAAAGCTTCACTGCGTGTTCGGTAAATTTTTCAGGCATTGATTGCTGAACTGAGTTTCATGTCATTTTTCGTACTGAATATTGTACTGAAATTGCAGGCCCTTACCTCAAATACTGGTGGGCACTCATGAATTTATATTCGAACATATTTGTATTTGTAATGTGTGTAAGTAAACGTAATTTTGTATGTAATGCATGACAGGAATGTGACACCATTAGAGAAAATCTGTTGGCACAAGAAATAAAACATAAACTCAGATTTGAGTATTCTAAACTCACAAAAGATAAAACCGAAAGTATGAAATCAAGATTGAATTAATATTTGAACACATGTAGGTATATATTTTATATTTGACAATTTCGTCATTATCATATTTTTAACGCTTAAAAAAGTTCACAATACAGCGATTTTCTTCAATTTGAATACAGTTCTCAAGAAAAATCATAAGAAATAATTTGCATTATTTATGTTGCTTAGAAAAGTACTTTTTTTGAAGAAATAAATATACGGGCATTTTTTTACTTCCGAGCTTTAGACTGGTTAAAGGAATATTTATAGAAGAAAAATGTTTAAGAAGATAATTTCTTTTCATTGCTTGAGTGTCATTTTATGTGAATTTTTTGAAACAATAAAAACTTGCTACAAATTGGTGTTTTTTGGCACCTTTTTTTCTTATGCATTTTCGCATTAAATTACTAAGAGTAAAAATTTTAAAGTCATTTTAAACTTGATATTTTCTTTACTGACATAAGTTGGTCTATAAAAACTGCATTCCCGAAAAATTTAATAAATACATTTCTTTTTTAAACTATTCGCACTTTTGATGAGTAAAAAGCTTTTTCAGAAAAATTATCAAACAAACATCAGTTTGAAGGAATACATTAAAAATTTGAGTCAGGAGGGCAAGCTTATACAAATATTTTATCGGACAATGAGTAGTTGGAACGACTAGACACTTCAACTTAGTTTTATTCGAATTTACTTTTGCTTTTATCAGTTAATTGAATTTACTTAATTCTCTAAACTTAGTCTCATCGAAATTTTTTAATTCGATTATAATAATAATAATAATTTCGCGCTTAGAGTGTTTGGCCGAGCTTCTCCTACCAATTGTGGTGTGCGTCTTTATTTTATACCACAAATGGATAATTTTGTGCCGACTCCGAACGGCAGATGTATTTTATGAGAAGCTTTTTCATTACCGAAATACCCTCGAAAGTTAACATTGCCTGCCGATAGATAACCGCTGTTAGAAAACAACTTTTTCTATAATTTACAATTTACTTTCCCAGTCTGAGCTTCGAACCTCGAACTCGGCGCCATATCAAGTTAAAGCGTGTGCTACCCACTCGAACACAATGGGCACAATTCGTTTTATTTCGTTTAGTTGATTACAATTTAATGGCAAACTAAAAATAACAACACTATTTTGGACATTTATGAATATCGGCGAAAATACCTTCATGTTTTGAATTTCAATTTCTTGGTGTGCACCAGCGTTTACAACAAATTGTAATCGCTTTCTTGTATAAACGATAAATACTTATATATACCGCACGACTTCCGGCGGACCGCCACTTTGGGTTTCTCAGTTGTGATAATTCTTAAGTAAAAGTAAATAAACCTTTGCCAAACCTTACCAAAGCCGCAATTTTTAATATTTTTTTTTTTTTTTTTAATAATTAAATTGTTTTCCCAAATCTAGAATATGTCTACACTTTACAAATACTCGTTATTCAAAAAGAAGTTGAAAGTTTAGAACTGGTTTGTCATTTTCAACTCGTTCTTCTTTTCTTCACTCTCTTTGTTTACTTTTACTTTTGTTATGTCATCGTCGTGGAAAGGCGCAACCTTGTAATCTGTCATTCTTGAATTTGCTGTCGATTATTCAAAATAAAGCTGCAAGCATTCAAATCGATCCACATTTTAACGACGCGTGTATGTCTTTAAAAATGTGTGTTTATTATTTTTTTCTATTGCTTCACAAGGATCAATCGATTTGAAAAAAGTCGCAGAAATGTTTAAATTGAAATTTTATCGGAATGCAAAACAACACTGGCGTTATATCTATGTACATATGTATTAATATGTATCTACGAATAATTATACATATTTATGCAAATCACTTGCAATCACAATCCAAAATACTTTGCTCGCATAAGCAATTGATGATACAAAAACAATAAATTGTGCAAATTTATGCGAGTCACATATCTACTACGGACAACTCGATTCGTTATTTATCTGAGTCAAACATTTTTTTTTTTAAACAATGTAGGTTATGTTATGGTTAGGGTGTTCTATTTCATATAATTTTTTTTATTGCAATTTTTTTCTTTTCGCTTTTAATTCCATTCCGTTTCAACCACCCAAAAAAACCCCCGCCACTCAGACCTTTCGATAGCATTAACGCTTTTTTTGACGCCATTATGCAGCTTGTCTGCTTGATTTATGTCTCTTCGTTTGTAAATGTCTGGGGCATTTATCTTTTATCTACTCCATTGCCTTACTTCTCGCTTCTGACAGAGATTTGCTGCGTTGAAGTTTTTAATAACAATCAATGCCACATTTGTTGGCGAATTGTGCGAATGATTGGGCAAATTAAGATGATGTTTATTGGCTTCTCCTTTCGCGAATTTTTCTTTCAGGTTTTATATTTTGTAAGTAGTAATTTTAAGGTAAAGCTGGTAGCTTGTTTTAATCTAAATTTCGTTTTGTAGAGATCATTTACTTCAAATATTTAAGAACATAGTATAACTAGTCGCGGTTTGCTGAAAGCAACTATTTCCATTATTTAGAGTTTCTTAAGAAGTTTTAATTCACGAATGCATGATTGTGGTTCTTTGGTCGTATATAAAAAAATATAAGAAAATAAATTTAAATCGACTTCTTCTTCGCTATGAGTTTAATTCTTGAAACTTTTATGTATACATATTTAAATATAATAACTCTATTGAAATATGCGGTCGATATAAATTCTAAATGTACTGTATATTTTTGTAGATTTCCAAACTACCATTCAGAGAAATATGTCATTATAAAAATAAGTGCGACTGGAAATGAGGATAACCTATTCCGCTCGTAAATATTAATTATGATTCGGTGCTATATTTTCTAAAAATTATATAAATCTTTGAAGCTAAAATTTCAGTTTTTTCTCGTTTTAAGATTTTTATACTCTTTTAAGAACATTTTAAAGTGTTGATATGTATGTGTATCCTGTCTTATTTTCACAGCATTTGTTTTCATTAATTTATCATAAAAACAATTATTTATATTTTTTTTCCAAGCCAATAAATAAATTACTTCTGAAAAAAAAAATTATTCTAAAAGTATTTATTTTCTCTAACATTCCACCCCATGCAGGCAACGGCAAATTTCCAAGTAAGAGGCTTACAAAAAGTAGCAGCTAAATAAAATGAGAAAATAATCGCTTAGGCGGTTACATTGCAAATTAAGTAAGTAAATAAGTTAGTGAATAAAACCGTATCTCAATTAATTAATGGTGTCACATCTCGACGTACATCACGTTTGAATACTCATTGAGAATTAATCCTATATTTTCCCAAAAGAATGTAATTATTGAAATTTGAAAAAGTTTCTAACAGAAATCAAATGTTAATCTTAAAGGAACTTATGGAGAGAACCGAATTTGGATTGCCACTGGCTACCTGTAAGCTCTTTCTAAGGGACTCAACCCTCAAGGAAGCAGGAGACCGTTGGAAGAACGGTAACACCTGCATCAAGTCCAAGCTCTTGTGGCCGGAGTGGGCGTCAAGCGATCACAAGGTCTTCTCATGCTGGGCAGGGGAGACCTGTACTTAGTGTTGGGAATTCTAACAAGTCATATATAGATCGTCAGACACGCAGAGAGACTAGGTGTTACCTGCAATGATTTCTGTAGAAGCTGCAGAAATGAAGAAGAACCTAAAACCGTGAGGCACCTTCTATGTGAATGTCCTGCACTATGGGCTAAAAGAAGAAAATTCTTGGGATCAGAGTTCTTCGGAGACCTAAGCGATGTGGCCAAAGTAGAGATTCGCAAGCTAGTAAAATTCGTAAATTCCACATGTTGGTTCGAGTAGGGAGCGGGCACGATCGCAAGCAACCACTTTAACCTAAGCTAACCTAACCTACTGTGTTCTTTAAGTCGTTCTTTGTACTTAAGGCATTTACATGCAAACATAAAAATCGTGCATTAAAGAAAGTGTAATTAAGTTTTTTTACGAACTTGAACAACTCCCTTGCAGTAGTAAATACTTGCCTTTACTCTTTTCCACAAAATAATATATACATACATAAGTATATAGTATGCATAAGAACGTTTGTATGATATTACAAAAAAAAAAATTTGAAAATATCTTCAAACTCATTCAGAAAAAGTACAAAATTATAAGATTTGGTTAAACTTAAAATAACAATAATATTAGCTTGCCAAATATTTGAATTTCAATAGGAAATTTTATGCATCGTGCAACATAAAAAATGAGAGTTTACCATAGATAATATTTATGTTTGGCCTTTTCCCGCCAACTCAGCATCATATCGCATCAAACTCTGTTTTTAATTTTATATTTTCAGCTTTTTGCGAACATTTCTATCAGAGAACTTGTATTGACAGAGAAGCCTTATCCCAGTCCATTCCGACACACATTCCTCTGATTTTGAGGGGTACTGTATATGTAAGCGTGGTTCACCACAATATTTTTCAAAAATGTTCACCACAATTCGACAGCGATTGAGCAAAAAACTAACAGCAGCAGAGCGGGAATTGATAAAACGAGAGTTTTAATGTATTTTCGTTCTGTTATCGGTCGAGCCGAATATTTATTTAAATTTTTTCAAAATTCATTCACTTAAATTTATAAAAATAATGTTTGAGGCAATATTTTTCAAATTTGGTACAATGCATAGCAAGTAGTACTTTGTACACATGTAAATCTGGCCATATGAGCAATTTATTTACTCTTTAACATTCAATTTGGTTGATATAAATTCAGTAATTTTGAATCTTCACAGGTTTCTTATGTATTTACATATGTACCTACAATCATAAATATTACATGTGTAAGTATATATTCTACAAACATACATGCATATGTACATATATGAATGAACGTAAATATGTATGTATGTATGTATGTATGTATGTATGTACATAGTATATATGTACATACATTTGTACTTATTTTATGTACTTATGTACGTACATACATAGAAAGGCTCATATCATATTCTGATTCATACAAAATCTGTAAAAAGCCAACAATATGCCTAATACATAGTATTTATGTATGTATATACATATGTATATACATATTTATATGTTGATTTTACTAGTTACTTATTATGACATGTAATATAATTGTGTATGTTTTCCGAAACGAAATTTAATACATACATACATATGTACATATCACCCATGTTTAAAATATTAGATCAAACAAATAGAAGCCTAAAATTCATCTTACTTGCAAGCAAAAATACAAACGCATATTTTTATGCACATACATACAATAAATACAAACGTACATTTGTTCACGTGCCCGCAAACCACCCTTGAGCTCTAAATGTTTGCTTCTGCTCGGATTTCCGACAATTCTGCTGCGAGACGAAGGCAATAAACCACCACCATAAATTAGAGTTGGGTGCAAATACTTTTCGTTTCGCAGTAGGTTCAAGGAAAAATAGGATAATAAAAAAAAATATACGATTTAACTCTCAGAGACGTTTAACTGTGAGAAAATCAATAACATATAGCTGCTTAATACTTATTAAGGTGAGATATAGTGTGATACATTTTTTAAATAAATTAAAAGTGAAAATTAATTATGAATTTTTGTAACTATTTTTTATAAAGTAGTAGATTTCCTACTCCGACTACAAATTGCAGTAAAAGGTTTGCAAATTCAGTGATGACCAACACTGTTGTTCAAATGCGACAAAATTCGGCTACATATTTACATATATGTATATATGTGGTCATACAAATGTACACAGCGCGTATTGAGATGATGAAGATGTGCTGAGTATTTATCTTGGCAAGGCCGATTTTGCGAAATATAACCGAATGCATTTATATATATTGAGTAGTATTTTACAATATAATGGTTCGAAATGATAAAATATTCATAAATTAGATATGAATTTGGTAAAAGAATATCGTATTAGCTAAGGAATGACCAATATACATATTTTTATTTATTTTTCACCAACACATTTGCCGGACTGGGCCAGAAATAGGCAACGCCCCTGTACTTGCAAAGCTGAAGACGAAAATGTTGAAATTTATAAATTTTTGCAATATCGTGAAAAATGTGCTTCGCTGGCAGATTTTAAGTTGCGCTGCAATTTATGAATGAAATGAGTTTTACGCACGCGCAATTTATGAATGAAATGGTTTAGGATTTATGGCGCCGGTGTAACTGTTGATTTAGCAGTTGCTGCGGGAAGTGAGGACAGAAGTGTGCGCACGTCGATATGTAAATATGTATAAATATAAGTATGTGCATATATTTGTATGTACAAAGACGTCATTTGTCCTTGAATTTATATTTTGGCATGTGATGTACATATGTATGTACATAGGTCAAGGTTGATTTATATTATTTTGTAAATACGAGTACATTTGATTTTTTATGAGCATTTATATATGTAAATACGTATATACATTTATATGTACATACATATGTATGTATGAACAAAGTTAGTTCTTTTTTTTGTATACATATGTACGCATAGATAAGTATATACTTATAATGGGTAAAATATTGATTTATATTATGTTGAATGGGGGTTTATATCGATACACAGATATGTACATATGTACATATATCAATGTACATGTAATTATTGGGGTACTATTTACGTGCATACATAAAATGTGTACATGCAGACATATGGTACTTAATACCTATTAATTTTACCTATGAAGTATAATAAATGCAAAGTTTGGGTGGAAAAAAAGTTTTAAATTAATATCCATGCATTTATGAATGTACATATGTACATATGTATACATATGATTTGCAGTAATTTTTGCGAATAACTTATTATATAAAAGCGTAAAAATTATGTGCCAAAAAATACAAATCGCCGCCGGCATTTTAGCATTTGCGTTTGCGCACCACTATTATAGCAAATCTTATCATATCATATGTACGTACACACAAATAACACAAAAGAGGACTCTTCATTAACTAATTAAACAAAGGTTATTACTATTTAATAAATACAATTCGGCTTTTTACTTTATTTTTCCAATATCCAACGAAATTCATAAATTTCCGTAATGCCGTCGGCAAAACAACTGGTGGATTATGCTCCCATTTGTGCATTACCTACATAGATATTCATAAAACAAAAGAGGGGCGGCTTCAGTCAATAATTTCACAAATGCACATAAGTACCTATTAATATATGTATGTACATATTATCAAACATATTATAATTTTTCTGCTTTTTAATAAATTATGAAGTCTATTTTTCTTACATATATGAGAATATTCAAGCTGTTAAATTTCTTTCGACCTCACTCATCTCTGTTAACTTGCCGCTCTTGCTATTTCCCCTGTTAGCTCTGACGAGGTGAGCTACGCTTACATATCTTGTTGGATTTTGACAATTCACACTGATATTCGCGTGAAAAGCTTCTCTGTCAAATACAAGTTCTCTGATACTATACTTACTGCTGTCATGGCGCTACTTCAGTAATCACTTACACAAAAACACGCACAAACACACGCACAAACGCATAGACACAACCTAATAAAAAAATCAAAAATACTCGTAAATAAAAACAACCTAGACAGAACGGTTTAGATGCGCTTACAATTATGCCAAGCAATTTCCAAACGTTTTATTGCGTGAAATTTTAACTTCATGAGCATACAACAATAACAACAAGAGATTACTCTCAAGTTAAAAGTAATAAAAACTTTTGATACGCTTCGCTTAATATTAAATGAAACTTTTTTTTACAGTACCCCCGAATGGCGAGTGCAGAAAGTAGTTAAAAATATTTACTCTTGTTTTGAAATATTTTGCGCAAAATGCATGAGGACAATTCGAAATTGTTATATTAAAATAAATAAGTTTAATTTGACTGTTCTGTTGGCCAGGTTTTAGCCGCTTGACGTTTGCAAATCACGAAGAAAACCGGCATAGACGAAACGTATTTGTTTTTCACAAGCCAGAAAGTGTTATATTTTCTCTAAATACAATTGTAATAAAGTGTGTAGCGTAAATTAAGCACAATAAACTGGCTTTTGAAAAATGAAATTCCTTTAACGTCTTTCACATAATACTATTCTATTTCTATTGTGATAAATTCGGCGTCTAAAAGGTCAATGAAAATTATGAAACTTCATTCTAAATTTATAAAAGAACATTTTTATATGTTTTGCACATTTATTATACCTTACAAACAATTTTTTCCGGCATATTATAGATATAATAATTTTTGCATTCTCCTGGAAAAATAGTTAGTTCAATCATTTACATTCATCCATTGCCTTTTCTTATTATCATTTGTTAGTACCAGTGCCTTTTGTAAGTTTTATTCACGAGATCATCACTTTCATGAGCGTCACGTTTTGATTTTGATTTCATTCTCTCATTTAGTTAATACTCAGTGACGAATTGGGCCCACTAAGTAACTTTGACTGAAGTGTGCGGCAACAAACAAATCTTCTACACTATGGTCACCACACACATACATACATACATACTTATGTGCATTAACCTACAAATGAAAGCTGCAACAATAAATCAGTGTGCTTTGTATTATTTGTTCATCTCCTTCTTTACTCCGTCCAAGTGCTATCGTCGCGCACCGCTAGCTTTGTGGGTCGAATGTGTTGTTCATCGGTCTTTAAAGTGCGCTAGTCGCAGTGGGTTTGACACTTTAATGCTTACTTACACACACACACAAACACGCCTAAAAGCATCTGTATAAGATTAGACCTCAACGTGGATTTGTGGCTTTTCGTATTGTCGCCACAGTTTACTGAAATTTTGAGTTCGATGAGACAAAGCTATTTGAAATGACATTGTCACTAACGGTGATAGGCAACATTTGAAAAGAGGGTTTTGTGGTTTTCGGCTTACGTGCTTCAAAGAATTTTAAATATTCTAGGTTCAAGATAAGAAGCATGTTGAGCACGAAGTGGGCAGATTTCATGAATTTATTCGTACTGCAGGCATTTTCATTTACTTTACTGTCACACTTCAAATCGCTTATTCAAGTGGTACGGGTAGTCGTAAGAGTTTTCTAATAATTTTAAACAAGCAGGTAATTAAAATCAAACAAATAACAATTTGAAATTCAAAAAAATGAAAAATCTTGAAAACAGTACGCTATGTCTTGTATTTTAGAAATTCTTGATAAAAACGCGAAATCCTTTGATATTACTTACTTTGTTAATACACCATTTATTTTACAATTATAAAGCTTTATTTATATGTTTTTTTATTTTCCATTATTTTTTAGTGTCTTTTTCAAATTTATACAAAAAAATATTGCTCAGATTTTTTACAAGTTTTTATTTATTTTTTAAAAATAGTGATAATTAATAAATTTAAGAAAATAAAAAAATTCAACAAAATAAAAATCATGAACGAATGTAATCAAATTATTTGTTGATGCAATTGTTTATATATAAATTTTTTTTTTCGAACTATAGCGCAAATATTTAACAAAGTTTGAATTCCTGTTTAAAAAATAATATTAAAACTTAAAAGTCTTTAAAATTTTGAGAAAACTAAAAAAAAAACTTGTGCAACTGTAAAAATAACAAATTATATTCTTCGAAATAAATTAGTTTAGACTTTTATTGGCCTTAAAATCAGCTATAATTCACAATTTTATTGAGCTGGAGGCTAGTTTTTGAAAGATTTATTTGGAAAAGACAACGAGAGTTTTTTAATGGTAGAAGCTATGTATAATACTATTCCGGAAATCACCACATTTGCTCATCAGACTTCTTTTTATTAAATTAATTACATTTCTTTTTCATCACCACTTTTCCCAGGCCTTGAACCAAGGAGCTCGGGGTTGCAGCGCCAACACGTTACATGCTGTGCTTAGCTTGTATAGTGGACAATTAGTGTTTTACAGTCAGATGGCATAGTGTTTTACAGTCAGATTGCATGTGTAAGAAAATATAAAATTTTTTTTTTAAATATGTTTTATTTATAATGATTGGACATAAAAATAAATAACTAAAGAATGGAGGTTATTTTTTAATAGGGATTTTTCGCAAGATCACAGGTGACTGCTCTCAAACTGCCATTTAAATTTTGTTCAGTATTATTTGCCATTTCATTATAAAAATACTCAGCCCGGAATAACGTTTACAAATCGTGCAGCTGTATTATCAAAATCAGCCATCTGTGAAAAATATTTTTCGTGCACTTAGGCTATTTTATGAGTCGTCATATTTTTATAGCCATCACCAAATTTTAGTCTTAATTTACTCTAATTGATGACCCGCGTTCTATTCGTTCACATCCACATGTTGTAAATTGAGGAGCGTAATCTAGGCGACATTTGGTTTTAACAAGACGGCCTTATTGAGAATATATTTTGGTGAGCGTTAAGATTCTCGGTTAAATCGTGTGATATCACACCATTGAACATTTTACTTTGGCGTTAAGTGAAGTCCAAAGTCTACGAGGATAAACCGGCTACGTTAGAGCGCTTGAAAGCCAACATTACACGCTTTATTCATGCCATACACGCCGATTTACTCGTTCGCGTCATCAAAAATTGGAACACCAGAATGGGCTATTTGAGACCCAGTTACGACCAATATTTCAAAGAGATTATTTACAAAAGAAAAATTTTGTTCTTTCAGACGATAATAAAGGTTTCATCGAAATAGTTCTACCATGTTTTTTATTTAATTAAAAAAAGGAAGCGATGAATCACCATTTATTTAAAAAAAAAAAAAAATTCTCAATCTGATGAATGTCTTTAATATTTCCCATTTATTTTCGTACTTTTGTTTTACTACCTTAATATCGTTTTAGCCAACATTTTTATTGAGTATTGAAATAACTATAAAAAAAAATAAGTCTGATGAGTTGATGTGCTTCTACCGCTAAACTATTATTTCTCCATAACAATTGTTAGTTTTCTCTTATATTGTCCCTAATGTTCAGAACTTGTGTCCACATACACGGATTTTTGCTATAAATAGTTCGTAGTGGCCTCTGGGGTTGAGCGGGTAGCGGTGCGTGCTATAACTCGTTCTGCCGCTTGGTTCGAAACCCAGCCAGGCCAAGTAAAATCCTAATCTTTAATACAAAAAGCTTTTTCTAATAGAGGTCACTACTTGGAAGGAAAGGGTAAATCTTCGAAGGTATTTCTGTCATGAAAAAGCTTCTCATAAAATACATCTGCCTTTCGGAGTTGGCACAAAACTGTAGGTCCCTCCATTTGTGGTATAACATAAAGACGCACACAACAAATCGTAGGAGAAGCTCGGCCAAACACTGAGCCATATATTGTATGCGCCAAATTATTATTATTGTTTTATTAAATATTTTTTGAGCTTAAGGCCGTTGGGTTAGTGGGAAAAATTATTAAGAAAAAGCAACAATACTCAAAGCGGAATAAGTTATAGTACTATTTCGGAAATCACCACATTTCCTCATCAGACAACATAATGCGCAATACTTAAGCCGGCATCTATTGCTATTATTATTATCAATAGTTCATATAGAAAAATAGTAAAAACAAAAACATAAAAAATGTTCAATATGTAATTTTGCAACATCTATGCTTTATTTCATTCACTTAGTATGCCACTCGCTATTCTAAGTTATAAAAGCTTTTTAAATTGTAATTTCCCACAAGTCGACGCGAAGAACTTAAGGAAACTCTCGACTTAAAGTGGTATTCTGATTGGCTGTACGATATCACGCAATTATGTATGCATGTATGTGTGTGTATGAGAAATGTTAACATGCATTTGTATACATATGTATGTATGTATGTAGGTGGCTTTAACAATCTGACGCGTTGAATATGTATAAAAATAAAAAAAAAATGTGTGCATCGATTGCAAATGCAAGAAGCGACGGCGAACGATGCCATTTAGTATATTCAAAAATATACTCGTGCACTTGCATATTCATGTAAACAAACAATAACAACAGCAGCAGCAGCAGAAAATGGACGACGCCTGCTCTATTTTATAAAACAAATCGCTGGGACTTAAGATATATATGTATATATTTTTAGTGCACTAAAAAAAGGCAACGTACAAAAGTGCATGTATGAAAAAGTTGATATTTGCGTCGGGATTTCAGCGACAGCTGCGGAAAATATGTAGAAGAAGAACCAACGGCAATGCCAACCGTGGCACCTCGCGAAACTTGAGCGGCGGGCGGCCAGCAAACACGTTGCATGTGCCAATAGCAGTCCGTACTTGGAAATGCACGACATGAACTCCCAGTTCGGTGTAACAGCAGCTGCACTACGAGTGTGCAAAGTGCATGATTAGGAACGAACTAGCGATGCTAGCAGCCATGAATGGTTTGCAGACTTGCAGCACGGCGAATAGATTTATAACGCAGGAGTGGAAGTATTCAAAAGTGAGTGAAGTGTGATATGCAAATGCATTGACTGAAAAAGAAAAGAAAAAAACGAAAAAAACGCGATATAATAAACTGTGGAGCGTAATGTTGAGCGCGTTGGCGGTAGGTGGTGTAATATTAAACCGAAGAAAGTAAAAAGTATAAACTTCCATTAATGACACTCTCGTTGTTTACTCAGCTTATTTGTGATATGAGCGAAGGGTTTAAAGTACCCAAGATGCTAAGGTTTATGGTATTTGCGACCAAAATCGTAATTGACACCACATTTGCATTTTATAGTATCGTTTATTAGTTAGAGTGGATAGCTTTAGCTGTGGCTACCTTTGCTTCGATTTAATACGCGATTATCGTAAAGGCCAATTTAAGAAAATCATTTTGCAATAAAAACAGTGAGTGTATCTGTGAATTTATCCTTCCCAGCAGCTAAATGTTATGAATTGTTAAAAAATTTAACAAATAATGTAAACACGAATATTTTAATCTGATCAGCATAAAATGTTTCTCCTAACCCTGCATCAGGTAAGAGTGTCTCAGGGCACTTATCACTTATTTCACCATATAAGATAAAAGATTTCCAAAAACAATCATCAAAACCAATGCGTAGCTTTCCGTAAGATTCATAGTAATAACTTCTTTGAACATTGCAACATTTTTCGGCCATGCGTTTAGTTTATGTCAACTATTCAGTGTGAGAAGTTCAATTGTGAGTATCAAGAATTGTGAAGGCAAAGTTTGTCTTTACTTAGAGTGAATTATTCCATCATTTTAAAACTAAATCGAAGTGAAATACATACTTTTTATTCAAAGGGAAAGGTGTTATACTTATGTTTTGCAGACTTTGCGTTCATTAAAAACATGTAAGTGTGAAATTAGAAGCGAAAAACTGAAGAGTGCCTCAGGGCACCTATGCGCGTTCTGGTGCAAATTTATAGCTTCCTTGCATTGAAGTTTGTGTTATAATTCCGTTACATTATTTCACATTATTTTTATATTTATATAGTGAAAATTAAAGAAATGGCATTTAGATATCCTCTTTGAGCGAGGATAAATTGCTGGAACTTATGAATTCTATTGAGAGTGACGAGGAAAACAATTTTAGCTGTTCTGATGAAGATCCTAGCTATGTGCCTGATGAAATTACTTCAGAAGACGACGAGTTTATTTCAGAATGCCTGGAAAAGATTGACAATAGTGATTTATATATTGTCAACGTAGGTAACATGTCACCGAATATTAGTTCGGCATCACTCGACTTGCCTTCAGCATCATCGACATTGATTTCTATATCCGAAAATAATGCATCCGATAAAAATCCAAAGAAAAGACTACGCTCTCCCTTACCAACAATAAATAATAATGGCCCATGGTGTGAAACATCTGCTGGTGGTTTCTTTGGCGCAAGTAAGAGTTGAGAATTAATTACATTATTGTTTCAAAAACAACTGTTTTATTTAATAAGTTTATAATCAATAAGTAATAATGCAAGCGAGTTTACGAAAATTCAGTGGCGACAGCGATCAATGGAAATGCACACGAATGATGTAACCTTCAGAGGAAACGCTTCTTTACCACTTGAAATCAAAGCTCTTAAGACGCCAAAAGAAATTTTCTGCTATTTTTTTACAAACGAGATAATGCAAATGATGGTTGAGGAAACTAATCGGGCAGCGCTTACTCAAAACATCAACACCCAGTTCAAGACTGATGTTGATGAACTTTACCATTACATTGGAATACTTATAGTATATATGTATGTCTATTTATCGATATCCGAATTTGGGCAGCGATTGGGGGCGTAGTGCCTTCGCGCCGATTCGAAATACTATGACTAGTAAACGATTTAAGGCAATAAAAAGCTTTTTGTCATTCAGGGATGAAAGCGAACGAGTCTCGAAAGGACAGCCCGGTTACGATGCACTTTTTCGCAGTCGCAATTTGGCCAACGAACTCAATAAACACTTTGATTCGGTACCAAAATATGCTCGACTCTGTGTTGACGAGCCGAATAAGCCACCCAAATGGGGAATCAAATTGTTTGTTTTGTGCGATTCTTTTGATTATGCTTACAAATTTGAAATTTACAACGGTGCTGGTGATAACATTGTTTTACCTGGTACACCGGACCTTGTTGCAACTTCAAATGTTGTGGTGCGTTTAACACAAACAGTGACCAATTTTGCGCACCATATTATATATTTCGATAATTTTTACACGTCGCTGCCATTGTTAGTTTACTTGCGAGCGAGAGGAATATACGGTTTAGGAACGGTGCGCGTCACCGAATCCCGAATTGTAAATTTAATACGAATAATTCCGTCAAAAATAAACAAAGAGGTTACTGCACGGAGTTTGTAGGCTCTGCATTTGGAGTTGACATTTCCACCGTTTTGTGGAAAGATAATAGATGTGTACGCTTGGCTTCCACTTACGTAGATATAAAGCCATTTATTAGAATAAATCCCAACTTGCAATTAGCAAAGGCATCCCGTTATCATCGCAAAGCAAAAGGATATATTGAAGTTGATTGTCCACACATAATACGTGAGTATAACAGCCATATGAGAGGTGTGGATTTGATGGATGGAATAATGGGACGTTAGCATATTCAAACAAAGACGCGCGATGCTATAACTCGATTATTTTACCATTTTGTAGACATCGCAGCTACAAACTCTTATATTTTAAACCGACGCATACATGCTGAGAAATGCAATGATTCCAGTAACACCTCAGTCGAAGATCAGAAGTTGCTTCAGTTACCTAAATTCCGTGAAGAAATTGCTGCGGGTCTTGTGTCACACACAAAAAAACGTACAACTGGTCGTCCATGTCTCTATCCGACAACTACAAAAGATAATCCGCAACCAAGTTGTTCGAGAGTTGGTCAAAAAACTAAGCATTCAGTTGATGAGATGCGCTTTGACAACGTTGGTCATTTTCCCAAATGACTTGTTAAAGAAGGGCGAAAGAGATGGTGTAAATTTTGTAAAAAATCGCAAACTCAGTGTATATGTATGTACGCAATGTCATATTAATTTGTGTTGTTCAAATGTAAAAAATTGTTTTTATGACTACCATCGCAAGTAATGGCGATAAGAACAGTTAAGTTAATATATAAATAAAAATGCAACAAACTGTGTAATGTCTTTTTTGGGCTAAAAAGCCAACGGTGCCCTGAGGCACTCTTCCCATATTTTTTGTCCAGGGGTTAAGAAAAATAAAAACGAAACATTCAAATCAGTTTAATTGATTATATAGGCAATAACTGCACACATAAAAATTATGTGGTTTTTGTTTTTGTAAATTTAGGGATTTGCCTTTTAGAGGGTTAAATACTATGTATGTCAACACTAGAGAAACAACCGATACCTTTTTACTTATGTATATGGCCACATTGTGTGTGATAAAAATTGAAATTGGGTTTAAAAAAAATAAATTGAGTGGCAAACACATCGAGCAACATTCTCACTTGAACCGCTAGTAAGTAATGGGCTTCTTTCTGTACGATTAACAAATAAACTTAATCAAATTGTTGGATGTCAAAGCGCAAAGGTGTTCGTCACTCAACATGTTGCAACCCAAAAGGCAAAAGGAGTTCTCACACTCAATTGAAAAAGTTATTTACAGCCTCATCTATTCCAGGAAACCAAATTGCTGAGTATGTGGACTTTATAAAATTAAAGGTATGAAAAAGTAATTTACAGCTTCATCCATTCCAGAAAACTAAATATCTAGGTATATGGACTTTATAAAATTGCAGGGGACATAAGTCATTGCTTAGTCATTGCTTACAGTCGGATGTTCAAATGCCTAATTACTAGGTACTGCCAAGTGAATTGGCACTGACATTTTCTTATATTTTTCGATATTAAGTACGTGATTTCTGCATAAATATTGAGTAAAATTGCAAACAAAATTAAAACGTATTATTCTAAAACAAGTTTGTTTTATTAAGAAATGTATAATTTGTCCGTATTGTCCATTAGCCATCTGGTTTGGAAGTAGTTGTTGTAGATGCTTTATTTTAAAATCAAAATAAAAAATATTTACAACTAGCGTTTTTGGCAGTAATTGGATTATAATGATGGGATTGTCATAGAATGCACGTAGTTTTTCGCTTTTCTACAATCCCCCATTGGCTCTTTTCAGGGACGGATGCAGGGGAGGGGTCCTGCGTGTCTGGAACCCCCCTCCCCCCAAATATCGGTGGTCTCAGAAAATTTCAACCGTGTTTTCAAATTCATAGCACACACAAAAAATTACTCTAGAGACAAAAACATTAAAAATTATTACCCAGTAAGTGGAATATAAATGGATTGCCTTATTCAAATGGAATTTAATTGATTTTTTTTGCGAATTCTCAGTTTAAAAAAAATAATTACAATATTGTTTTTTTATCTTTGATTAACTTTAATTGTGTTGTGCATATAAATGAATAAAATAAGATATAAATATCGCTATTCTAATGCCCTTAACTGCTGGCGTCTATTGTAGTCGCTATACAAAAAGTCGTCGATAAAATCCGTGGAATGATATTTGATGACCGGAGAATGAAAGTGCGTGAGGTGACTGAGGTTCTAGGCATCTCAACTGAGAAGCCACATCACATTTTACACGAATATCCGTGCGATGGGTGATTGCTTACACCCGAAATAAGCGCGAATGTACACGTGCGTTGTCACCATGGCGAAAATTCATGCGACTATTTTCTATTTCCAAACCTGAAGAAATGGCTGTGTGGTAAGAGGTTTTGGGTCAAAATAAATTGATTGGAAAAAAAGCTGGATTAAGTGTAAAGAGTTAAAAGGAGATTATGTTGATAAAGAGAATGCTTTTTGCCGAAAAAATATATTTTATTCAAAAAGTTAATAACTTATCAAACCGCCGTCATAATTTGCAATTTTACAAACACATTTAACGATTTTTTTAAATCAGTGCCACGTTGCCAGTCACGGTGGCTTCGAGTGAAACGGTCCTTTTCTACTTTACGGAGATTAAGGACATATCTGGGCCGTTAAATATTCATCGAGACATTGAGGTTACTAGTGACCAAATACTAAATATTTTGGCAAAGAAAAAGAGGAGAATCGATAAAGCACTTTATATCCCTGAAGTTTTATGATTCTACTGATTCAAATGGTATAATCATAGTCAAACGATGGCTTTATAAAAATGCATTCCATATTTTACTCAATATTTGTATATCCATATTTATAATGGATTATAATTAAATATCTCAAAATATGCAAAATATCGTAAAAAGTTGAAAATAAATGGACCCCCCCAAAAATATATTCTGGATCCACCCCAGGCTCTTTTTAAACGGTTTTACTTTAAACGCGGATTTTTTAAACACACAACAAATTTCTCTCCCAGTGAACCGCGTTAAAAAGAGATCGACTGGGTATAAAATATTTTTAATAGAAACATTAAACATAATAATGTTTGATTCTAAAAAAAATCCTTTTATTTTATAGGCGACACCCTCAAAAATTACGGGTTTCGTTACGTGCAAGTATCGAGTTACTACTAAACATAAAAAATTAAAAATCTATAACTAATCCGACAGCACTGACTAGTTTGTCCTTACAGGCAAGTACTGATCTATTCATCCGCCAGTTTTGACTAGTTTTGTTTATGTAAGTTAAAGAATTATTTTTACTTGTTTGTCTCCAAACCAAACTTGACATGGGATCAGAGAACTTAAATAAATAGAGAAGGTGCAAACGACTCAGTAAAAAATATTCCAGTGAATTTTTAACATGGCTGAAAGGTTTACACCACGGAATTTAACATTACAGCAACAGAGGCATGGTTTTTGGTGTTAGCTTACAGAAAAACAAAAAGTCGAATGTTTAGAAGCATATAAATGATTCAAGCATGTTGCAGGAAACTTGTTATAATTATCTAACTAGGAACATTTTTTTAATTATGGATATGAAAACATACACAAATGTACATATATACATAAGTAATTACATATCAAGCTGGATTCAATAAGGTGGCGTTAACCGCATATAAGTAAAAAACCAACATGTATTTTGTTTTTGCTTTTTGGTGAGCATTATGTCAAATACCATGAGACATTTATATTAGCAGCCAATCAGAACGAAGCATTTTGACATAATGCTCACAAAGCGAAAAAACCAGTTAACCGTTAAGGTCAGTGTCACAGTTTGTCACATACGAGTATGTATATTTTGTCAAATTGTCCTCAATTTGCATTTTAAATAGAAAACCCGGTAACTTTTGTCTATATTTAATATAAAACTAATTTTTCAAAATATGTGAGAGATTCAATTATAAAAGGTTAGGCAAATAATGACATTCGAATTTTGGCACTCCCTTATAAAGGGTTGTTTTACGTAGTATGGAAAACGGGTTAGAATTTTTTCCCTTTCTTAAAAAGTAAAAAATAGTAAAATGTTATTGATTTTTTTAACCAGAAATTTCGAAGGCATTTTATTTATATTAACAAATATAATAGCTACGCTTACAAAACATAATTACGTAGATACTTACCAGAAATTTTTTTTTTAATTTTTGACCAGAAAATACATTTTCAATTTATTTGCCCCATGAACTAAAAGGCAATAATTTCGATTGATCATAAAACATTATCTTGAAATATTTAAGCTATTTATTCGCTTTATTCCTTTTATTTACATATATACCATTGACATCAGAATTGTTCTTAATATTATGACGAACCCCTGGCGAAAACCATAATAATTCAAAATTTAAGAAAATGAATCTTTATATATTAAAATAAAAATAAATCAAACTTCATAACTCAAGAATTTATTTCTTACAAGTTCATGTTTTAGGATGATTATCACATTATGCCACATAAACTTATTCCTTCTTGAAATGACAAAACTTTCGAGTCCGCGCGTCATTTATACTCATTTACATGAAATATTTACGATACGGAGTCAGTCTTGTAATTAGAAAAAATGCTGTCTGTAAAATCCGGATTTGAACTTACCGTTTACGCGGACAAAAGAAACAAAAAGTGTTCCTTGTTAGTTTTTGGTATTAAAAAGTTTTCAGGTTACTACTACTTATATTTTTAAGAAGCAACACGGTTGCGATGCTAAGGGAGCCGTTAGACAAAAAGTGAGGGAGCTAGCTGCTTATTTCACCGGTCATTTCACATAAAACGAGACGGCTTATAAATATTATTCATATATTTTATATCGAACATTGAATACAAAAGTAGACAGACTACTCATATGCATATCAACATATGTACAAACATTAATGCGTTAAAACATATGTATATGTTTCAATATGCACTTGCAACATTTATAACAGAACAACCTAACCAGGAAATGTTAAACTAAAACTTATGCTAGTATCTCTGTTAAATCAATGTTGAAATGTTATTTTTCCGAGGTGAGATTCCGTGGTCTAAACGTTTCAGACTTCACCAAGAGCACTGGAAATTTGCACCTTCTCATACATTTAAGTTCTCTGATGGGATGACGGAAAATCGTTCCAACAAAAATCAACAATTCACCCTGTCGGACAACAAAAAGAAGAAAACAATATAATTATTTTTACTTTGCTTTAAAAAAAAATATAAAAAATTAGGGTGTCCTGTAAATATGTTCAAATTATATTTGTATTTTAATTAATTTATCTTAAATATTTACTTTTTCTCAGCAGCATTTGATTACTTTACACACAAACGCTTAAGCATCCAATTGCTGTTTGGCTCTTTTGAATTTTGTGATAGAAATTTTTCTACAAAGTATACTAAAACTCTTTTCAACCAACCAGCTTTGGCGAAGATTCATAAAACTAAGCTGACATCTTATACTCATCTTACAAAAAGCAAATGGCGCCTGCTTGCTGCCATATATTTATGTTCACTTGTATGTACTAGATATGTAGAGATAATATGGTTACTCATGAATATGAGCAATTCGTTTTATGTTTAGCCGTGCAAAACTTAGCATCATAAAGTATTTATCTGCGTGCAGCGTTCGCCTAAACAAATTGCTATGATTCAAGGCTGTTTAGCTGACAGAAACACTAACAAAATTTACGATTAAGGTGCATTAAAAGCTAACAGTTTCCTTGCTAATCAGTTTGTCTTACTTCTCGTCGCGTTTATCCACACACACACACACACACAGGCACACCCATTTGCGTATTACGTATACGCAGTGTATGCCACATAAATTTGTGTTGTGTCTACTCAAATATTCATAAGCAGTTGCACCGGCACATACAATTTAAACTTTTACTTACTACTCCTATTATTATTGCATTTGTCATTTCGCTTCTTCTTTTTCGAGTTTTTGTTGCAAGCATATAAATACATACTTATTGTGTGTACAAACTCATTTAGTGCATACAAACAAAAATTGTTATAACGAAGCAAATTTTCTAGAGTTTAAAACAATCTGAACGTGAGCGTTTTTAAAAGAAAAAATAATAAAATTATTTAAATGAAGGACAGGGTGCTTTGCTTTTTTTTTTCAAACCAAAAATAGTTTACTATCTTATTAATGCTTATACTTCGTATGAGAAGATTTTGCGACAATAAATAGTGTTATAAACTTATGGGAATATTTATTAAAAATTAAGTCTTAATAAATAGAATTTTTATATAGAAAATACATTTGATAAAGGAACTCAAATCAAATTTTTTTGCATATTTCAAAAGTGACAGTTTTATTTACTATAACCAAATAAATAATGTATCGCATGCTTCAGTAATATTAAATTTGGTAACTTTAACGAGAAAATTAAATTAATAAAAATGTAAGTTTTTTCAGTTCTGATGCAGTATACTAACAACACTTCAATGAAAACTGTGTTTTAAATTGCATTAAGATTCTTATACGTTTGAAATTTTGATATATCTAAGTAATTCTAAAAATTATTTATGTGCATACATACAAAAAATAAAGCAGAGAAAACTATGGTCGTGCAAATTAAATTATAAAGTAATACAGTAATTCTAAAAATATTCACTAATAAATTAAATTCAAAATTTTTTTTTTCGTTTAAATTCCATTTTGAAACAATTTACTGTATAACCTAAAAATGTCTAAAAATAGTATGTTTGCAAAAATGGTGAGAAATTCGACGACCACTTATGCACGCATATTAAATCTAAAAGGTAGAAATCTGTTCAGATAGCTGCATCCGAATCACGTGTGCAAAGAAGTTTATTTATAATAAAAAATGTTTAAAATACAATTTTTTTTTTACCCACAAAAATAGAGTATTTTCTAAAACATCATAGTATGCAAATGTTAGATTTCTATAGATTGAGTAAGAAGATCGTGAGATCGAAAATTTTTCTACTTTGTAGATCTGCGCTTTGTATTAATTGAACTGTAAGTTTTTTGGTGGGGGTAGTGATATTTTTTTGTTTCAAAGAGGCATTCATTTTATAAATTCAATTATATGTATGTAGTATTGAAAAAATGTTTGAAAGAAATTGTATTTAAAGCTTTCAAATTTGTATTTACATTGTCGTTAAGTACTATTATTGAATGAAGATATGATAAATTTAATTTGCAAGGTAAATTATTACGAGTATTATTATAATTCGACATATACACCGCGACCTCAATTGTGATCTACTCTATTCTGCGTGGTTCTAAGTTAATGGTGACAAAGTTTTAATGTAGCTTAGCACTTCCGCATACATATGTGAGTACTTACCAGGGTGTTCGACTTTTTTGTAAAACCAGGCTTCAAATTACATTTTGAAAACAATCGGTTCCTCATTTTAAAATCAAGAAAAAAATGGGTTAAACCCGTTCTTGTTCTAAGTAAGAAAAAAAAACTACATCAATATAAATACATGTAACTAAATGAAATTATTTCTATGCAAGAAATCTTTTTAAAATAAAATGTAATTTAACGTCCGAATTCAGTAACCAAGATCAGTCTCTAATATACAAGAGTCAGTAAATGCATCCGAACTAGCTGTTTGCGAAAAATAAATACTTTATTAATATTAAGATACATAACTTAAGTAGTAAACGAGCCCAAAATGCCGCTCACATTCGCGATTAAAAAGAAAATTTTTTCGAAGCATGATAATATCATCCCTTACAAAAGTGGCATTCGTATTTGAAAGTATTTTCAAAACTATGCAAAAGCAAACTATGGCAATGTAACAATTAATAGTTACCATGAAATTTGATATTGCAAGAAGCACAGCTTCCAATGAAATAAAAAAAAAAGTTAAAAAACTAATTAACCTATTTCTGATAGTACCAAAAATTTATATGACCAAGTAGTATAAAAATATTTATTTTCTTTAAATTTACTGCACACAATAACTGGTTTCATACCAAAAACCTTACAAAAAGTGTCACAGTAAACTTGGTGTAATTTTTTTATTCTTCATTTCACTCAAATAAAATGGTTTCGTAAATTTTTCACAAAAATCTTCACTAATCACTATTAACAACTGCACACCCTTTAAACGAAATATAAATGCCGCTGTAGTTGCAAATATTTACCATATTGTATGTATACTTACCGACTTGTAAATAATAAACTTAAAATCACTGTTGAAAACAAATATCTCTGTTTGTTTGTGTTACGAGTAGCGCGCTGTTGAGCTCACCTGGCGGTGCGAGTCTAAATAAATACAATGAAGCTCCGGCGGCAGAAGGCATTGTCATATTTAGTTAATAAGTTTTTGTTTATACTCGTAAACCTAAGAGGAGTGTGGTGTAATATGTTGCAGCTTAGCGGTGGCGACGCAACAGAGCGATATGATATCCAACAAAAATCACGCACACACACACAAATACATACATACATACATATGTACACACTACTCTGCTCGAGGATAATGTCGCATAACTGACGGCCTGACTTTTCACGATTTCTCATGTGGCTAGCATACCTGACTGTCACTACAAGCGTCTTCTGAGTATTGCTGTTGTTGTTGTTATTCTTATACTCCACCACTTTTACAACATTTGCATTGCAGTTGCCTGTTATAGGGCATGTGGAATTACCAAGTTTCTTTGGTATTCTACGCGTATGTATGTCACAGTTACTTTCCATGCATTGCCTTTGTTGTTAACGTCCTCGCCAAAATATTTTCAACGCACCTCTGCAAGACTTTACTTCATTTTGCTCTGCTATGGAAACTAGTTTAATTCTTTGTTATTTCTGCTTCTTTTTTTGTATGCTTCTTTCAAGTTTTTTACACTAACCTTAACTTTCGGTTACAATTTGCAACTTTCCTGCAGGAGTTACGGCAAGTTGCAACAACCAGTAACTGACACACTTTTATTACTAAATTTCTTTAAGTAATTTGTTTGCGTGCATGTTCATATGTATCTTTATAAGTATGCATGTATTTCAAAAACTAGTAGGGAGTTGGAAATTCTCAGAATACACTTCAAATAAGAAACTGTATTTAAAAGGACTTAAATTAGTATCTACGTACATTTTAGGTAGATTATGAAGATATTATTTTTATTATTATACGCTGCAGCAACAGTTGTTGATATGAAATACAAAAAATAAAAAATAAATCAATAAAGGAATCGAACTCGAAAAAGTACCACGATCAAGCGATTTATTCATTCTTTGCCGAAAAGGTATCGACATTCTTACATAGATTTGCATGTATTTAATATAGTGAACGGATTTTTTTAGATATTAAGACGCACAACTCGAGGCAAATTCAAGTAGCGAAATAGGCAGGAAAAAGTGAAGGAAATTAAAAATGTGTCAAAAAGTGAGATACGAACAGCAAAATGGATTTATTATTGAATATAACAATTAAACTAATTTTTGAATTTATGATTATATTTAAATGTTTTTTTTTTTGTTCTTGTCATGTTGCATCATGATAACACAAGAGAGACAAAAAAACGTTTGATAAAATTGGATTCCGGTGGCGATAAATCGGGATATTTATTTTATCGAAGCCACTCTATCTGTTGTCAGAAAAAAGGCAATTTTCCTTATATCCGTTCCCTATTTATATATGTATGTACATACATACATAGTTTACACACACACGTGCATAAATTACGCATCTTTCCCAAGTCGCACTTAGGTATTCCAATTTTGTGTATATGTACTTTTGCATATAGAATTCATTATAAAAATTGCATTAAATTTAAATTTTCTTGTAAAAATGATCACCACGACGACAACAACTTGAACAACTTAATGCATATAAAACCTATGAAAACACTCGCTTACGCACTTTAAATAGAAACATATTTTACATTCAATGAAAAAGGAGACGAAAACATCCACTTCAGTGAGAAATGCTGGCGGAGCAGAGCAGCACTGTAACTAAGGGAATATGTTGAAGTGTTCGCAAGAAGAGCATAAAATTTACGTACATTCAGTGCGTTAAGTTAAAACAATTTCTACTATTCGAGTGAAATGAGTGCAAGGAGTCAACTGAAAGACTCTCATCTACACTCATAGCTTCTTGAATATTTAAGAAACCTACAAAGAATGTGCTATGTAAATACATACAAAGGTATGTCCATGACTCAATCACATTGTGTAAAACTGGTTGTACTCAGTTGGGATGATAAGGATTGTCGTGCCGCTTTGAACTGGAAAGATGGTGCGGGCAGAAACAATATTTAAAATTGAAGAAGAGAGCAGTAGAGGTAGGTCGAAATGATAGACGAAAAAAGTTGGTCTAAAAATAATTTCCGTAGATATGACGACTTTAATAAAGTTTCAACTTCAAAGCAAAATACTGGTATTACAGAAATTACAGCCGACCGAAAAGCATCTGTGGCAATACTCAAATATTTTTGACGACTATCTTACAATTGTGGTAACAAATTTTTCCACGGACATTTTAATATCAGACAACGCCTAATTTCTAATTTTCACTGGAATTGCAGCAAATGGTTTACTTGATCAAATTGCTTGCAATTTTTAGGAAAAAGCCCCTTAAAAAATTTTGATACTGCGCCCGCTGTTGGTGACAGAGGTAAGAGACGGCCTCGAAGTGACCAAGCAATATAGTAATTGGGACAACAAAGGTTTCTTGTACATATTCACCAATTAATCAACACTTATTAATTAAAAAAAAAAATGTGACTTACCAAATTTTCTTAAGATAAATTTTCGTATTTAATTTTTGACTCAAAAATTCAACACATGGTTAAACTTTCTATCAACACTTAAGCCTTTATAAGAGCATGATAATGATTTAGCTCACAAATAAATATTAATAATTAACGCTCTATCGTTAAAGTCTGTCACAGGGCAGCTATGCTGTTAAATTGAAATGCACAGCACGTAAGTATATTGTTTTAGTTGCTACAAATGCCCAGCTGTCACTTATTCAATAATTATTAACTGTTAAATATTCATTAGAACATGGAGGTTAGCTTTGCTTTGCTTATATTTTCAGTTTAGTGCAAAAAGTCAGCGTAATAACGAAACAAATTATTGTGGGAAAAGTTGCTTCTTTTTAATTAAATTGTGTCGCATCAGATAACTTGATTCGAAGCAGGAAAATTTCGGTGAGTAACATTGATATTAAACTTAAATATGTAATGGCGGCCTCAGGGCAGCTATGCCAGGTTAAGTGCAGCTCTGCGTTCATACTATATTTCATTGCTTGACTCCACCTACTTATTGTAAATGTTATATTTTCCAATACCTCAATAGGAATGAATGATAAATACTCACTCATGGATTTTGCGCAAACTGACGAAGAAGTCGATTTTTGCAGTGACAATGACTTGACAGACCCAGACTGCGTTATAGATGACGTAAATGATTTATGCATAATCCATTGCATCAGGGAAATGAACGATGCTGATTGAACTCCTGTTTTAATTGAAGGCATTAATACCTCGATGAATATAAGTTCAATAGATGACGACTAATCAACATCAACATTCGCCCCAAAATCGTCAAAAGCTCATGCTTCGACACCAGCGGTATCCACGATAAAATAATATCAGTTTTCAAACCACGAAAAAGAGCACAGTCACCCCTACCTTCTATAGATAATATAGGCCCTTCGGTATTGCCTTCTGCAGGTGGCTTCACTGGTTCAAGTGGTAACTATTCGTATATATCTCGTGACTCAAAATAAGGATGTGTTGTTTATTTTTAGCCATATATGATATGCAAAAGGGCTCAAGAGAGTTTTCTAAGATTATATGGAAATATAATGAAATGCAATTGCATTTAAACTAGGTAGCTTTTCGAGGAAACTCCTTGCTACCTTCCAGAATTCATCAGCTAAAACACCAATGGACATTTTTATTTTTTTTTTTTTCAAAATAAATCTGGCAGTTCGAGCAAAAAACGTTAACACTAACCTTTGAACAGATGCACACAATATTCGTCATTATAACGGAATACGAATTTATATGTCAGTATACCGATATGCAAATCTAAAAAGTTGCTGGTCCAAAACGCATTTATCCCCATTTTAAGAACTACAGTCAATCGAAAAATTAAAGGATATCAAGAGGAATTTATTATTCCACGACGAATATCAGCGTATAAAAAAAAGGGCAGCCCGGATACGACCCGCTGTTTCGCATTTGCAAACTAGCTAATAAGATAAACATACAATTTGATTCCATTCCCGAAATAGCTCGATTATGTTGTGTGTTGACAAACAAATGTGCAGCACGAAACAGAACACCATCTGCGGCACCCCACAAATGGGGAATTAAATTATTTGTCCTATGCGATTTAAACGGCTTTGCTTATCGGTTTGAGATTTATAACGGTACTGGCGATAATATTTAATCACCAGAAATGCCCGATCATGGGGCCGCTGCTAATTTAGTTGTGCGTTTATCGCACAATTTTTATACTTCGCTGCCTCTATTGGTATACTTGCGTGAAGAGGAATTTATGACCTAGGCCCTATACGTATGTACCGAATTCCAAACTGTAAGCTTCGATCGGATAAAGTCATAATGGATAAAAAAAAGAGGATATTAACTGAATTTGGTTTTGGCATCAGTACAGTTTTGTGGGAAGATAACAAAGCTGTGCCTTTGGCGTCTACTTATGTTGGCCTCAATCCAATTTTAAAAGAGGCTCATACGAAACAATGAGTTATGGTGCCACGATACAATAGGAAAAAGAAACAGTTTATTGAAATAAATTCTTCTCAAACAAATCTGATCAATGTTCACCGCAAGCTAGTTCTATTATTGGTAGGAGAGCTAAACATCCTGTACAAGTTGTTCAATATACTGAACAAGACGACTTTCAAATTTGGCTAAGTAAAGAAGGAGGCAAAAAGAAATGTAAATGTTGCGAATCACTACAAACCCAATGTGTTTGTATAAATTTCTTTTACGACTAACACCATCTTAAATAAAAATAAAACAGTATTTTATAAAGCATTAGTCTCTATTTTCTTCCCTAACCGGGCAAGGATGCCTTGAGGCAGCCTTCCGTTTTTTCTCCAATAAAACATTATTTTCATTCGCTATTTGCGAAATATGATTTTTTGAGCTAAAGTTTGTCAGAAAAAAAAATTCTCGGCTCCAATGGCCTACTACTCAGCTTTTGAAAGATAGAGGGTTAAATATGTATGTACGAGTACATCTTAAAAATTTAAACACTAAATTTAATTATAAATTATGTAGGAATATATTTCTAAAGTGTCAGACATGAGACAAAATTTAAAATGTTGTACAATGTGCAATTAAATTTAAAAGTGTGAAAAGTGCTTTAGCAAAGCACACATGTTTGTACTTTCATATATATTGAACTAAATATGTATGTTCGTTGTTATTTTTAGTTTTAAAGTGAAGCGAATAAATGCATTTGACAGCGCCACATTGGCGAATGCAATTAAAGTTGCAACAATTGAGAAACTGAAGTGGAAAAATTGTCAACGGCCATTTATTAAAATGCAAACAAGCAAAACAAATGCAACGAATAAAATTCACTCGAGCAAAAGAGTAATTGCAACAAAATGTAAAAGTAGATATTTATATATGTATCACGTATAAACATTCATGTGTACGTACATGAGCGCGTGCTTATTTATCACCAATAAAATATAAATTAATGAAGATTTATTCTTAACACTTTAGTCTAAAGTTTAGACTTAGATACAAGAGCAATTAAAATAATTTTTATGTAAAAATATTTGGCACGTTAAATCAATAGTTTCTATACAGATATATTTTACAAACAAAAAAAATTTCTGCAATTGTTCTTGATTACTTCTATGATATTTTTCCCGACTTCGAAAAAAATTCGGAGGATACACTCTGCTCTTTTATTTTTCTTTATTTCAATAAAGAAAATTTTCAAACCGAACTCAATTATTTCAAAGAAGACTCCCTTTTTTAAATTTTGCGTCTATCCAAAAACTATTTAATAAATTTTCAAAAAAAATCTTAACTTTTTTTTCACTTTTCAAATTTCACAAAAAGCACCCAAAAACAATATTTTATAATTTAAGTTTTTACGCAAACTATTTAAAAATTTATATTTTTTTCAATAAAGAATTTTCAAGCAAACATCAATTTTCATATTAGTTTTTTAAATTACGTCTTATCAAAAATAATCTAATAATTTTTCAATATCATTTTTAACTTTTTTCGAAATTAAAACAAAAAAAACTTCATTTTTAAACAGAATTTTCGAAAAAAAAAACATTTTTTAAAACTTCATAAAAGCACCCAATTTTTTTTTTATTTTACGTCTTTTAAAAATTTATTTAATAATATGCATTTTTTTTGTTTTCGGCCTTATAAATTTTTAATAACTAACAATTTTATTGAGCTCGAAGCTCAAATTTTTTTCGAAATTAAAGAAACAACTTTTTAATTTATCCTTTGTGGCTTTTAGCCCACTCTATTTTAGTAAATAAAGTGGCAGTTTTGGGTCACAAAAATTCGCGCAAGTTTTTTTATATCGATTTAACATTGGTTTCCATATACGTTGGAACCAAATATAATTTTATGTGAGACAAAAACACTCAACATCTTTGACTAAAGAAAATAACAAAACTCAGCACTACCCCTTATCAACTGCATACTTAAAAAATTTTAATTTCAATATTTCATTTAGAATGTTTACTCGTAATAAAAGAAATCTTAAATTAATAAAATAATTAAATTACTAAAAAACACAAACAACAACCACATAAGCAAGTTTAAATAGCGGCTGACCAGCTGCTCTTGTTTGTAGCTGGTTTGTTTAAGGGAGATGGAAAACCCCAATAGTCCACTCGACAAGCGTACCGCAGCATGTTGGATCTGCAAACCGAGGTTCCTTGGTTCAAACCTGGGGAGCGTTGATAAAGAATAAATGAAAATTAATAATAAAAGGAGTCCTATGAGGAGAAGTAGCAATCTCCAAAATAGCTGCTATAACTCCACCACTAAAAATTTTTGTTGTTATTTCCAAATAAAATATTTCGTAAATTGGCCTAGAGCTCAATAAAATTGTCAAATATTAAAAATTTTATTGTTAAACGAAAAAGATTAAAGTGCCTACGATCCCGCCAGCACACCTACACGTTTTGGTACCACGCGGATTAAAAAATTCCCCTACTCTAACCAACGTGTTGAATCTAGGAATCTTAACAACTTGCGTATCTTTACTCTGGTCAGATCGCTTATGTCGCTGAAGATCTGTGATCCCAAGAATTGTCTTCTTCTTGCCCATAGTGTGTGCCTGTTATTATTCCTTAAGCTAAAGACAGGTCTCCCCTGCTCAGCACGAGAAGATCTGTTCGCAAGCTTTGAGACGTCACTGCAGCAGTGAAGAGATTGCGCCGATCCATGAGATCCATTGGACCACCTGTGTCTATTAAGGCCCTGGAGGTGGAGGGAGGAACGATAGTGATAGAAAGGGCAAATTTTCTCAGACATTGGGCGACATAATGCAGGAAAAACATAAAAAGTAGATAACTGGACCACAGAAAAAGGTCTGCATGTGAAGCCAGACAAAACCGAACTTATTCTTTTCACAAGGCAATATAAGTATAAATAAATAAATAAAATAAACTATCGTGGACACAGAACGTCCAGGAGCGCAGTAAGAAGATATCCTTCCACAGTTGTAAGTGAGCCATCGGGAAAAACGGGGCTTATCTCCCAAAATCATGCACTGGATCTACACATCAGACCAACCTCGCTATACGAGGCATTGATGTAGTGGCCAAGCCTCAATTAGAAGGCCTCACCGAAAAAGCGGAGTTTTTGCATTTTTCAAAATTATCCGTTTTATGGGAGGTGGGCGTGGTTATTAACCGATCTTGACCATTTTGAATACCAACCTACCCTGTCCAAAGAGCAATATATGTACCAAATTTTCAAAATCTCAATTTTTAATCAAGTTATTGTAACTACGGACAGACAGTAAATCAATTCCTCTTTTCATTCTGATCATTTTAGTATATATATATGTCTATATACATATGTCTCGATTATTTTTTGCTGTTACAAACAACCGTTATGCGAACAAAGTTATAATGTTCTTGTGTACAAGTACGCTCGGGTATAATAAACCATTCAGACGCAGCAGATCTTTTAAGAATGTGCTTTGAAGTTATTTTGAAAAATTTCACTCCTGTCGCACTACAGTTCTTACTCCAAATCATATTTGCTTACAGAAAAGTAATGGATTTTTTATTTCTAGGCTAGTTATTCTTGCTAAGTTTAATAAAAACATAAAAGTCTGAAATTAGATGTAAAATAAGCTGTTTATTTTAACCAGAAGAATAATAACAACTTTGGTACTTATGAAACTTTGAATTGGGATAACAAGAATATCTATCTCTACGCACATGTTTAAGCCTTGACATTTTAATTTTGTGACTCCATCTTACCGGTTGTTCAAAAACTTGAAAAATAAAATCCGCTTTTCTATATCAAACATAAAAGGAATCAATCGAGCCAATTAAGTCACAGGATTTTCCTACCAGACCTGTTGGCAGAACAAGAGTTAGTGGGCTCGCGCTATAAATAAGTGAACGTTTACGTTCTACAGTAAAAATCATTTTGTGCTACACTGCGTATGAGTGCTTTACTTTTATTTATGCACAGCTGTTCGGGCATGTTTATATGCTCCGCTCACTTTTATGTCAATGCCTCGCGTTTATGTTTTTATAACAGCGTGTGTGTGTGTGTGTGAGTTTGTTTATTGCTTTTAATTATTGAAGCATTTGTTGGTTGGTGGAAAGAGAAAATAGAGTGCGAGCAGCGTATAGCAGCTGCGATATGTGTTTTTACAAAGAGGTGAATAGACTTTTCTGTGCAACGATGCTTTATGGAAAATTGAGAATTTGCGTACTTTTGCAATTTCGCCACAATATTCATAAAATTGTTATTTTTTTCTCAACCACATTGCTTTTTGCTAGCCGCTTTTGTTTGCTTCACAATATTTTGCCATTTGGCTATTGGCCGACGGCAATTTTCGCTTGTTTAAATGCATTCGCAAACTGTTTGTCGATGGCGTTGCACTGTAATCGACTGTGCTCATATTCAAGGGCATATTGCGAGAATTGTGGTTTTCAAAACACTTAAATATGCAGCACTCATAGTTCGCAGGTATGGTTTCAATGTGGTCGAAAAAGTAAATTTGCAATTTTAATGTTTTACTTTCATAGGATTTTTCTTTATCGGAAAAATAATATAGATTTTTTTATTAATCAAAATATAATATCCATTTTTTGATAATTTTAGCACAGTTGTCTATATTGGCTATTCCTGGAAAAGAAAAACTCCTTAAAACGAATTTAGTTATACATTTTTTTTTTTGTTAATAAAAAATAAGGGGTTTTCTGTTCTATATGTAGAATAATTGAAGAAGCGAGAGAATAACAATTCCAACTTTACTTCTGTTAATTTTTTTTTACCACGTTCATCTATAGAACATCAGTAGCACACCTGATTTTTCATTTTCCCAAGAAAGCGATAAAAGTTCATATGAATCACAGAAATATTATAAGAGGTTTTTCAAGTTGAATTATCCCATTTTAGCTACTAAATATACAAAGAAGTTTGTGCAAATATAACCTAGCAAAATTCAAATGGCTTATTTTGAACTCAAATTCGCAAAGCACTGTACATGCACTTTGTAAATAAAAGTTGTTAAATTCAAATGCATAGATATTTAAATGTGTTTGTACACATATACAAAAAAGCAACAGCTCATTATGTTATTTTATTTTAAATAAATAACGTTTAACTCTCTGTAATTAATGTGGAAAGTTTTGATTATTAATTCAATATCATACTCACTTCCAAGCGTACCAAATTTAAAAACTTATATTTTATAGCTTTCAATTGAACTTAACTACTTAAATATTTTATTTTATAGCAACTCCCTAATTTGTTAGAGTAAAGCGCTTTCAAACGTTTTTGTTTTTTATTTTTCAATGTAGGCTGCCTTTTAATAAGGCGGGAAATAATCTACTAAAGAGCATTCAAATAAGCAGCATATAGTAAAGCTTTTATAATTAAAACTAAAGTAAGCATTTACTATTTATACACAAGTAAATATATGTGTGTGTGTATGACTGTTTTATATTCTTATATCAATTTAATTTTATATTTATTTAAATAAAGTTCTAAAGGATTGAAAACGACCCCCGTTGGAGGAATTTATGCATAAATATGTTCCGCAATTTAGTTTACGAAACTGTTGATGAAAAATATTTTAAGATCTCTGTAAAACTTCGTTTTGCCTTACAATTAGGGTAGGGAAGGATGGCAACACAGGAAGCTCTATATCGTAATAAAATCTCGTTTAACTAGCTTCATATTCAGCGGTGACGCGTTGTTTCTTGAGTGAGTCGGGTTATTATCAATTCGATATAACGATAATTTCGTAAATTTTACGAATGTTTAGTTGAATCAGGAGGAAATTTTCAAATTCAACTCGATCCCGAAATTTGGATGAAATCGAAGCTCTTCTAGAATTTTATCAATTTTTTATAACGACATTAACTGTGTTTAAAAATCTCGCAGATGGCGAAGGCCGGATCTAGGTTTCATTAATGGTAATAATACTTTGACGCTTGCTCTATACCTCAGTGTTTGGCCGAGCACAAATGGAGGGACCTTTGAACGGCAGATGTATTTATGATATGATTTTTCATGGCAGAAATACCATCGGAGGTTTGCCATTGCCTTCCGAGGGGTGGCCGCTTAGAAAACAACTTTTCTATGATTAAGATTTTGCTTGACCTGGCTGAGATTCGAACCTCGAACTCAGCGGCATATCGAGTTATAGCATGCACCGCTACCCACTCGACCACAGTGGTTGCATTAATTCTCGCATTTTTTATAATAGGCAAAGGTTTGGTATACAACGAGTACACAGAAAACATTATTGGATAAGCCTTTATGAAGAATTGTTAAAACCTTGGTTTGAGTATCGATTAAAAGTCGCCAACTTTGTAGCGCGCATTCAAACAACTGAACCCCGATATTTTAGATTTGACCATCAAGTAGTTTCCATTGTTCATCTATGAAACACCGAATGACTTTACTTAGTTGTAGTAACTGCAATCGAGATTTTTGCATCGAACATCGTGCACGTTGCTGAATACCGTGCAGCAAACAAAAAACTAATTAGATTACAATTAAAAAAATCGCTCGGCCGGCCCTGCTGCGCTTCATTGGTACTTTGATTGAGCGAAGTTTGAAAATTTTTTTTTTAACAAAACTATCGCGCGAGTTAATGACGTCATCACAAGGCACAACGTTTCCACAACCAAAACATGCATTATCAAGAAATGCATTATCAACACGTAAACAACAGATAAACATGCATTACCGAGAAATGCATGTAAACAACAAACAACTGACCTGCACATAAGCAACGGACAATCATTGGAACAATAGAAATGCACTATCACTACAAACAATAGATATCTACACTCGTAAACAACAAACAACTGACAATGGAATAATCCACTACGATAACTACCACCACATCTCAATAGTATAAATAGAACTAAGAATTCAAAATGTAAGACAGTTTTTAGAAGATCAATAAAGAGCACGCATTTCGGCGTAGCGATAAAAGATATTTTTTTAAACTCATATCGTGTGAACGATATTAACTCGCGCAGTGTTCTTCGATATACATAGTTAGAAGGAGAGATCATTGTATTATTTGCAAAACCCTTCCATCCAAACACATACATACACATCCGCAAATTCCTTCATAAGGAATGAATATTGTTTATATTTTGATTTTGTTTACGATACAGCTGAAATTTTGTATTAATGACTTGAAATTACAATGGATTATGAAAGAAGAGGTTAAAGGCTTCCCATTTTTGGACATTACGATGTGATTCATGCAGTTTATACATATGTATGTTACAACATGATCGGCTGCTGGATGTAAAATTTGCGGAGAACAATTTTTTTTGTAATTTTCAACAATCTAGATGGACATTTTTTGTGCCATTTCCAAGCAAGATTTTTGTTACTCGCTTGGAAATGTCACAACAAATACATAAGCAAGGTATAACGTAGTATGTTACTCACAATAAGTCTTAAGTTATTTACAATTGATTATTCTAGCAGTATCAAACTTTAGTATTCTCCTAAATTGGAATGTCATAGTTATAAAAACCAGGGTGCTGGTTCAGAAAATCATTGCATACAATCTCTCACTAACGAAACAGTAGACAATGCAATCGCGAACGATGGTTTGCTTGAGAGTTAATCGCGAACTATTATAAGAAGATCGCATTTTTAATCGATCGCGATTGCATTTTTAACGACTCATTAGAAAAAGCGTGGTTGCAAACCATTTTTGAATTTAGGCTGTTGTAATACGAATGAAAGCAAGTTAATATTTATAATTATTTTCTTAAATATTGGGTTTTTTTTCAAAATAAAAATGGGCAAAGTTTCAAATATTGACAAGACAAAACTTGTTGCATATAATACGGACACCAATTTTTTAAAGTGCCTTTTGTGCGAAAAACTACTTAATAGAATATAATAGGAAGCATTAAACGGCATTACAAGACACAAATTTGATGAAGTAATTCCATCCACAAGTGACAATAATATTTCGAAACGTCAAGGCTCCAAACAACTCGAATTAAAATAAAATAAACAAGAATTTTTGAAGTTTTGTGTTCGAATGGTAACTTTCAAAAATATTCTATTTCGAATCTTTGATGACGAACATTATTTGAAACAAATAATTGAACCTTATGAAAATCTCTTTAATTTGCACTTTTTTTTTTTTTTTTTTTTTTTTTAAAGATTTCCTTTATTTACAATCTGTCCGAGGACAATAAGCAAATTGTATAATACTACAATAAGTTAACCTAAGTTGCTATACTCCAGCGAGTACAGAACTAATATACAAAAGTGCATGTGAGGTATATGTACATACTTATAAACAACTTATTTTCTATATGGCAAATCTAATATATGAAGCCGCTTAAGACGGTTAATTTCGTTTGAGTCATCTAATAGGGCTATTGCAACTGGGTTAGTATGATAACTCAATCTATTAAAGTAATTGCTACTGAATCTATTGATTTCATTTTTAACTAAAGCTAAACCTGTATCATTGATGATTGTTTTGTTTGACACAAACCAGGGTGCATTTAAAATTTTCCTAAGTGCAATATTTTGAAATCTTTCGAGAATTTCGATGTTTGAAGTACTTGCACAAATTTGCACTTGAATTCAAAAAATTGTTGAACAACTAAACGTGCCCTCCAGAATTTCAAGAAATTTCCGGCCTCTCTTTTTGAAGCCATGTAAAAGTAATTTTGATTACTTTGTTAAATGAGCCCTTCCGTAGTTTGTGTCAGGATTTTAACACTCACTCCGGCTCTTTTGATATTTCAGACTCACTTTTTTACATAAAGAAAACTATACTCAATCCTCTCAATAATTAATACATACATACATATACATATATTACTATTCGATCAGCTGATGAGCATTTGTTCTGTAGCTGAACAGTTTAAAAATACATATTTTTGCAAATAAAATAAAAGATATTCTAAAAAGAAGTTTGTGCAAGAAAATTATAAGTTTAAATATGGATGTAGCTACTAGAATGGGCAAGAGTATATTGGGAAAAAATATTCAGTATATAAATTATATAAATGTTTCTTACTTAGTTTTATTATAATTTTAAATATAAATTCAATTTGAATTTATTTTTTATACTCTTGAAATGTTTTTATTTTATTACTTTAAATAATAATTTTTTAATTTTATAAACTATTTTTAATAAACTTACATACATACGTAAGTATATATAATTTCCTTGTATTTTGCTTTTTTATTGGAAACAAATGGGGAATTTATTTTTCTGATAGAAGGATACAATTTTGTCAAATTTGAACAGTTGCCTGCATGGAGCTTCCAGGTTGAAGCATATTTATGTATCTTCTGTTGTAAATAAGATTAACATACATACATACTTATGTACATAGATCTTTATACTATGTATGTATGTATGTAGGTATGATTTTTCAAGAACAGGCAGAATGCAGCAATTTATTTTGGTACAAGTTCATGAATGCTGCAAAGTTACATGCACATAATATGTACATACATATGTGTGTATATAATAATTCAGTAAAAAACACTTCTCTAAACGAACAACTTAATGATTGCCTGCTTCTCGTGCAGGTACTAACTATTATACAAAATACGGAGGCGGTTTTTCTGGCAAAGTGATTAGTATGCTATTGTTTTATAAATTAAGATCCTTAAAACCCTCAAATATGCTTCCATTCAAACGTTTCCTTTAAGAAGTGCGCTGAGGTTCGGTAACCCAACAGAAAGAAAATAAAACCAGCGAACGATCGCGAAAGATCGAACTGTCGACGCTTGCAGCGACATATTTTCGTTCGTCATATTTGCGATCGTTCGTATTGATCGTGAGAGATCCTAAATGCTTTTGCTCGCCGTTCAACTTGCTTAAAAGCAACGACTTTTTGGACGCGACTAGTCGCGAGAAAGATCGTATTTTGATCGCCTTCCGCACCCTGACTAAAACTACAGATTAAAGAGCAAACGGTAAGGTTAGGATGTGCTCTTTCTTAGATAAGAGCACATAAAACTCAGACGTTGGTTTTCAAAACGCCAATATACATACGTACTTATTTTTGCAGGTAGTTCTTTTAACGTCCCGAAGACTTTTCTTCCTTTATAATAATAATAATAATTATTCGAATAAGTTACCCTTCAAATATACTCAAATACCAATATTTCGCACAATTAATATTATATTAATTTATTATGGTTCCTTGAACCCGAAAATTTTTAGTTACACTTGTTCAATAATTAAAAAAAAAAGTATAATTATTTTTACAAATGTCGGTTTCTTGAAAAACCACGAACTACAGAGAAGACCTAGTGTAGCCTGAAAATTCTGACTTCAGATTCGGATTTAGCACATTCAAAAGCTTTAGTAACCGTTGAGAAACCCCGTGCCAAAAGTACAATGTAATTGGTAACATAAAAACGCATAAACGACAAAGACAAGGAATAAAAAGAGTTCTCAAATATTCACGTAAGAAACGTTCACGTGTTAGGTAGAAAAAACGCGTATGTGAAGGAGAATCGAGCAACGGGAGAACCGAAGAGAAGCTTTGCAAAGAACTAGCCACGAACGTTCATTTCTGTTGTTCGATTTCTATATGAACGTCCAGGATGCATTAAACATTCGCGGAAGATATACATACATAGTATGTATGAGCCGTACACATAAGACTTTCACTTTGCTTTACTTCAGAGTATCGCTTTGACAAATAAGTTAAAGAACTGACTTTATACGAGTCCTGCTAAATACAAGGCAAGATAAGTAAAGTTAAGCAAAACGAAGCAAATTTTTGGGCCAAATCTCAACTTTTGTACACTTTGATAACCAGCTGTTTACATTTTCAATTTATACTTTACACAGATATAATAACATGGAGGAAAGATTAATTGAAACGATTAAGTGTCACAGGGTCTTGGTTTATAAAAGCGCGTCCATTTGAGAGAGGATATGCTGACTACAACCTATCGCCAAGTATCTGCAGTTTAAAGCATTTGTATATAAGTTTAAAATTATTATTGCAATATCAGCATTTTTTTACTATAAGTAGTCTATATGAATCTTTGCTCAATCCTTCCTGAACAAGTTCATATAGAAACCTAAATCGTTTTTGATTTATTTCGTCGAAATAAAATTTGCTAACCGACATCCAATGCTTAGATATACATTATGGAAAATGCTATAGTTGCTACTCAATACATCAAGTTTATTAGTAGAACACTCGGAATAAACACGAATCGCAATTTAAAACAAACAACTTACGCAGAAACTGTCTAAGCGTTATACGAGTATGTAGCAAACCAACGTGTATCTATAAGGTGGTAGCGAATTCATATAAAAAGCGAATCCGTAGTGTATGTTGTTTGTGTAATTTTGCGAGCAAAATGTCAAAATTCTGAACTCGCCTTAAATTTCCATGTCAAAATAAGACAAAACAATTACCAAAACTGAATTGGAAAATTTTCATTTGTAACATTTTTCTACTTAGAAAATCTAATTGTGGATGCAATTCGAGCAACAGCGTCAGTGTAGTGTCTAGCAGGCTCTGGCTGTGTAATGAATAAGTACTTAAATATGTTAAGTTATTGGGAAAACGAGTACTTACTGCGCGACAATGTAAGGTGCAACATTTCAAAATGATATTCTTAGTAACATGGAAGTTTGAGTTTCTATGTTTATATGCATACATAGCATTCAACATTCGAGTATTGGTAATTGTGGAGAACAGCGGCTTTTGCTAAAAGTGACCTAAAATGTTGGGGTTTTTTCCGAAATAGGTGTTATTGAGGTGAGGATGCTTATTTCATTGCAGGTGGCGGAAATTGAAATTGAATCCACTCAATCGGAAAAGGAGTTCTGCTAAAAAAATACTGTTGATGGCATAGTCGGAGTTTGTCCGGCCAGGGTTATTTTTTAACAGTACTTCCCCGCAGAACTTCTTTCTGCTTGATAATAATGTACATACATAATAAAGAATCCATTGCGAAATTCCGCTCTCAGCCACTTTTATTGAAAAATGCATCGTGAATAATATATTGTGTGCTTCGCTGAACCGCGCAATATTTAAATGTGAATAATAAAAAAAACCACTGCAAAATTTAGCCTTGCGCCACTTTTATTGAAAAATGCATCCTGAAATACACCTTTTTCAGAAAAAACCCCGTTATTTTAGGCCACTTTTAGCAAAAGCCGCTGATCTCCATAATTACGCGAGTTTTTTGTATAAATAAAACATTCGAAAATATATGCATATATTTTAATATTTAAACGAATTGTGTAATAAGATATGTGCATATCCCAACTAGCACCAAAGTAGCAGTAACAAAGACGGGAACCTTTAGCGAGTAACTATTACGTAATCACTACGAAATTCACTACTTTGGTGTATAACTAACTCTATTTGACAAATTTGAAGTCGCTGAGTGGTAAATTTTACCAATATTGGCAACTTTAAAACTATGTGGCTTACAAGTAACATTACCAGTAATGCGGACGTCTTTGTTACTAGTTAGAAAACCTTGTAGTTTTCAAAACTTGAAAGCGACATATCATGGTAATAGCGACTAACTCATGCTACTGAAATACAACTTCAAAGTAGCTAGCTACTTTTAAGTAGGTTTGACAGTTTCCGTGACGTTTTCGGGTCCTTCATTGCCGATTTAAAATCGTGGAACTTTAGAGTAACTTTAGCAGTGAAAAGGGGGTTTTAATTACCTGCGGAAGTAAAAAGTTAATGTCATAGGCTACTACAGAGTGCGTGTCACCTCTTAAATTAACCATGAAGTAAATTACACCATTTAGTTCCTAGTATTAATAAACTTTCATTCTGGACGGCATTTTGTGTGAAGAAGTGAAGCATTCGGCAGTGTGGCTCCTAAAATTAACGGCGTCTTTTAACTCGCTAAAAGCTTCAAGAGCAGAGGAAATTGCCAGTACCAGTGTTAAACTATATTGTGGCTATGTGAATAAACCGCTAATACCATCGATAAGAAAAAATAAGTTAAATATCAATTCCCTTGAGGACGGATGAGAGTTTTCGTAATAAAGCTGATATAGATCACCACAAGAAAGATTCACCCTTGTTGGATTTGCCAATTAATATTGTGGAAGATGTTATTATTTCGGACTACTTGCATCTCTTTGATTTAGGTACATAGCCGAATCACGGTTTCACTGTTATTTATCATATGTACCTACATGTCTAAAAATAATATTTTTAAATAATATAGGTATAATGCGAAAGTGTTTATATGGATGGGTGAATGGAAGCTATAATTTCCAGACAAAATGGTCAGCAGCTATAAGAAGTCTCCAATATTTAAAGTTTTGGAAGGGTACTGAATATCGCACTTTCCTGCTTTATCTTGTACCTGTGTTACGAAAGGATATTTTTTGCGCTGAAGCCTACCACAACTTTCTAACTTTGTTTTGTGCAGTTACAATTATTTCCTGTTATAGATATTTAATGAAATACATTAATGTAGCTGACTATTTATTCAAAGACTACATTGAGCAGTTCATAGAAATTTATGGAAAATATTCAATAAGTAGCAATATCCACAATGCAACTCACGTAATTAATGATGTAAAAAAATTCGGTAGTCTTTCTGAAATTAGTGCATATCCTTTTAAAAACTATCTGCACAGATAGCAAAAAGAGCAACCGAATTGTCTATATTTAATACAGCCACAAACTCGGTTTTAGAAGAAATTAAAATCACTTTCGTTAAAAATTAAAATCAAGCTCAAAACCATCAGTTAAAAAGTTGTTTTAAGAATTTTAAATGTGTTTGTATATCTAAAGATTTTACGCTATCTAACGACATTAAGAATAAATGGTTTTTGACTAAAATAAACGAAATTGTATATATGGTAAATGCTACTTATTTTGAACATTCACATTTATGTCTCTGCAATAAACACTAAATCTGACTTTTTTAGTTTGCCTATTAAGTCATCATATTTAAACATATATGAATCCGATGGCATCCAGGTTTTGCTAAAGCTGTATTCGTTGAAGGAAATTAAATGTAAACTTGTATCTCTTAAATATAAACACAAATTTGTATTTTTGCCTCTGATTCATAACCTAGACTCAGAAATAATTTAATATAATATTTTAGGGAAGATCAAAAATTAAATGAAAATCTTATAACTATAAGTTTTAATTCAGGAATGCTAAACACAAATAAAATTAATTTGAAGTAAAAGTATAAAATAATTATCAGCAAGCAATAATTAAATCATGTGTCATTATCGATATTATCCAAATTTGTACCATTATCAAGCATGCTTTCGTCTTCATTGGGCACTAATCTATCAGCAGGTAAAGCATCAGTTTTGGTATTCTCCACAGGTTTTGTCCTGAAAAAATAATGTAAATAAACAAACTTAAAAATAAATTAATGTGTCGCGGTATATGAATATCAACCGTTTTCGTGAAGCCCTTTTCTTCGCATGCTTTAATACACTATCTATAAATTCTTTTTCTGGGTATGTCTATTGTCCGCAAGCAAAATTACTTCAAAAAAAAATTCCAAGTATTCCGTCCAATGTTTGAAACGACATCGGCTCTGCTCGTTTTATTTATTGTTGCTATCCCGAGCGATGTTAAAGTTCCGGTGGAACTATAAAGTGACAACGGCAACTTTAAAGTGAAATTTATAGTAGTGGAAACTTTGCCGCGACTTTTAAGTGACGTAATAGTACCATTTGGTACTTTGAAGTAAATATAACTTTTAAGTTCCCTGGTTTTAGTTGCGGTTACTATTGGTCAAGTATAAATTACTTTGAAGTAGTGTTTTGGGGTGAATATGACTTCAAAGTTGTTTCTTCTTAAATTCGCCATTTTTTTTAGAAAAAACTTACGCTGCCATAAATTAACTAAAATACTGAGATGAATTTAACATCGTTACCGCAATAAATTATAAGAACAAATGGTTAATATTTGTTTAAAGAGTAGCATAAAACAATAAAAGAACTTTTCCGCACCTCGCATGTAATTTTCTTTGTTCTTGCTAGATATTTTATTGAGAATATTTTTATTAAAAATGAAAATTTTCAATGGGCATGGTCAAATTTCAAAGTTTTATTATTATATTGGACAGTAAAATTTCGTTTGTTTTAGTTTTTGTATGCAGGCTATCGCAAAACTAAAAGATTTTCTTTGTAATTAATTGTAGTATCAATAGGCGTTATCTTACATTTTTTCTGTCATAAGGATCTTAGTGAAATAGAGAGAAATACATATGCATACATAAGTATAAATGTTGTGAGACAAATATAACAAAATGATTTGCGAGAAAAAGCAAGCAAACAAAAGAAAAAGAGAGGTACGAGTGTAAAGTTCCCTCAAAGTCGCAGCCACCACGTTGCTACATCGCTGCCACGTATCCATAACGTCAATGGATCGTTGCTTGATAGCTTACAGCAACGTCGCAGAATTGTTGCGGTTACCGAAATATTATTCCCCATTTTGGTCGTCAGCCCGTAATATATACGTTTCTATTACGTGCCCATAACTAGTGACGATACACTTTAAAGTCAAGCCAACAGTAGAAGCTCCGTTCCAGCGACTATTTGTGCTAGTTGGGATATATGTACATATGTATATGCGTTTTCATTTATGAAACTATACACATACAAACAAACAATTCAGGTGAATTGGAAAAGAAGAACAAGCAATCAGCTGTTGGGATTGTAACACCTTTTATGAATTCGCCTTGTAGCAAACCTTCTACACCTCATGCTTCGTACATAAGTAGTTAAAGTTCGATTTGTCAAGTAAAGCGCTCATATGCTTAAGCGCTGATTATGCATACTTCGCACAACTTTCGCATAACGTTTGAGAGTTTCGCACAACCTTACGTATTTAATGTTGATTATGCTTCGCACACTAAAACTTATCAGCCCTGCCAACCGTCAAACAATAATAAATGGCTATTAACGTAGTAGGGTCATTCACGTTATGCGCAAAAAACAGCTGATCTTTGTGAAGTTTATGTAAACGCATTTTGATATAAAATTTTAAAGCAGGCTTAATTATTTTTTACAAGGAATTAGCAAATAAAATATTCCCTCAAATCCAAGGCGAAATAGTCCATGAACACCACATTGTTATATTAAACGTGATGCCACAAGCTCTCTTGCTAACAATTATTTGGTGTGGCTCTGGCTACACTTTTAAGAACGAAACACCCCCAGTTACGAGCGGATAACGCACTTTTCTAATTGGGCACAAAATACTTAACGCAACTAGACAACATATTCATTCACTTCGTGTGCAAACTGTCCAAAATGTTTTTTTCACTAAAAAGCACAAATCAAATGTAAACAAATATTTTTGTTTTTATCAAATGAAAAGAAAGTTTAACAATTAAGATAAATGAATAAAATAAAATTATAAACTTTACCGAGGTTACCTGTTAAATCTGCCTTGCTCAAACTCAATTATACATGTATTTTCAGATCTGAATCTCAATAACGAATTTAGAATTGGTTAACGTTATGGGACATAAAAGAAAATTGTGTGATTGTACCTAAAATTAAAAACCAATGACAACCGGCGGCATAGGAAAAAACTTAATAAATAAAACTTCATTTCAATTCCAGCAAAAACTTCTTACAATAACTTAAAACAATATTTTATACTCATTTGCTGAACTCTTTCTCTACACTCCTTTCCATTTTCAAAAATGTTTCGTACTTTCGACGAAAATACAAGTGGTCAACCTTTTATTTTTAGTATTTGTATTTCAGCTATATTTATTTGGGGTTTTTAAGGAAAATAAAACTAATAATATAAGAATTCACATGTTAACAATAAGAACCTTTACATATGTACAACTCTGTTAAAGCATTATTATTGGTACCACTGCAATTGAAATGTCACTTAAGGAAAACGCTACCAAATCAAAATTCAACAGAATTCAAATTTTTATTAAGTTGTGCTAATTTCTGGGTAATCGGATACAGGTAAAATGCATTGAACAGATTTTATTGGACATTTCAAAAGTTATGCGAAAGTTGTGCGAAGTATGCATAATCAGCGCTTTAGCTTCATTGATGAACGCGCATTATTTGATTCTCCTTCACATACGCGTGCGAACAATAACCAAATTTTTCTACCTATTCATTTTTCAAATATAAAAAGAAAACAAATACTCGTCTATTTGAATTTTTATGATGAATTTGTGTTTTGTTTCTCATCTTCTGTCAAAATTAAATATTTGTTAAAAAGTGGATTTACCCCCGAATTCAGTAAGCAGTCTCAGTCTCTAATAGACAAAAGGCACAATTTTAGATTAGTTGACATTCATTAGTTTCAAAATAAAGCCTCTAATTTCAAAATAAAGTATCTAAATTGTGACCTGGTGATTGGCAGGTCACAAAAGATCAACATAAAAGCAAAAGAGAACGACATAAAAGCTAGAAATGGCATTAATATCTAGCTCAATTTTTGAGACTTGAGATTATACCAAGTTACTGAATTCGGGCATTAGTTTATTCTCACTATAAGACAAAGATATTACAGCCTGAAGATATAAGGCAAGAGAGTAAAAGAATAAAGACTAAAAATAGAAGTCATTTACCTAAGCACAAAATGATGGCTTCTGATTGACCTTCCCAGGGATAAACTGAGAATTATCACAGGCTTTCTGACGGGTCACTGCACTCTGAAGGGTCACCTACACAAGTTAGGGATCTCGTCGATCGACCTTTGTCGCTTTTGTAACTCGGCAGAAGAGACACCGCAGCACAAGCTCATGGAGTGTGTGGCTGTGGCGCGCTGACGGGGAATCACCCTGGGACGGTCATGGCCGGAGGAGCAATACATACACAGCACCCTAACCCCGACGACCATCCTGAGTTTTCTGGAGGTCTTGGGGCTGGCTAAGGTGTTGTAATGAGCTTTGAGGGCACAATAGAGCTATCGGTCGCAGTGCATACCTCTACTTACATATATCTATCTATGCACAAAATGAAGGTATACATACGTACTAATCTTGACACTCGTGTAAAGTTTTTTTGTTAGTAAGTATTCACATTACGTAGTATGAGAAATATTCCACCAAGCACATTCGCCATTTGAGCAGTGCTGCAGCTACATATAAATGTACATATTAAAACTGATTGCTACGAGGTACATTGTGCATATTTACATACCTACATACCTATGTATGTATATTTCAAGCTAAATGTTTTCATGCAGGCATCATCGAATATCGAACAAGAAAAGGCACGACTGCAAACTTCATTAGGAATATGTCAATGTTGCTTTGCTATTTTACATTGCATTTCAGTATTTCAGCTTCAGTTTCAATTTCGTTCCATTTCAATGTACTTTTGTTTGCATTGCATTTGCATATGAAATGCGTATTTATTTGCATATTTCTATTTAAAATCCACAATCGCGTACATTCGTAATTTTGCCTTTGCCAGTTGCCTTAGCTGCTACTTACTGTTGTCTCAGCTGCTTCGTGCAATCGATGGTATGTCGCATATTTGCATTTGAACGTGCGTCATTTGTTCAAGATGATGCCACAACCGATGCCATTGGAACGAGTCTTTTGAGTTGCACATACATACATACATACATATTTTACGCTCTTCGCATTGTGAGCGCATTTTAATGCACGAATGCATCGCTTTTGTATTGCGTTGCCACTAAAACAGCTGCCGTTACACGACAATTACTATTTTCGTGTTTAATGTGTTCAACGTGTTAAGATTTTTTAAAAAAATGTGTGCGAAATTTTTTTCGTTTTTATAGACAAAGGTCGACGTAAAAGTTCTACTAAAAGAGAAGGTTACCTTTTAACAAATTTTTTTTTACTAATTTCGAAAATCTTCAAATAACTTGAATGTACTTAAAGTTTGTTTTGCTATAAGCATACATGTGTATGTACATATATCCTACAGACTTACGAATTTGTAAGGCATTAACTATTCCATATTTACATGTAAATAGTAAAGCAAGCACATTGTATTTCAATGATTTCATCCAAGGTTCTTATCCTAAAATGCATTTAAAAAGATGGCATAAAGTTTTTAAATCTTTTCATATGAAACTAACGATGATGCAGCGCACTCTAAGCAATAGAGAGGATAAGAAATAGTGACATAAATAATCTTTGCCACCTTCATTTACATACGCAATAAAAAGGTATTCATAAAGTTGCGCTCAAGATGAATTTTTCCAATAAGTGGATTAATAAATCGTCAGTATTCAGAGGGCAGAGAAAAATATGTACACTCAAATATCCAACGGTTTTTTTTTTTTGAACTTCCAAAATTCAGAAGAGGCATCGCCATCAAATTTAGTTTTGTAGATCTCTTTGGTCGAGCGGCATTGCTGCTCAGCTAGGAGAAATGGAAGTAAATGAAGAAACGGATTTTCATAACTGCTGTTAAAACAAATGAAAAATGAAATTTCGATAAAAATGCGCAAATAATTGTTTTTATACTTAAAATTTGTCGAACTTACCTTAAATGGTGCCTTCATTGTATATGTACAGATGTACAATTAAGTTTAAAAAAAAAAATATGCTCTTATTATTATTCGAGGAAAATATATTGTTTATTATTATTTATCAATATTAATACAATTCAATTTCCCTCCTTGCAGAGTCTTCACCCACACGTTCGCAGGTCGGTTTCGTTTACATTTTTTCGCTTACATGTTTGTTAGTTTTTAATTTCAAATACAATTAGTTGCCACCTAAATTTTTTTTATAACAACATAAAATTTATATTTACCTCAATTACTAAATACTTAATTAGCAATGTCTTTTTTACAACTTACTTTTCTTTTATAGATTTTTATTTTATAATTCATTCGCTATAGTTACAAAACTTAGTTACTAGAATTTAGTAATTAAGAATATTGAAATACGTGTTATTATTACACAAGTAAATATTTAAGAATATTTATTTATTTATATATACAAGTACACATATGTAAATATATGTACATACCTATATTACCTAATAGTTACATATATGTACTTTTACTTGCCTAAATATTTACTGTTCGTTAAGTCTTTTGAAGTTACCAGTAATTGCAAATGAATCACTGCTAAAATCCCTTTACAGATTTGCTAAGTTTTGCCTTATTTGGGATACTACCAAAACGAATAAAACAATTTACGAAAAAAATTTAAATTACAACAATAATTTAGTGCTGAAGGTTATAGCTGTTTTCCTTAGAGATCAGCGCAACTCCTTATCAGACTTCTTTTGATTTATTTTCCTTCAGAACTTTTTATATGGACCGAACCAATAAGCCCCGGGTTGCTAAGCTAACGCACGACATGTTATGTACCGATTTCCGAGCCAATAGAAACTCGCTGTATGTAAATAACTAAAAATTGTTCTTCAACAATTAATTATACGAGTTCATAAATTTATAAAATTTAAAGTTTATTAAAACTAAATTTTGGCTTATAGGTTGAACACTCGGTTACGTCAGTGTCGGAAAGAATGATTTAGTGTCGGAACGGATGCGTGTCAGTGCCGGAATCGTGACTGCAGAATCATGCATTACGAGTATAATACTAAGATGTGAATATTGATGTTTTTATAATCACTTGAGGCAATAAATAATAGAAAACTGTTTTGAATGTTAAGAGAGCTGAATCTTTATGGCGCAAACAATTAATATTAATATTAATATTCAGTTATATTGTTTCGATATATTGATATTCGTATTACTGATTGTTGTATAAAAATACGAGTATGTTACTGTTATTAAGTGAGTGCGGCGAGTAATAAAAAATAATCGAAAACAAATGTCACTACTAGTGAAGGTAGAAACGAGTTCCAACACTGACGAATTCCTTTATAACTCGTCTCAATGATGGAATTCGTATTATCAATTGCATGTTTTGGTTATGTATGCCGATAATATGTCATATAAGAAACAAAAGCACTGATAACTAGTCGCTTTTTCTTAACAAAATCACATAGTTAGTAGTTAATATTTGTTTCATGTTCGGTACTTACTTTTGCGGACGTAATCCGAACAACAAGGGAAACAGCTGTTAGGCACAACACCACTTACGATCGAATCGCTTACTACTAATGGCAGGAAACGCGCGAACTTCTGAATTGTGTCACTTCTTTATTCGAAAATGTTTGTACGATTCCTACACTGACGTAGATTCGGGGAATGATGCATTCACCCTACGATACCTCGCAATTGTTCTGCTCCATTTGAATTGTTTTGTTTAACAAATTCTTACCCTTTCAGCGGATGTGTTAAAATAAACACCTTTGATTGCTATGCCAGTAAATAAATGTGATCGCAAATAGTTGGGAAATTATATGAAATTATTTTAATTTCTAGTTAGTAAAATTAATTAGCGCTGCAATTAAATTCCTTTCGCAGCCCGTAAATATACATACGCATAAGATGTAAGTTCTAATAAATAAATTTGCATATATTTATGCAATTTAACTCAATGTTGCTCTGCATATAAGTTTTGTTGCCTTATCGAATTTCCCATAAAAACAATTAACTACTTGCAATTGTGTAACTACATGCATAAATGTATATGTATATCGATCTCGTGATGTATTTAAAATTATTTCAAATTAAATAATTTAAATTACATTTTTTCGGCTGCCACTTGTAGGAAATTATTCTATTTTATATACTTCAATATATCTATAGATTTACTTATTTGTAAATCGTTTTTTTTTCTTGTTTTAACTGCCTTTACTTTTACTTATACCAGGTGTATAACTAAGTAATGTCAATTCGAACATTTAGATGTCGCCCAAGCCTGAATAGTTATCGAATGTCATGAACTTTGACAGTGTGAAGCGTCAACCTTAACTGTCATACCAACAAAGTTTCGCGCTAATGGAGTGTCATTATTGTGTTACTCTCAGCGCAGTCAACATGTCTTTGGTAAACAAGTGGCAACTGTTAAAACGTGTGAAAGATTGTTTCAACGATTCAAAAATGGTAATTTCGAAACGCGAAGATGATTTCCAAACGCAAAAGGAACTCGCATAGCAGTTGATTGTAAGCCAGCCCGCCATTTTCAAAAGTTTACGAGGTAAGATTCAAAGTGTCGGTAGCTGGGTGTCACATGAGTTGAACGTTAGGCAGATGGAAAGGCGCCAAAACACATATGAAATTTTGCTCGCACGATTCAAAAGAAAGTCGTCACTGGCAATGAAAAATGTATCTTTCTCCAAAATCCCAAGCGCAAGAGATCTTTGGTAGACTCTAGACAACCGTCAACATCGTATCGCTTCGGCAGAAAGACGGTGATCTGTATGTGGTGGGACCAAGGGGGTGTTTTGTATTATGAACTTTTAAAACCCGGTGAAACGGCAGGCTACCAACAACAATTGATCGATTTGAACTGTGCGCTGCAGAAAAAACGGTCGCATTTCCGATTACCACTTGTTCGCATCGATGGAATACGCACTCGGTGAGCAGCACTTCGATTCTTACGAAAATGTGAAAACTATGGTTTGATAAATTATTGGTTTGACGAAAAACCCAAACCTTCTATTAGCGTGGAATACCCAAAATGCCTGAAAGATGGGAAAAATGTGTGAAAAGCGAGGGAGCATACTTTGAATAAACGATTCTTTCTTTAACTCTTGAATTAAACGTGTTGTTTTAAAGAAAAAAAAACAACATTACTTAGTTATACCCCTGGTATGTATATTTGATTATTATTTTGTATATAAATATGCTTGCAGCTTGATACTCTAATAAAATCTAAAGGAATATTCATACATACATATATACAAATAATCTTTTTAATACATACACATTAAGATTAGAGAATTTTCAATGTATTATATACAATATTTTCGTGGATTTTTTAGCTTAACATACACTGCTTTTAAATTTGTTATAAAATATTTAAAGTTTCTTTAAAACTATCACCGGCTTTGAATACCATTGAAATACCGTTGAAATACCGTTTAAAGAAGAATACAGAAATGAACTAAGTTAGAGTGAATAGCTACTAAGCATATGAAATTAAATAAAACTTTTATGAAATTAAGTTCTGTTCTAAATCAGAGCCGCAACAGTTACTCGTGTATACATTAATTTGAAAAAAAATTATTTCCTATCAAGTTCTAAATATAATTAGTTATAAACAACTTTTAAAATAATATATTATAATATATAATGTGGTTAAGGGAAACATCTTTAAATAACTTTATTTTATTACACATACAATTTGTCTGCGAATGACCGAAATTGCTGCGTCGAAAGTGAAACCTCCTAAACTCATAAAAATGTTTTTGGGTTGTTTTTCCATTTTTTAATATCATTACTATTTTTTTTTTTTTTAAGAATAAAGTGTGTCAATCGATTGCTTAAAAAAATATTTTAATTCAACGAAATTATGTAGTTGAATAAAATAATTAGTGTTAATATTTAGTATGTGGAGAAGAAACGTTCAAAGATATTTAAATTTATATAGCACTTATTTAACTGCTTACTTTCTTTTAAAATTTCAAATGGTTTTAGAAATGCCAAAACCTTCTGTTGAACGTTTTCGGTTTCCAGAAAATTCATTCTTCAATTTCCTAACGAACTCTGTTAGTCCTTTCAGCAATTTTATTTATTAATTCCAAATTGCGACAGATCGGCTTTTGTAACAGCAACAACAACAATATTAAGTCTAGATCGCAAATTGCCAATACAAGTTTGTGACCTGCAATATAAGAAATGAAAGTGCTATGAATATACGAGTATGTATGTGAATACCAACATTTTTTTTTAATAATTTAATTTAAATCAATAATAATATTTTAACTTTAGTAATAAAGCAATAAAAATAAACAGAATCGGGAAGTTAGATTCTACGAAACCTCAAATAGCCACCTTTTTATTATTAAATATGCATATTTTTGTAGGATACTTAATTCAAACGGAATTCACGAGGTTAGTTTCGATAAAAATTAAATATAAAAAAATTATGTGGAGGATAACATAAAATAAATGATTTTGTTTAAATCAAAATTCCAACTGATCGTTAAATAATTATCCAAACGGGTTTTACCCTCCATTCCCGCCCAACCGACCCAAGAGGAGCATCCGCATGAAGCAAAGATTTTTTTTTTCATATGCAGTGACGAGTCATGAAAGGCAGGTGTTTGTTAGTTGTCGATATCTAAAACTGTTAAGCTACAGATAAAAAAAATTTAATCAGCTAATTTTGAATTACAATTCTTTTGGATAGTTAAAGTTGTATTAGAGCATAAATGTGTATGTAATCAGTCATTTATTGAGAGTACAAAGTATATAGAATAGCTAAAAAGTGAGTCTTAAATATCATACGAACCGGAGTGACAGTTGAAATCCTGGCATTAACTATAGCCTGGTTCGTTTAATTAAAATTTCTTTTTACAAGGCTTTAGAAAAACAGGCCAGAAATGCTTGGCAACTCGGGAAGAAATGTTCAACTTCTTCGCTCTAAATAACGTTGAAGTCTTTAAAATTCCGGGTAAAATACAAAAACCTTACAATCCAATATGATTTCTTCAATAACAATTCAAATATCTATAAGGTACAGTCGCTGCAAGTTGGTGCTTTATGATAATAAGATCAAGTAGCTACAAAACTGCGTACCAAAAAAATGTCTCAAACTTTTTTGAATAAAATAAGAGTAGACAAGAAAATATCATCACTAGCACTCCAAAGGGTGCAAAGGTCGGCGCTGATTTGCATTAGCGGGACCTTACGTACGACTTCCTCTGGAGGCATTGGACTCAATATTAAACATCCTTCCAATTGATATTATGGGGAAGCAAATCGCGGCATGCGCCGCTCTCAGACTGCGTGTCCTGCCAGGTTGGAAGGCTAGCAAGGAATGTCAAGGAGTATTTAAGAACAAGAGAGATTAGATGCGAAGAAGTCTTCATATTTTCCGACAGTCAAGCTGCACTCAAAGCACCCCGTATGGGTGCCTGGGCACAGCAACATACCAGATAATGAAACGGCGGACGAGCTTGCAAGAGTGGGTATATCCATCCCGCTTTCATCACAATGGAAGGGGTTAGGTATGCCGCTCGCTACCTGCATGCTCCTTCTAAAAGATGTATCACTTAAAGATGCAGGGGACCGATGGGAAAATAATAACAACTGCATTTGGTCAAAACAAATGTGGCCAAAATGGAACTTCAAAAGGTCACAGGGTCTGCTCCTGCTGAGCAGAGTAAGTCTGTCCTTAGTTTTAGGACTTATAACAGATTAAGTACTGATCGGAAGGCATGCAGAGAGACTCGGTGCCCAATATAATGACTTCTACAGGAGCTGCAGAAACGAGGAAGAGCCCTCAACGATAAGGCACTTTATTTGCGAATGTCCCGCACTATGGAGGATGAGAATGAAAGTCTTAGGATCTGCGTTCTTAAACGACCTAAGCGACATGGCCATTGTAGAGGCTCGCAGGATTTTAAAATATGCAGAAAACTCACGATGGTTGGAGTAAGGGGATCTTTGATCCAGGTGGTACCACAATGGGCCTATCAATGGCTTAGGTGTGTCAGTGTGAACGCCACTTCAACCTAACCTAACCTAACCTAAGAGTAGCTATTGGTGATGAACTTATATTGAGCGTCGGAAGTATAGGAAACTCTCATAAAGGTAATGTTTAGTATTTATTTCCCTCATAATTCTCAATTATATAACTAAGAAAGACAATATTCAAACTTTATATTAAAATTCTAAAAGTTAAGCAAAATTTTTACAAAGTCCTGAACTAAGAAATTTTTGTATTATTTTGATTAAATAGTTTTGTTCTCAAATTAATTTCATTATGACGAAGATAAACTGCAATTTTGAAGTTACTCTAAATTTTAGTTGATTTTTATAAATTTTTGTCATATGTAAACAAAATTTCTCTTTTAAAGGAAAAAATCGAACACGAGAATATTTTTTTTTTTAAATTAACGTTATTATAAAACTACATAAAACTTGCACATTATTCCACCAAAATGGAGTGAACTATAAACTGCATGCTCGAGATTCTAATAATATTTTTTTTTGGTTTATTATAAATTGTTTATAAAGTTTGCTATGATAAAGAATGAACAGTATTATGAATAAAAATTATCAAAAAAAAATTAAAATAAAAAATTAACAAAACACATTAATTTTAAGTACGTTAATACCGCTACTGAAATTTCGTAGAAAAAAAATTAAAACAATTTCGATAAATTTTAAAGAAAATATTGAAGTTTTATGAAAGGTTTAATATAATACCTATGTATATGTAGTTCAATCAACAACCTTAAAAAAATTTAAAGTGGAGATATTTCGATTTGCTTTGATGCTCCTTAATAAGTTTTGACTAGTTTGCAAAAACAAAAAGTAAAAATCAATGCCATTTTTACTATTAATACACAAAATTAATTATCGCATTTATACATATTATAATTATCGCATTACATATACTTGAAAAATGATTAACTTTACAAAAATCTAACAAACAAATACTTATTAACCATTTTACCATTCGCGGAAGCAAGTTCAGTCAAAAAGTATTAGTTGATTAAAAAGTATATTGCTCTGACCAAATATCCATCGAGCTAAAAATCTTGAATTTAATTTGGCTATTAACCTTCATTTAAGTTGTTTTAGGGTTTCAGCAATATTTGTAATCAATATATACGATTTTTCTCATATATACATAATTCTAACTTTTCAAGCAACAAAGACAAAATATCAATTTCAAGTTTGCTATCATCCCATCGATTCTACTTTTAATGTTATCCAAGTATTTCATTCTCTAATACTTGCACTGCGTCCTCTTATCTCTCGTGCATCTAACTACACAGCTGTTGTCAATGCCTTTCAAATTTTCATATGCTACAGCGTGTCACAAATTTGTATGTTATTTGTGGCAAGTTAATGTTGCTTCACCACATTCCTAACTGAGCATGCCATCAAAAAAAAAAAAAAAATATCATTAGAAAAAAAAAAAAAAAAAAAAAAGGAGTTACAGCGCAGACAATCGCGTAGCAGCTGCGCAGCTAAACACAAGAGCCAATCCGAAAGGGAACATACACGAAAATTCACAGAAAACCAAATTCGAATTCAATTGTCAACAAATGTCGCAAATGTGGACACAATGACAATACTGTGTGCCATCTTTCGCTGTTATTTTTCGACCTGCTAAGTTCGTTCTTGCGCTGAAAAATCACACACATACAAGGCTTTCGAAAGCGATGCAAGGGGTGATGCAAAGCCAAAAATAAAAATGAACAAACTGAAATAAGTGCAGTAAACCCAGCAAACACTGAGGTTAGCCTTTTTTTTTTAGAGTAGAGTTGAAAAAGACACATTTAAAAACAAAGAATATTTGAATATTTCGAAATAGAATCTAGCTGAAATGTATCCCTCTAATCTGCACTATGTTTCATTTTTTAGGCTTGAATATAGTTCTCAAGAAAAATCACACGAAATATTTTTCATTATTTCTGTTGCTTGGAAAAGTACCTTGCCGTTGCTGAAAATTAAGAAATAAATATACGAGCATTTTTTTCTTGAGCGCTTTAGACGGATTTAAAAAATTTTTCTGGAAAAAAATTTCTTTTTCATTTCTTGTCTGTCATTTTATATGAATTTGTCGATTTTCTTGAGAGCTGTGTCCTAAGCTTTTAATTGAAAATTTCCGTATTCATTCTCAAACGTAATTTTTATCATCTATCAATCAAAGTTATTTACTTATAAATAAATTATTTGAAAAAAAGCGAAATTTAGACACAATATTTACTGGCCTAATGCTTTGAATCCAAATTTATATATACATAAATAATAATGTGTGTTTGTGTGTGCATATTTTCCATCGCTGCTGTTTACCAACCACATCTGTTTGCTTTCATTTGCTGCTTTCTTGACTTCTATTTAATTCTGCAGTTACAACTGCTGCTTTCCTTGCTATCGTTGTTATTATTTTCTGTAGTTTTATTTTTGTTTGTATAACTTTTGTTGTTGCTTTTCTTTTCACATTTATAATGCAATGGACAACTTGCTACTGGCAGCTTATATGCTTGCATCTGCCTTAACAAATCCTTACTAGAAAGATAAGCATTCACATACACCTACTCCCCATCCCACACACACACACACACACACATGCAATTTGTTTGCTATGTATCTAATATATGTGCCTAAATATTTTTCTATTTTTCGTTATGTACGAGTTTTTGTTGCTTCTGCACACAGTTGCTGGCAATTCGATTGTCATTTGAGAAAAGCGACTTGAAGCTAGAAAAATATCTTTAAATGCCACATGCATTCTGAAAATGCTTATCTTCTACCCTTTCGTACTTTTTATTCTTTTAGTTATGCCATTTTTTTTTTCTCACTAAAATACGTTTCTGATTTTTCAAGTTTTCCAACAGCAAATGTAATTCAATTCAAAAGCTCATCATCAAGACGCCGAGTGAAATTTCCATTTAAAATGAGTTTACAAATATGGAAATGCATCTGTTGCAGAATTGTTTTTTTTTTTTTGCATGTATATTTTTTCTATATCTCTAAACAATGGATTTCAATTGCAATTTAATTCACTTTGATCTCTGCAGTTAGAAGTATTATTGGATATGTGGAGGAATCAATGCGTATTTGTCACTCATACGTCATGTACGACAGCCATTGGCAGTTAGTTAGATGCAGGACGAAACATAAGTGATTTGAATGATTTTCTCGCATAAATGCATAGAATAAGAGTATTTTGAATTTTGATATATGATGGATGATTTTCCGTCTTCCCTTGTCAAATTCAGTTTTGTGGCATCTTCAATGGCGTTTTGGTTTAAAATTTTCAATTGGATATTTATAGACATCTGCATAAATATCAATTTCAAACTAGGATAATAGCATATAAAAATTGTGGTCGTGTTTATAATATTTATGCATATTTAGAACGAAAGAGGCAAAATAAAGTGCCGAAAAGGCAGTGGGAGGGATAAAAGTTAGAAATAGGCAAGAAAGAGCCACAAATTTAAAACCGACCTACTTTACAAGTAAAACGAAGCGAAAACGAAAAATATTTAATGAGTCTCATTGAATTTAAATTTTGGACTTTAATAGTGAGTTTCATAAACCATTGAGACCATCCTCTGGTAGTCTAAATAAACCACGGTTGCCACCCAAAGGGCATTTGTCTCGTGTTTTACTCTAACATCAACAGTTGGACTTGTCTCTAAAACGTCGTAGGCTTAAAGCAGTAATTTGATTTGTACTTATTCTACGAATAAGTTTTAAATATTTTTTTTTATGAAAACCGCAAGTATATGCAAGGGAATGCCGGAGGTTCAGTGAAAAAACATTGAAAATTTTTAATTTTTTGAAATTTTTTCAGGTGAAGCAGACATATAGCTCGTACATTTTGCAAATAAAGACTGATTCAGTTGAAATCTCACGTTTTTTTTTTAATAACATAATAATAATAATTTGGCGCTTACACTATATAGTTCAGTGTTTCGCCGAGCTTCTCCTACCATTTGTGGTGTGCGTCTTTATATTCTACCACAAATTTAGGAATCTACAATTTTGTGCCGACTCCGAACGGCCGATGTATTTTATGAGAAGCTTTTTCATGGCAGAAATACCCTCGGAGGTTTGCCATTGCCTGCCGAGGGGTGACCGCTATTAGAAAAAACTTTTCTATGATTTAGATTGGCTGAGATTCGAACCTCGAAACCAGCGGCATATCGAGTAATAGCACCCACCGCTACCTTAAACGTGATTAAACGTGCAGAAATTTCAATATTTGTTCGATGAATGCTTGGAACGAAAATTTCTTCTTTTTATACAAAACCATGAGTACGACCCATCGAATTTTTTTGTGCTCAAATGAAAAGAGAGCTGAAGAAGTTAAAATCAGAAGTTCACACAGTAGCAAACTTTTGAAATAAATAGCGTTATCGGGCTAAAAAAATGACTAACTATGATGTCCAAAGATTGTTGAAGGGGGTATCGCAAGTGATGCGGCAGTTTTGGAAAGGGGAATAATTTCATTCTACATTTTATATTTTAATAAATAAACGTGACTTCTTTTCATTTTATTTGATTTGTACAAATTTGAGCAGCATATTGGCTGCCAGATTTAAACTGAAGTAGTGTTTAGTTTAAAAACTGGTTGTTTAGGGCAATTCTTAAAGAACAAAGGATATTTTACTTGAAAAATAATTTCAATTAATTAAAAGAAAAATGAAGTTCCCAAATCTGTCAATATGTGGTTGTGCCAAGGGCTACAACTACACTTACGTATACATATAACATATAGCCGGGCATATAGGATTTTATTTAAGACAATTTTAGTTCACTGTTATTTATACTCGAATATGAGTTTCTTTAAAGCAATTCATATGCCAGCGCTCCTGGCATTTCAATACAGCAACTTCTGTCTGTAAAATTCTAAATAACATAACTTTCACCCATCTTCCGCCCTTCTCGTTACTCAAGTACCTTTATTAAAAAACTCTTCATGAAAGTGTATTTGAAATTCTATTAAAACAATTCGGCTACCATTTACTTGCATACTACATATGTAAGCAGGTCACTCCGGTCTCCGTTCGCCCAAATGCTCTATGAATAATATTATCATATTTTTAAAGAAATTTCATAAGCAATTTAGGAGTTATGATTTCGTTATTTTCCATCACGCTGAGACAAGTAGCTGAACTTCTAATATGTTAAGTAGTAAAAGTTTTACGCCTAAAATAAACAAATGCACAAAAACAACAACAACGTTTATCCACAAGAGCAACAAAGATAAATACAAATGAGCTATTGCAAGTGGATTTTACAAAAAAAAAAAAAAATAGAACAGATGGTTTGCCAAGTGCAAGCAGTAAACAATATCTTAAGTAAGTAGGAAACATAAGCTGCAAAAGACGTGCCAAAAACAAAAATGTTCGCTGATTCATTTCTAGTTAATATGCAAACTGTAGTCCACAAAAAAAAAATATTAGGAATTCTACGAAGATAAATAAAATATGCAATTTTAAAACAATTCTTAATTTAACCTTAGAAAGCAATAAAACTTTGTTCACCATCAAAGTGGCGCTTTCAATCGTTTGCCTATGCTTGCTACTCTCACTTACATATCCATCCCTCCCCTGTTTCTCTTTGCAACCAACAGACAAACATTCCCTTCCGGATGGTCGATGGCAGGAAACGGCATTATAAATATTTTGCACCTCCGAGCATATTGGCTGCTCGCTTGGCTAAGGCAAAATTTGAAGCGAAAGTAAAAAAAAAAAAGATGACGAAACTTACACCCTCACGTACGAACTTGCTTTTTTTTCACACACACACACATACACACGCTTCGTAGTACAATCGTATGATATATTTGTAAATTGAGAGAAATTTAATTTTTTTCTTTTATTGTTTTGAGTTTTCCATTTGCGTTTTTGTTAGTATTTGCTTTGTTTTTTATTTTATTTTGGGGCGTTTTACTTTATAAGTACGGAAGTTTGAACATTAAGTCACTCTGCATTTATATCTCAATTTTCAGAGTCTTTAACTTGACGTGCAAATTGTACCGCGAGCATAAGCGCACAGTTTGTATTCATTCAGTGCTTAAGATTTATTTAATATATTCCACAAGTTGTTGCTTGCAAGAAAATTAAAAAAAGAAGTCCGTCCAAATTTTCAGCTTTGCTCATTTTCATATTCTAATGTACACTCAATGAAATTTAATAACTAAAAATTATATGCAAAGTGGCAATTGACATTGAAAGTAATTGAAGTGCAATTCCAAAATGTGTTTTTTACTATTTTAGTATTTATTAAATCAGTGTGGTAGCAAAATTTTGATATTTTTTGCCGAACAATCTATTTTAACAAATAAATAAATATCGAATTTAAATTATATGGGTCATTATTTGTTTTGTATTAAAGTATTAAAAGCCGCAAATATTAAGGTCCTAAACTTAGAAAGCATATAACTCAACTAAATTTTATTGCACGGTGGTCTAAACGCTTTTGGCTTTGCTTTGAACTGAACTCAACATTGCCTGCGCCACGAAGGAGCAGAATTCAAATTAGTTCTGGAAGATTTTCCCCAATATCTAGGATTAAATCAAGCAAAAAGCTTTAGTCACTCACTACATATACATATATACAAAAACTGTGGTTAGGAGTTTGTTCTTATACCCGAACGTATATACCAAAATGCTCAGAATGAGAAGAGAAGTCGACTTAGCGACCATTAAGGTCCACAAGAAGACGGAGGGAGCCAGACAGACGGAGCAGACGGAGCAACGCCTCGAGCGCACCCACTTCTGCGACCACTCTTACTGATGAAGGGGCTAACAAACCGGGAGACGCCTCGAGCGTCTCTAAGACCCATGAGCCAGAGCCAACTAAAACAATGAGCGCCCTGAGCGCAACCGAGGACATCCCATCGGGTGTTTCAGACATCGCGACGGATGCTGATAACGACATGGGCTCAGCATGTGCACACGTTGGGTCTGTATACAGCCGATGGGTAACGCCTGTTGATGAGGACCAGCTGCTAGCTTCGGAATCTGAAGAGGCGGACCTTGACATCACCGTCAGAGCCGCCATCCAAAGAGAAGAGCTAGAGGCAATGGACATCGGCGACTCTAGAGATGGTGCAGATTCTGCAAATTAATCTGCACCATTCCAAGGCAGCATCGGCTGCCCTCTTTCTTCGACTCAGCGAAAGATCTGAGGACATCATTATCGTCCAACAGCCGTGGATCGTCAGAAACAGGGTTTGCGGACTGAACTCTGATGCCTAGCAAACGGTAACAGCCCCAGTAAAATAAGGATCAGAGCATGTATTCTTATAAAAACAGTATTTTCTTATATTCTCCTCTCTCAATTCCAGCGACAAAGACCCCGTCAGCGTAAGCGTTCAGCTGAAAGAGAGCAGCGTCTGGCTCCTGGCGAGCTACATGGCACACGACAGTCAATCTCCCCCTCCAGAAAGACTTAAGGCATCCATCAAGGCGGCCGACAAGGAAAGACTTCCGCTCATAATTGGAGCTCACTCAAACTCGCACCATGAGATATGGGGCTCAAGCGATACAAATCCTCGGGGTGAGTTTTTACTTGATTTTATATTAGCAAACAATCTATATATCTGTGGTCACAAGCGATAATCGCCTAAGTCCTGCGTTAACGCATAGGGCTTAGGCGGTTATCGCCTGTGACCACAGATATATGCAACCGGGGGAACGATCCCACCTTCATGACCTCTGTCAGAAGAGAAGTGCTGGACATCACCATCGCATCAGGCAGCCTGTCAGACCTGATAAGCAACTGGCAAGTGTCCAAAGAGCACTCCTTTTCCGACCACCTATACATAACTTTCAAGTTAACTCTCAATCCTACTACTCTAACGGCATACAGGAATAAGAGGCGGACGGATTGGCAGAAATATAAAAACGTCCTCCAAGCCTCTCTGTCCAGACACGTTTATCACGGTAGGCTAGGCCTATCGCAAACACCTGACGAAGCGAGTCCCTCAAACACGAAGGTCGTTTCTCTCGGTTAGCTGGACTCACCGTCAAAAATAGATGAAGCGGTAGACTTTGTAACGCTTGTAATTCTGCTTTCAGAGCCTCCTGGCCTAAGACCCTACCGAAGGGTAAAAAGAAACCCCAGTGGTGGAATCTAGAGATTTCAGCATTCAGGAAAGGGAGCAGGCGACTCTTTAACCAAGCCAAGAGAACGGGTCTTTGGCAAGCATACAAAGACGCTCTTTAAACTTTTAAGAAGGCCATTAAGACAGCACAACGCAAATCTTGGCAAAACTTCTGTAATAACATAGAAAAAAATGTTCTTTCGAAAAGTGCTCCAACGATAAATTCTATCAAAAAATCAAACGGTAAATGGACATCTAGAACCGACAAAATGCTTGAGTTAGTAATGAACACCCACTTTCCTGGGTGCTCTGATGACTCCAACATCACGCCAGGTCCCCAAACCATCTCAGCCCTTGGGAATACCGCAGGGAATATAGTGAGTCACGAGAAGGTGGAATGGGCTGTAATGTCCTTCGAACCTTACTAATCTTCAGGACCAGATGGAATTTTTCCCGCACAACTGCAGGTAGTGAAGGACCTTCTCTTTCTCCTTGCATGCCTTACCCTCACCCACATTCCTCATGTGTGGACGAAGGCGAAAGTCGTATTTCTACTAAAGGGATGCGAGACTGCTCACGCGAAACCCAAGTAGTTCAGGCCTATAAGCCTCACCTCATTCCTTATCAAAACTCTTGAGAGGCTCATAGATGAGCATTTTCGGCGAAAAATAAGGAAAGACAAACTGTCCCCGAACCAGCATGCATACTCAAAAGGCAAATCCGTGGAGACCGCTCTCCATGGCATCGTCTCAACGATCGAGAAAGGATTGGACATAAAGGAGTTCACGCTGGGGATTTTTTTAGATATCGAGGGAGCCTTCAACAATGTCTATCCCGAAGCTGTTATCAAATCCCTCCGTATGGTGGGGGTACAGTAGGGACTGGTGGTCTTTGTGGGGCTCCTACTCAGGAAAAGATCGATCTTCTCAACAATCGGGACAGCTCTAAATCCAAACACGCAGCTAGAGGCACACTCAGGAGGGGTATTCTGTCACCTTTACTCTGGAACCTCACTGTAAGCGACCTACTCTTAAACCTCAAGGGTACCGGCTGCAAGGTCGTGGCATATGCTGAAAAATGTCTGTATGTCAATAACGGTATTAGTTATCGTTAAAAATTTTGGTGGACATATTTTCCTTTACATCGCTATTATTATCGTATTTTTAAAATCGAATCATAACTACGCCCACCTCCCTTATAAAGGAAGTTTTGGAAAATGCAAAAACTTCATTTTTTCGGTATCTATTAAAACAAATTGAGTGAAATTCGGTATTTGGAGCGATTTTGAACTAAGAAATTAGGTATTTATGTAATTTGGAAAAATAGGCGTAGCTACGCCCACTAAGGGAAAAATGTCTTTATCTCAATAACGATGTAAGGTACCGTCACAAAATTTGATGAACAAATTTTCCTCAATATCGCTATATCATAGTTAAAAATTTTTGAAATCGGACCATAGCCAATTTTGAAAAATCCCAAAATTTCGTTTTTTCTTTATCTTTTGGAACATATTAATAAAAATTTGATATTTAGAGAGATAGTAAATTAAGAAACTTGATTTTTATGAAATTTTGAAAAATGGTTGTTTCCACGCCCACTTATAAAAAACGTCTGTAGCTATCTCCATAACGATATAAAGTTATGCCACAAAATTTGGTGAACATGTTGTCCTTGATATTACTAGCATCACCCTTAATAATTTTTGAAATCGGACCATAACCATGCCCAATTTCCATATAACGGAAATTTTAGAAAATGCAAAAAACTTCGTTTTTCAGTATTTATTGAAAGAAATTGAGTAAAGTTTAATACTAGCAGCGATTTGAAGCAAAGAAACATGTTACAAATCCTACATACATACATTTTAATTGCATTTGAATTTTTTTTTTTATATGTATATGAGAGTTTGATGATCTTCAAACTTAATTTTTATGTAATATTTGGATTAAAAAATAACGCATTCATTTTTCTACATGTTCCTTTAAGGAAAAATATACATATTCTGATGCAGTTATGACGCTGTTCAGCCAATGCGATTGCATTTCAGAAATTCTAAATCATATCTTGTATTAATTCAATATATTTTATAGAGATGCAAAACATTTTTTTTTTATTTCCGCATTTAATATCAGTCAAAACCATATCCTTCGGTGAGTAATTTTACGCACGCCGCTCTATTTGGCTTACCTGCGCATCCTAGCAGTAATTACGCGACTCCATAGAATTGCTGCCTTTTACAAAGTTCATAAACATTTCGTTATCAATAGATAGTATAGCACTCATATTTGTTCAATACGTAAAAATGTTTGCAATTCCACATCGATACGGTACGGGAAAAGAGCATACAAATAGGGATTTCGCATAGCTGCATGCAGTGCCGACGCAGCAACAATTCCACTCTCAAATGCTTTGAACATCAGTGCATCGGCAGTTTAGTGCCAGCCGCAAAACTGACCCAGTTTCATCGATACACCAATGCTACACGCGGTGTTAATCACACACTAGAAGCGTAAACTGTTCATCGCTCCTAATATACGGCAATAAAGGAAATATCTAGGTACTATACAAAAGCAAAAACATTCCTACAAATCGCGAATGGCATAGTCAGACAAACAAAATGCGAAAGCAAGCGAAAAAATCAGCAACAAGTATTGAGGATATTTGCCCCTATTGAAAAGTGAGAAAGTAAAAGTGAAATATCACAAGAGAAGTGTGTAACTTGCTACAATGGCGATACGCTTGAATGCTTCAATGACAAATCAGCAGTTCATGTGGCACCAATTGCAGTCGAAATGTGCAACTATCATCAGCATCGGCATCATTGGAAAGATACTCGCTGCTTTTGCAAATGTATAAACTCGTACTTGCACGCAAGTATCCTCAAGTGGTGGCAATAGCTCGCTGGCACAACTGAAATGTCCTAAATATGAATGAACAGCAACTTGTGTGTGCGAGCGTGCTGTGAAGTGTATCGAATGCTAGAATTTAACGGTCGGGCGATTTGCACAATCATTGCCTGTTTGCCGCTTGTGGCCTGTTGCCAAAGCACGAAACGACTACCAAACAAAAATCGCAAAAATGGCATTGCAAAAAGTGTGGAAACAGTAAAAAATGTTTCAGTAGTTTTCGCAACATGAGTTTACTTCTTGTTTTCTGCATAAATATTACTTTCAGAATATTTGTATGCCGATTTGAAACAGGCACATTTGCAAAACTTCGTTTCATATTACTAATGGTGAGCATTCATGCGGAAGCTTTCGCGTTAAAACCTATAGGATTTGTTTTGAAAACAAAGTTATTTTAAATGATTTTTATGGTACACTTTAGGACGCGTTGTGATAGCCAAGATAAACTCAAACGGAGAATAATCATAATCTGCATAATAATAAATAATTTGTGGGCGTATAATTTGCTTGGTCTAGCATCTCTTAACGTTTTGTGATGTGTGTATGTTATGTTGTACCACAAATGGAGTGACCTACAGTTTTGTGCCGACTCCGAACGGCAGACGTATTTAATGAGAAGTTTTTTCAAAGCAGAGATACCCTCGGAAGTTTGCCATTGCCTGCCGAGGGGTGACCGCTATTAGAAAACACTTTTTCTATTATTAAGATTTTGCTTGCCCTGACTGAGATTCGCACCACGAACTTACCGGCATATCGAGTTATATCACGCACCGCTATCTGCATACTCTTATTTATCTATCCAAACTGCTAATTGGGACTTGCTTCCATGCAGCTCAAGGCCTGCGACTGCTATAGAGTTCGATTATACAAATGAGTAACGAGAGCATTCAAAGAGATGTCAGCAAGCCAAAAAAGATGTTCTCTTAAAAGTTTTACTAGCGATAAACTTACATCGTTCTCTTCAGGATATCAGACTTGGAAGCTCATGGATTTGCACAGAATGCGTGTGATACAACTAGGTCCTACAGTGGATTTAAACTTTAGGAGAATGTAACCACCACGAGGAAATTTTCAAACACAAATTTGCGAGTACCTATCCTAAATCAAGCCAAAACTTGTACTACTTGTACTTAAAAAAGTGCATGCTTTTTGGTTTGTACTTTGTAGTTTCGACAAACGGTCAAATTTTTCATCAAAATGCGCAAAAGGAGCAACAAAAATTTCTTCAACACAATGTATGGGAAACTCTTTATTGTTACAAATACAAATTATTTTAAGTATAGTGTATACTGGGACAACCGCATCGGCTTAATGGCCGAGTAATCCAATTTTTACTAGACTAGATATATAAATTCAATTTATGTAGCGAACTCATTGTGGCCTTGCTGCAACTTCAGCATAAAATTAATACGAACAAGTAAGAGAAGCAAAATTCATGCGAAATCGGGCGCTGACACGCCCATTTCCAAATTTGTATAATTATGCAATGCGAGAAAAATTAGTATTAAAATTGCTGAAATGTCGCATTTTTTCAGAACAATTTTTAGGACTTTGAGTGCAGAGGATACCGCAATACGTCAGTTTCCGGTTTCTTTTCGATTACAAACATTTTGAAAGATTGACTTAGTGATGTCAAGGACAGTATGTGTACAAAATTTTGTGACGATATATGACACTGTTATTGAGATGCGGATATATTATCATAAAAAGGAGTGGCAACGCATTTTTTTTTTTTTTCAAAATATCAAGAAACCCCGGTTTCTTTGTTAAGAATCGTTGCAAATTTGTTCGAAAAGATACCGAAAAAAAAGTTATTGCATTTTTGTTTAATTCCGTTACATGGGAGGTAGACAAACAGTTCGGACTAAATCGATAATCGGTATGAAAAGTGAAATATTTTAAGAACAACTATCAGCGAATAACTTTAGAATTACCCATATAAAATCATATTTGTAATACGTCTGCAATGTTTTTCTTTTGTTATCTTATTTTTTCCATCACTACAAATTCTTACATTTTTTGCCAAAGCAGTGTCTTTCTTGCATTTGGCAATTATCATTTTCCAGGTGAAAATAAACTTCTTGCTTTATTGTTCCACAATTGTGCAATCTCTTTCATTATTGTTTTTTAAATCCTCAATAAAGGGAAAAAAAATGACTGTACCCAAACACAATTCTGTGAACAGACTTATTCGTAAACTATATTCTAAACCTAAGTATTTCGAGAATCTATTTTTCTTGTATTAGTATACCAATAAACTGGATTTTACTCACCAACTTTGTCCTGAAGCAACTTGAATATATAGTATGTAGTGGCATTGCATTTGCTATATTTACTGAATTTACAAAAGCCATAATCATAATCTGGTACTATCGTTCAGTTTTGATATATTTTATTTCCGTTCGTTGTAAAAATGGTACACGTGCGGTGGATCTGATGTTACCGTAAGGGGTAACTCAAGAAAATCGACTAGTCCCTTTTAAATTTAACACATATTTATTTAAATGATTATCCCAACTTCATATTTCGTATCTTAAAATTACATAAATAATATCAAAAAATTAACTTTAACTTCCAACTCACCTTTAAATTCACAATTTCTTCACTGCCTCTCGAATTCACCACTCCTCAGGCGCTCAGCTTACAGCAATCGTCCGAGTTTCTATTTCACCACACCCGCCTGTTTCGATAATCAAAGCAGCTGACGCTGTGGCACCACATTGCCACCATAGCCAGTTCTCGTGAGGAATTGCAGCGAAGAAGAGGCGGTTACAATCGTTTGACGTGCACCATCACCCATAATTCCACCACCCGCATAGTTGCTGCCCACGAATGTCTCCCGATAGCCAAGATCTTTTGTTGCGCTCGTCTGTTCCGCACTCTGCTCGTTATTTATGCTGGTGCGGCGTTGTAACAATTGCAACCCACTCGCCGTGCGATGTGCCGAGTTGTAGGGGGGCGGTGGCGGTTGGCGATATTCATAGCCATAGTTGTTACCGTTACTTTGGCTTGTTGCTGTCGCTGTTACTGTGTACGAGTCGGTGGGTGTGCGCGGCGGAAGCCCGACTGATTTGCTATGTCGCTGTAGTGTCGAGAAGCCACTTTCCGCTTGCGGCGCCGCTACACTAGCGCTGACAGTTGTCGTTGGCAATGAACCGGTGCTAGTGAGCGCTATGCTGGTGGTCGCCACCGCAATCACATCGCCGCGGCGCAATGTCTTGTCTTGGGGTTTGCTGGCGGCGCCATACCTGGATTGCAAATACTCTTGCGCATTGATATTGTATTTACTTTTGGCCACAAACGGTTGTTCATGCGATGCCTGTTGTTGTTGTTTCTGTTGTGACATTTGCTGGTCATCGTGTAGATTTATTGTTCTCGTTGCTTTAACCGGACTATAAAGCTGTCCGTGCTGATTGTTGGCCGCCGCACTGTTGGCATTACCATTAATGTTACTGTTGCTATTATTATTGCAGACCACTTTGTGGGTGTTATAAGCGGGCAGCAGATCAGGTTGATATTCGCCCGCGTGTCCGCTTCCGCCAACACCGCTTCCCAGCTGACCATCGTCACCCCATTTGTTACCACCGCCACTGCCTAGTATACCTTTGCCGACGGGCGACAAGTCCAGTGCAGTTTTTGAGGTTGCATTCATGAGGCGATTTATTTTGACTGCTGACGGTCCATGCGGGTACTTAATGTGAAGCGTATCTATAGAAAAAAAAATGTAGAAGGAGAAATACAGTGAGCATCAACGCAATTCGGAGTGGGTTTGTTGGCTTTTATTAATTTATGTGACATGCCTAGCCAGATTAATGTGTAAATATTATTTAATATTTATGTAAACATACGCATACAAATATTTACGCATTCAGCAACGCGCAGTAAACAAAATGAAGGTATAAATTAAGCCCATTTGGCCGAAATAGTAGCTCAGGGAGAGCTTAGTCGTATAATTGGCATTTCGCGTATATTTCTTTACATTATGTTCTATTCAAATCCCACCTCCCCTCCCATATAATACAAATTTTCAGTCCCTTGTAAAAAAAATTTTTTTTTCTTCTTATTTTTAAATATTCCCATGATGTACACAAGGGTATTATAACTTTGTTCGCATAACTATTGTTTGTAACAGCAAAAAATAATCGAGATATATATAGACATATACATATATAGTAAAATGATCAGAATGATGATTACAATAACTTGAGCAAAAATTGAGATACGTGAATGAAATGTGGTACATACTCGTACATTGCTCTATGGACAGGGTAGGTTGGTACTGAAAATGGTCAAGATCGGTCAATAACCACGCCCACTTCCCATATAAAGGAAGTTTTTGAAAAATGCAAATTGAGTGACATTAGGTATTTGAAGCGATTTTAAATTAAGAAATTAGTTATTTTTAAAATTTTTCAAAATAGGCGTGGCCACGACCACTTATGTAAAAATGTCTGTATCTCAATAACGATGTACGGTATCGTCACAAAATTTAATTTACATAGAGATAGTTAATTAAGAAACTTGATTTTTATAAAAAAACGTTTGTAGGTATCTCCATAACGATATAAGGTTATGCCACAAAATTTGGTGAACAAATTGTCCTTGATAGATATCACTAGCATCACCGTCAATAATTTTTGAAATCGGACCATAACCATGCCCAAATTCCATTCAACGGAAATTTTTAAAAATGCAAAAAACTTCGTTTTTCAGTATTTATTAGAAGAAATTGAGTAAAGTTTAATACTAGCAGCGATTTGAAACAAAGAAACGGGGCTTTCATGAAATTATGGGCACCGCCCATACAAAAATATATCGCGAGGGTATATAGAATTCAGTTTCGCCCGAATTTAGCTTTCCTTATATATTTTACTTAAATATATATTTCTGTTTTAATTAAAATGCTAACATCTTATTGTGTGAGAGCAGTGGCGGATTTAACGGTCAGCACAAGTGGCATTGCTAACAGAACTTCGAATTCAATACTCATGAAAATGAATAAAAATATAATTTTATCTTAGGCCCTTTCCATTTCTAAACTTCAGGTCGTTTCAAGTCATGATTTTAGATTTAAAAAAAAAACGTTAATATGTTTCTTTGTTGGACAATTTAAGAAGACACGTATTTTTTTATTTTTGCCCAAAAAAACATTTTTTTGTTGATTTTTTCGCAATTTAATTTTTTTGGTAAATTTAGTTTTTTCGCGTTCATTTCACGAACTTTTTTTTCAAATACGCATAACTTCCACAAATTTCAACCAATTTAAGCATTTATTTTTTCGAATGTTTGTAATTATCTATCCTTCTAAATACAAGCTTCGAAAAAGACATGAACATTTTAATAATTGTTTTATTTAACAATAAATCAAAAATGTAAAATAATTTCTAAATTTAATTTTTTCAAAATTTTTTTTTTTATTTTTTCTTCAAAAATTTTTAAAGCAAGCATACAGTTAAAACTCCAATCTGGCCAAGTGGCGAGTAGCCGAAATTCGATTTTTCAGAGTTATAATTTTTATACAAAAATTTTGTTTTTTTAAGAAACGCCGGTTTTTTTATAAACTCTGCAAAACAGGTTGAATAATTTCAACTGGTGACCAGGAACGCTACGTTTTAGTATTTTTTGAGTCAGAATAATTTTTGCATTCGTTAGTTCACTAGAATAAAGTTGAAGTTCAATTTTTCATTCGAAATTAAACTTTTTCATTTCTTGATTACGTAAAGTAAGTCCATATGTTGATTTGTTGACTTGTCATGGATATTTTCTTTAATTTCACCTTGTTAGCAAGTTTGATGTGTGCCTCGATCAATCTTGCTAACCATCTTTTTTTTCAAAAAAAAAAACTTCAAAAAACATGTCGCGACTACTTGAAAAAATTTTAAAACAAAAAAAAACGCGTTTTAAAAAATTTTAACATTTAAGGTTTATTTTTAAACAAAGAACTTATTAAAATTTTCATGTATTTTCTGACGCTTGTATTTAAAAGATTAGATAATTATAAATATTTTAAAACAAAAAATTGCTTAAATCGGATAATATGTTATGCGTGTATGCAAAAAAGTTCGTGAAACAAACGAGAAAAATCGATTTTTACCAAAAAAATTATGTATAAAAAAATCAAAAATAAAAAATACGTGTTTCCTTGAATTTAGCCAAAAACAGCATATTTAAGTTTCGTTAAAATCTAAAATCATGACTCGCTGCCCTTGTGCTATTCAAATAGCAAAAGTGAGAAATAAACAGAATTCTCTCGAGATGCACTTGAGCTATTCAAATAGCAAAAGTGAGACAGTAATTGAAATACACAGCTGTCAAAGGCTTGATTTTCGTTTGTGGAAATAACAAAGTTATTCAACAATTTGTTGGTAAAATTATTGTTTAGCAATGTTTTCGGATAATGCAAACTTCATACTGGGAAGTTCATCCAGAACATGGTGAATTTAACTTAACATTGCTCCTGTATACTTCACTGCACTTGATTTATCTCGTTTTATATTTCTACACTCAATCATCAATAGATCTCATATATTTTTCTCTACTATATATAATTCAGCTATTTTTATTTACTCGTACATTTCACGTAATCGCTCGTACTTCTTATTTCATTGCCATGAGCTATTTGAAAATAGTTCAAGAATATCGCCGAGCCTCTTTAGCTGAGAATACCCTAAATAATTTTTGTATATTTTACATTGAAAGATCACCAGCGAGATCACTGAATTTAGATTATGCTATGGAAATATTTGCTGAACAAAAGGCGAAACGAGGTTGCACCTTCATTTAATGCAATATTTGTATATTTAATAAAAACACATTACAGAACGTAAATACAATTTGTTTTAATTAACGCTGGAATCTTGCTCATTAAAACTAATGCCACAATTATTGCTCTCACTTATCGGAAATTTTAACTTTTACGCTCTGTGTCATTAGTATGCTATACAGATGTAGTTAATTAAAGAATGTAGTAGAGAATAAAGCGAAAATGGATATTGAGTAGCGTTAAAATAAATTAAGTTACTGCAAACCATAAAACAGGGCCCCTCTTAATAATTGCTCACTGGAATTTTTTCTTAAAATCCGCCACTGGTTGAGAGATATCAAATGTACATAGCATTCAGAAGCAACACAGAGGCAGCTATTGAACAATGGAGAATCAATGTATTCTTCAATCAACTTTATCATTAGACATTTCCCATTAGAAGGAGAAATTGTAAACAAAGCGGTGGTTGACCTGAATGTAAATATCTTACCGCCCACATTTTATTAGTATATTTCAGTTTATATTGACTAAAAGAGGTAAATAGTATCCTTAAAATATATGGGTCATTACAATCTTAACAGCTCGACTAATGAAGACAAGTATGGAAGATATAAAAGTATAGCAAATACATAAAAGACGAAAAAATGTCGAATGTCTTACACTCATGGTGTGCAAAAACTCGGAGTTCGAGCGAGCCAGCGGACTAACTCGTGCTCAGTGCTCCGCTAGCAACGAGGCGCTTGCAACGCGTGCTCGTGGCAACAGCGAGGGGGAGTGACGAGCATATTAATTTGCTCGTCCGGCAAGTGAACGTGTTAAGATAGTTTCAACTCGTTTGGAAAGAGCGTGGCTGATGTGTACTGGCACACTTCGTTTGACGAGGCGAGCCTTTGCCAGTGGCTTGCTTGACTGCCGAGGCGAGCAGTTGCCTGTTGAGTGGCTTCAATGAGTAAGACGAGTGAGTAAGTACGCGCTGCGCAACATGGCGAATATGTACCTTTGAGCAGTTTTAATGGCAGCTACTTCTAATTTCCTAGGATTGTCCCATGAAGATTAGTTGTTGTATACTACGTTAATTACGATACATGTTTTATTTTTGCCATCGTGATGATTTACAAAAGCTTTCAAATCTTCTTGAACTTGACCGCGTTTTTGTTAAACATATTCCTTTCGAAATATAACAAGTATGAGGTTTTTGATGCAGAATGTGTAATAAGGGTTAAGTGAATTTCTAAATTGTCTAAACATCTATCTAAGGATTATATACAATAAGAGCTTTGAAATTTCACTTTGTTTCATATGCTCGCGAGCGAGCAGTTGTGCCATTGAGGAGCTAACACGAGGCGATTCCGAACTATGTCTACACTTCGTCGGTAAAAGCTTAGGAAACCAAAATCCAATTGACTGGCGAGATGTCGCCAACAATAAGAACCTTGTTTAGTTTAAAACTCGAATAAAGAATGCCCGAAAAGTGATTAACCACATCATTAGAAAATGAAGCGTCAATAAGATTTAAAAATAGGTCGTCGGGAATATTTTGGTTCTCCTGCAACCTGAGGCATTAGACCTTGGCTGACCTCAGAAAAACAGTTCATTGAGTAAAAGATTATGATATTTCAAAAAAACTTTATTATGGGTTAACCAATGATAAATATACGTATGTATGTATATTTACTTTAATTTGTTTCAATTTAAAAGTGTAAAATAGGTGCATCAGCGAAAATATGGTGAAATGGAGTCATATGACATTATTTTTATTATTCCTATTACCGCACATTCAATTTCATTTGTATGTCATGCGCAAATTTAAATGTAAATATGGATGTATGTCATATAATCTTATTAAATACTAGCGGATACTCGGCATGTGCTACTACGCTAAAAAACTAATGCGGTCAAAAAGGAAATCTATCTATCTCTATATAAAATAGAAAAAATGTTTATGTATGTCCTTTATAGGCGTCAAAAGTACCTAACCGATTTTAATAAAATTTTTAGAGTAAGAGCATATAATAAGCAAGTAGTAAGCTGTTCCACCGAGGAACATCTTAAAAAATAGTCCGGCTTCACAATTTATAATTACAGATGTAATTTTTGCATAAGCTAATTGCTGTTCCTCAACCAAAAGTGGTTGTTTATTTATGTTTAGGAGCCTAATAAATGTTTTGAATTTCAATCAAATCGGTCTGTAAATACGGATTTTAGAAAAACTCTCGGCTCCAGCGCCACCTATCGAGTATATTTTCACACAAAGTATTTATGTTAAGGAGCCTAATAAAGGTGGTGAATTTCAATCAAATTGGTCTGTAAATACGGATTTTAGAAATATCTCGACTCCAGCGCCACCTATTGAATACATATAGATTACTTTTAACTTATTGTACAATGTTGCACCTAAGTAAGCGCGGAATATCTTGTCTTACACAGTACAACACATGATTTGCCAACTAAATTCTGAGAAATTAGAAATTAGATGTGAAATTAGACCCAAAAAGAATAATTTCTGCATCATTCGTTTTGTCTTCTTACCTGCCAAAATATTTTTAATATCGATTTGAAGTTAGTACTATCGTATAGGGGAATTTATCACGTTTTAGGCCCTGTTGTTTGGCATAGCTCGACAGCCACTAGCCCGATTTAGTTGAAATAAATTTTAAAAAATTTAAAATTACAATTCCCTTAATCTGTTCATATATAGTTTTCCTATACAAGCAACAGTTTCCAAGTTAAAAATAAGCGCATGAAGAAACAATTTTTTTTTTTTTTTTTAATTCTTAAAAAATACAAAACGGAAATAAGTTTCAAGTCTAGTTACTTTTTCGCAAAATGAGACAAAAATCAATTGAGTAAAGATATGAATTTCAAAAATTTGCTTGACATATGCACAACATTCATACCTTTATTCAATTGCGAATAAAAGCGAAACGCGTACATCGATTTTCATGATCTTTATCTCATTTTGCTCATAGGTTATGTGACTTTGCGAAAAAGTAACTAGACTTGAAACTTATTTCCGTTTTGTATTTTGATGAATTTAAAAAAAAAAAATTGTTTCTTCATGCGCTTATTTTTAACTTGGAAACTGTTGCTTGTAAAGGATTAAGGGAATTGTAATTCTAAATTTTTTAAAATTTATTTCAACTAAATCGGGCTAGTGGCTGTCGAGCTATATCAAACAACAGGACCTAAAACGTGATAAATTCCCTTTACGATAGTACTAACTTCAAATCAATATTAAAAATATTTTGGCAGGTAAGAAGACAAAACGAATGATGCAGAAATTATTCTTTTTGGGTCGAATTTCACATACAGTTCTCAGAATTGAGTTGGCAATCAATGAACTGAAAAATGTGTTATCGAATGATGTAAATATTTTGTAAATAAACCGAAAACTCGGATTTTTGAATGCAACATTTGGAAAGTTTTAAAATTTTGATATTGAATCATTATTAACATAGGTTTTTTGTAAATATCTTCGGAACTACATAATCGATTTAAGAGTTTGATATCTCGTTTTGAAAAACATGGCAACGGCTTTTTTTAAAAAATTTACTAAAATTAAAAAAATTAAAAAATATGAATACATATGTCATATGAAAATTGGATTTTGCCACGCCCTTCCGCCCGCAGACCGAAAATCAAAAATCAGACTTCACAGTGAAGATTCCCTGAAAATTTCATCAAAATCGGCCCAGCCGTTTTGGTGTCCATACGTTACATACATACACACATCCTGTTTTATATATATAGAAGAAGAAGATAGATAGATGTTTTATCTCTCATGGCCACTGTGGTCGTGTGGGTAGCGGTGATATTACTCGATATGACGCTGGGTTCGAGGTTCGAATCTCAGCTAATGCAAGTAAAATCAAAATCATAGAAAAGCTTTTTTCTGAAAGCGGTCATCCCTCGGCAGGCAATGGCAAACCTCCGAGGGTATTTCTGCCATGAAAAAGCTTTTCATTAAATACATCTGCCGTTCGGAGTCGGCACAAAACTGTAGGTCCCTCCATTTGTGGTAGAATATAAAGACGCACACCACAAATGGTAGGAACAGTTCGGCCATACACTGAGCTATATAGTGTAAGCGCCAAATTATTATTATTATTATTATTATCTCGCATGTGTTGACATACTGTTGTAAATATCACAACAACAACATACCTAAGCTTATCTATGTACATACATACAAACGCACACTCTTGCATGTTACATTTTCTCCCACCATTGTAATCACATAATAATATATTGCGCCGATGCTTTAATCAGATATTTAATCGGTACTAGTAACATTCCCACACTTAGAGACATACACACAATAATGTTTGGAATTGTCATTGCTCTATCCTTAAGTCCTTGCATGTTTGCCATATTTAAGGGCGTATATAATTGCGGTCATTGACGCCATCCAATTCGAATTACATTTGCTCGTTAGTACACTGATGTGCAAGACGATCGATAGCAAACAATACGCGGAACTTGAGTTTTAGTATTTTTGTATACGGAGCGTTAAAGAAGTCTATAAAAAATAGCATTGCACATTAGTTGAAAGCTTACATTTCAAATATTTTCTGAGCCGTTTCTTCTTTAAAGCGGTAAAACTCGACTTTTTGAAAGTATTCAAAGACCTTTTTATATTAAAAATCTGCAAAATATTTTAAATTTTGAAAGATCCAACAACGAAATTGAAGAGTAGCTCGTTTCCTACTAATTTCAGAATGAGGTTGGTCTACATTAGCTTGAAATAAGTTACCGTAAAGCTTCATACTCGTACAATTGACAGTACGGTAGATGGTAGAGCCAAAATTTGTTTGAGAGTTCATGATCCAAACGAACGTACTCACGTAGAAAATATATACTCGTACATATTTCGATAGCTCACATTAATGTTTAAATATGTTGTAGTGTGATATGTAAACAGAACAATATTCAAAAGCTTATGCAACAGATTAATCTAATAACATTGAATAACATTGTAGGCAACTGACTGTTCGAATTCACTACCACAGGGAATCAAATGTCATTTGACGAAAGCCTACTTTTGTTTGTATGTATTATAATTCCATAGGCAATAGGCTTACGATAGCTCGCTACATTGCATTTGTTATCACAAATAAGCATGTTCTGTTATGACAATGTTCTTTGCTAAGCTTATAAGTTAACGAGCAATGAGCCATTAGCTATCGATTGCGCTCCTTTGAAAGTGGCAAATAATAAAAAAAAACCCAAACCACAATGTAATTTTAAATTATTTCAATTTAATTTTTAGTTATACAAAAAGCTTCTTCAAATGTTAACAGCCATAATAAAGGACTTATTGCCCCTTTAGATAAGAAAAATCACACTTCGAAAAATAAGATTTGCAAATGGAAAAAAAATCTTGGTATAAAATTCATTAAAATCTATACATAGCATACAAGAAATGGATCCAATATCGAACGCTCAAGGTATCCTAAGAAATGAAAAGAGAAATTTAAGAACGCCTCATATCTTGATGTGATTTTTGACAGCAAATTGCCGTGGAAACACATTATGGAGAAAAGGGTGTAATGGTCCAAGTTCCTATTTTATTCTGCTATAAATAATTTTGCTATAAAGTTGTCGTTCCTATAATTTATGCAATTTTTATGCATCTGGAAAAAAAAAAAAAAAAAAAAAGAAATTCTATCCTGCGATATTTCTCGCTTCCACTCACTATCACTTAGTCCGGCTTTGATTGATTCTGTTGCAGTCTTTGACAGTCCTGTACTGTTTTCATTCGTAAGTAGCTGTCAGTCAAAATGATAGCAAGAAGCCTTGGAAGATTTGCCTACAAGTGCTAGGATCCTTTTCCGTTTAAGTCGTCGGCCGAGTAAGTTGATGTTGAGGAGTGATAAGAGCAATCAATTTATTTCTATGAAACGGGAAGTCATCGCGCGCAAGTAAAAGCCAATTTAGTTTGAAAACTACTTTTTTGGGTTCCGTAAATTTACTTTTTATTGAAAGCGCGATCCGCAAAACCAAACAAAAAAAAAAAAACATTAACGAAGTTAACGCGAAAAGTTTAACAAAAAAAAAAAAAAAAAAACCAATAAAATAACAAAAAGCTTGTCACGCGCTTAATTTTTAACGTCGCCGAGATACGTTAATATCCTCGGCCAGACACCTGAGATCCTGCTGCGTTGATTTCTTAACGCGGAATGCCCCACGCCCAGAAACTTAGGAACTTAAAATCACGCCCACGTGACCTAGCAGCCACCAACGACGAGGTTGGTTATGCCTAAGCGCTGCTGGGTATAAAGATCCCGGAGCCACAACCAGCATCCTCCGACGCTTCCACTGGCTGCCGCAAACGGAAAACGCCGCTTACAATACCTTATTTGCCGCCTGCACGCTGTTCCGTGTTTTTGCATAGTATCTATCTATATAGTTCGATACCTAGCCATCCATGTGGTTTTTTTTTGTTTTTGTTTCGAGCAGATTTCGATTGGGCCATTTCTGCACTTGCCCAGGCCCAAAACTGGGATCTACGAAATTACGAAAAATTCGCATGATTGCCTGCCCATTAGCCGCACCACAAAGATCATTATGAGATAGCAAAAATATTAATAATACTAATAATCATAAGTAATTAATAATTATGAAGTCAGAATAAAAGTCATATCGACCATGTAATGACGGTAAAATGTGTAATCACCATAAAACTGCATTTACCGATAACCTTTCAACATAATTAATAAGTAGCAGGTTACTTTGTAAATTTATAATTACGTCAATAAGTTGAGAAAAAAAAAATTAATTTAGTAATTATTGTCCTTGTTCGGCTCACTGTGCATGAACACCCACGAGCGAACATAAGTCAAACAAAAAAATAAGCGGGAAGTGACAACAACATCCTACAGGTATACTTATCATACATACATAGCATCTTTTGCATTTGCTTCGTGTTATCAGCTTAGCTACCTACTCGTCGTTGGAAGGCCTTTCAGCGGACAGCAGTGAAAATGTAAGTACTAAAACATATAATCTAATTTGACAAGTGCTTGTGGTTGTTGTTGATGCGATCAGCTAGGCAAAAGCCAACACAGGTATCGAGCACTTCTTGCCTAGCAATGGAATTTAGTAAGCGCAAACCCTTGGATTTGGTTTTATTGTGCGCAAAAAAAAAATATAAATAAAAAAATTGCCGGTATTGCTTTCGATTTCCCAGCCGAATGAAGTTTTTTTTTGATAGGCTTATGCTTACTCCTGGATAATTACAACGTTTTAGATTTATTTTTTTCATTTGCCTATTGGTAAAAACAAACAAACAAACAAAAAAAAAAAAAAAACAAAACGCAGCAAGCATTATGAAAGCTATTCATGCATATTTAGCTAAACTTCAATTGCCAGTATTTTCATTTTTGCCTGCCCTTAACCCCTTTTAATTGAATTACTAAAGTTTAAGTATTATATGAAAGTAAAAAAAAATGGATTAAATGAAAAATAGTTTTTGTAAATAAAAGAAGTTAATTATAATGTTTAAAAAATAAAATTTTAGTTTTCCTTGTGGCTTAATGAGATAGGACAGCAACAACAACAATATAAAAAGGGCCCTCTACTAACATTACTGGAGTGGCATGAAGGGTGGGTAAAGACCGCGCGTTGCATATCATCATAAAGCGTCGCGAGTGAATTCAATTGAAAACAGCTTCAATTCGGGTTTATTTTTTTTGGTTTCTTTTGTTTCACAGTAATAAAGATTTGTTTTGCTTTTCTATGAGTTTTTTTTCTAATCCTTATTATTTAGTTTCCGGAGAGACTCTTTAATAAAATGTGTAGTGGAGACTTCGGCCTCGGCCACGAACTCACCCAACCGCTAAGAGCTGGCACCTATAAATGGGTCCCGATCCGCCGGTAGGTCGTTAGTCAGAATCAGTGGCGTCGTTTCGCGTGTTGGTATCCTTTGCGATACCTCAGCCTGAATCTAAACTTATAAAGATCACTGTAAGACTACATCTCCTTAACCATTACAAGGGTGAAATAAGGTAGCAAGGCGCTATACGCATGCAAAAGATGCTGAGGGTAACATGTGGTTTGTCCTCCACCCGCCACCCTAACGCATTGGTGCTACACAGCAATGGTAATAGTGCAAAGACTCACCGACGTGTACGTGACGTAACGTGATATATGTACACACTGTTTGCACTGTCGGTGTACACACGTACACGTCACGCGGACAAGATGGTGAGTTTTATTTACATGGCACCCTCAGCTGACACCTAACGTACAGGTACGTCGGTGACTGTTTGCACAATAAGGCCAATCTTACTTTACAGAAAATTCCGGATATAATTCAGTAGCCAAAAGAGGTGCGGTCGAAACGGACTATATTGCTCTGCGCCTCAATTGGAAGTGGATATTTTGGACCACTCTAGAGATGCATAGGTGGCGTAAAGGCATGAAGCCTAGCCGGAAGACTTTCAACATATTTACGAGCGGCTGGGACGGTCCACTGCAATACATTCCAAGCCGCGGTACGAGGGGCAGAATCTCCAAGTCAAGCAGCGATAAAAGCAATCAGCTCACACCAAAGTTACGTTAGGTTAGGTTGAAGTGGCTATCAGCGTTCACACTGACACACCTAAGCCATTGATAGGCCCATTGTGGTACCACCTGGATCAAAGATCCCTTACTCGAACCATCGTGAATCTTCTGCATACTTAAAAATCCTGCGAGCCTCTGCACTGGCCAAGTCGCTTAGGTCGTTTAAGAACGCATATCCTACGACTTTCATTCTCATCCTCCATAGTGCGGGACATTCGCAAAGAAAATGCCTTATGGTTTCGGCCTTTTCCTAATTTCTGCAGCTTGTGCATAAGTTATTATAGGGGGCACCCAGTCTCTCCGCATGCCTTCCGATAAGTCCTCAAACTAAGGACAGACTTACTATGCTCAGCCAGAGCAGACCCTGTGACTATTTGACGTTCCACTCTGGCCACATTTGTTTTACCGTAATGCAATTATTATAGTTTTCCCATCGGGCCCCTGCTTCACGAAATAACGTGCAGAAATATTCTAAGAATCAGGGAAGCCATAGATAGAGCAGTAGCAAAAATACGCCAACTTATCAATTGGATAACACTGGTCAGGCTCGAACAAAATCTATACAATGAAATAGACGAGAAGACGCAAATACAAGCAATTAGTAGGTGGAATGCTTTAATTACCTAGAAAATTGCAAAAGTTTTGTGCAGAACCATGATCGGTATTCTGACAGAATTTTGTCTATGAGCGACACACGCGGTCAAAATGGGAATGACGATTATCGACGTATGCAGGAAATACGTGGAGGTAGGATCATGGGGGACCTTGGAACACCTCTAATGCTGATGTCCTACGGAGCAAAAAGACGGCGCAGCAATGAGCCTTCAATCTTTACTCAAGTTTGCCAAAAGCGTTGGCATCCCAAATGATTTCTACTACTACACCACTTAAGAATAACTCCATCTGGTATTGCTAGAGACCAATCGGTCTATGTGTGACGAAATATTAGTAAAAGATAAAATATCGTAACAAGAGAATTTATGCATACCTCAGCGTGGCAATGCTTTTTTCAAGCAATTTCTTCTTTCTCATTCTCATTAGAGCTAGGTCTAGAGCGGGAGCGTGTCATTATTCTGTATTACAAAATTCTGGGTGACAAAATTCTGTAAATTGCAAAAAAATTCTGCTTGAACAAAATTCTGCTTTTTTAAAATTCTGCTTTTTAAAATTCTGCTTTCTAAAATTCTGCTTTTTCAAAATGCTGCATGTTTAATGCGAAAAATTCTGATTCAAGTTTTGTGATTTTCATCATACAAGAAGTAACCAAATAAACATTTATTCCACAAATATACATATGTATATGTTTAAGCGATAACAATATTTTAGTTTAGCCAATTATAATATTTTTTGCAATTCTTTTTAAATAGGTAGTGTGACTGACAGCTGTTTGTTTTTTTTTAATTATTTTCCTTTTTTTTTTAATCCTTTTTTCCCTTTTCTTTTCTTGATATTTGAGTTTTCGCTAAAATAAGTTCCTTTTGCAAACTTAGCACAAGATGGTAAAATTGCGAGTTTCTTCTTCCAACAATAACTTTCAGCCGGCGATGCGACGCTTCAATATTGTATTGTGTTCTAGGAAACGTTTCTGTTTGCGATGCATTATGGTCATGCACTGACCAAAACTCGGGTGAATATTTGGAATTATTATTATTTATATCAATATAATTTTTATCAAACCAAACTAATAAATTTTTTACACTTTCATCATCGCAGTTATTAAGTAATGTTTGAAAGTAATTGGGTATTTCGCTTGGCGGTACGAAAGCTAAGCTTTTAATCATTCGGACTTGCAGTGCGAATTCCACCGAAGTCCCATATTTTTGAGCCAATCTATACATAAAGAACATATTATTACTTAGTATACATAAACAACCATAAAATAGGCTTTAATTACCTCTCCTTCTGAACCTTTCGCCATATTATTTGTCCAAAATGAAACAAACAGCCGCGTAAATCAGTATTTGGAAAACATTGCTTAATCGCTGATATAATACCCATTTCGAAATCGCAAATTATACGCCGAGGGCATAAATTTAGTTCATGGTTACCTGCAATCGTCAGCAACTCGTTAAAAACAGCGACATATGACTTCAACGTTTTTTTGCTCATCAAGCAAAAAACGAGAGGCACGATTTCGCCATGTACTCTGCCATGTATGGAAAAAAGTTGCCTCATAACGCGAGGAACAACATGGAAAGTTCCATCAACAGCCCAGCAGTCACTGCTACTCAGCATTTCTAATGAAGATTTTATCCCCAATATTATAAAAAATTCATCATCGACCCACTTTTCTGCTAAGACAAAAAGCTCGCCTTCAAGGACATATAAATTAAGTGGCATATCTATATCGTCTACAGTTTTTGGTTCTTTCATGTTCCATTTCTTTTTTCTAGTCCGCATTATTTTACTTTTTTGGGCCATTTTAGAAGGTAAAGCATCACGGCTTTCGCTCGTTGTTAGCACAATGGTTTCTCGAATTATCTGGCTAGCCGGCAAGCATATTTGTTTAGATAACTCTTTAAGCTTTATATTAGCATCGCGAACAAACCCTTCCACTGCCTCAGGGCTATGGGTAAGTACACCGGACCTTTTAATCACACAATGGATACCGTCTTTTAATTCAGTCACCAATCGAGATTTACAGTGACACGCTATTCTTTTGGAACACGACCAATTATATGTCCTTTGTTTTGTTATTCTTTCTAAATAATAGAAATACCCATCAACACCCAACATTTTCTTATGTTTATTTGTTTTCAAAATTCTTATTTCGGACATTTTTATCAATATAATATTAAACCACGCTTTTTCACAAAAAGTCAGCACTTAACAGAAGGTAAACAAACAATATAAGAACCGTTGTAGACAGGTGTGGTGAAATTGTAATTCCTCATTTGTGATAGAAGTTCTCATCTCCAGGTAATATTTGATTGCAAACATATGTACAATGTATAACTGTTGTCAACTATAATTAATGTAGGTATGTACATATGAACGAATATGTTAAAAACAATGGGGCGCATATACTCAAATTGTGTAAAAAGTTTTACTAACTAATAACCATACCTAAATTTGAAAATGAATATCCCACAATGTTCTGTATTACAAAATTCTGTATTAAAATATAATGTTAACAATGATAAAGAGGTCATGTAATTATTTTGAAAAAGTGCGCACTTTGTAATACATTTTGTTTTTTAAATTTGCTTATTTCAGTTGGCAAAAAAATTTAAAGTTTCTTAAAAATATATTCATGGATTTAATTTTGATTTATGTAGCAAATTGCCTATAACAATAAGACGCGTTGAAGCGGCAGAAAAAAAATTAATAATTATTATGCTAATTGAAAATCAAACGAATGATTTTTTTTTTTTTCAGATAATGTACATACGCACAATTCAAGATTACTGAACGCATTGTGTTTTGCAATCGTGTTGAGGAGCAAGTGAGTGCAGAAGAGGCCTTGGAATTGGCAGATATAGCAGCAATTCAAAAAAAATTTTCTTAAAATTTTCTCCAGCACAATTACCACAAATTGATGAACGAATGCCGCTTAGCGACAATGATTGCTGATTGCAATAACTCATCAACCAGCACTGCTCTCTCATTTGCTGCCAGTGACTGCCTGTAGTTAGATTGCATCGAAGGACGTTTGCCTACACACAGTTGTTGCGCTACATAGCTTCTCAATTATGATAACATCTACCTCATACACACATATGTATATATATATACATTAAAACTTACTTATTTATATACAAGTAGATACGAGCTGCAAGGTAAACCAACTTGTACGTTGCATGAAAACCCTCTAGGCGGTTTTTATGTGATTGCGAATTTATCCCCAAAGTATTTTACGCGAAATAATTTGCAAAATGGTATCAGCTGTTGAAATCCGCACACATAAATTTGCAAGTGCTTTCTTATGTTGCGCGCGCACACATACAAACGCACAAGCCAAGTCGTAGACAAGACTAGTGCGGAGACAGCACTTGAGATCGTTAAATCGAAGCGTACTTTTAGGCGCAAATAATACTATGTCTCGCCATTTCTTCAATACATGCATATGTATCTAAATAAGTATAAATCGCTGCAAGTGATGAAAATCGACAACCAGCATTTTTGTGGCACGCAAAACCTTAGCTTGGCACATCATCTCACTTGAAGTGCATCGAATAGCTTGCGCAAAAAATGGAGAAAATGATATATGGACATATACATACATACATACAAAAATTGGACGCAAGAGTGAAAATGTGGAGAATGTAACCGCGGCGAGAATAAATCAAAAATTTAATGAGCTATAAATATAGCAATTTTAACGCAAGAATAACACAGAAATTTTGTGAAGTGAATAAAGCCAAGCGGCGCGAGTTTGCTGAGACGGGAAGCCCAAAAAGTCGAATATCGGTGCTGTGTTTGTATGGACGTGGGCGTGTGTGTGTGTGATTCTATGCTTTAACGTTCCTGCCGTGCATCCTTGGGTGTTCCTGCCGTACTCGCTGGGCTTAGCTGGCTACATAAATACATTGCTTTTCAGTTTTTTTCTCCCTCCGCTTTGTTGGCATATAAACTATGCATGAGGAAATCTTGTGGATTTCATATTCTAAGACAGCGCATGGAGAATGGCAAACAGCACGCGTATGCAATTTTTGTTTTTTCTGAAGTTACATAGAGTTTGTGCTTGTTTTGCGTTAGCCACTTGAATTCTATTCACTAGCACAATTGAAATAAAAGCAAATAATAACATCGGTAGCCAAGTGAAAAGGCCAAGCAGTGGCAAAGACAACAGGCGACAGTGAGCAGATTTTATGTACAGCTAAGCACAGTGAAGTCTTTTCCAACATCAAGCCGCTATAAATAATAGCGGTAATTTTGCAAGTTTGGTAAGAGAAGGCACACATTTTTTGAATGAAAAATGATTTAATATAATAGAACTGTCTGCGATAAAATTAAACCACGTGCATCCTCATATAATTTACATAATGTAAAATAATAAAAATTTAGCTAATACATAAGAAATATTATTATTGTTATTTTGGTTTGATGAAGTGGAAGTAATAAAAATAAACAAGTTCATGCAATGTGTTGCCGTGAGCGCAATCAAGAGTACTAAGCTGAAACGGCTTAATTTTATGTAAATAAAAATTTTCAAGGATATTTATCCACCGTCAATAATTTTAATTTATGTATTTCAAATTCCGTTCAACTGTTAATAAATTAAATTTAATATAAAAAAAGGTGTTAGACATTTTTCGTTTGGTTTATAGCATTTTTCTTTAATTGGAATTAATTCTATAAATACTATGAATGTGTAAATACGCTTGCAAGTCCAAATTTATCAACAATTTGTGTATATTATAATATTTTTTTTTTCTTTTTATGTATTCGATAAACTATTAAATAGTAGATAAAGTACGTTTTTTAATACTTTCTTTTGATTACTGTTTACTACTGAATTCATAACTCAGAAAGTAGTCAATATACGAATGAAGGAGTTAAGAAAAGACATACCGAAGGCTTTAAAAAAAAATAATAATAAAATATTTTGTCGTCTACACTTTATGTATTACTTCTGCTATTTGTGGTTTTAATGTTTTATCACAAATTGAAGGATCTGCAGTTTTGTGACGACTACAACCGGGATACATATGTACATATGTATTTATGAGAAGCGTTTTCATTGTCAGAGATTGTCTGCCCAGGGATGACCGCTAGTAGGACCCAAACATTTTACTTGCTTTGGCTGATATTCGATCTCCGGCCCCTTTAGCAACATAAATAATTACAGCACGCACCGCTACACAATCGTTCACAGCGGCCACGCTAAAATGCTACCACTTCTGAGTTTCCTTACGCAACCCAAAATTTTCACGAAATCTCACAATGTCCTACAATATTCATGACCACTTTCAGGTTTATTCTGTAGTCCTGGATATAAAAACGACCTGATTCTTAGTATTTCCTGCTTTACTTAGTTGGCAAAATACTTTAAAATCTAGCAATAGAAATACTGCAAAACAAAGTATTGCAGATAACTTTCCGACGATGTTTTTTTGATTATAATATATCTACTATTTAGGGGAATAAAAATATATTGTTTACATTAAAAAAAAACTTCCCCTTTTTTCACCATTACTTGATTAGTAACCAGAGGAATCTGTTAAAATTTCATTTCAAGACTTTTCCCAAAACTATCTTAGCTATTTTGTTGCCCACCTACGCAATCTCTGCTTCAGTGAGACAGCGAAATCAGCGAGGCAGAAAAATTAAGCATTCAACAATGAGTTACGAGTTCAGCATTAACCAGCCTAAAATTTTACAAGCCACCTAATTAAATGATTCGATATATAATCTTTAAATAGCTTAAGAATAATAACCATTCCATTTTCAGCTTCTTCATTGACAGGCACCTCATAGCTGTTAACAGGAACAGCCTTCTTCTCTGCTGCCTTTACTTTGTTCAGCTTTGTGAAAACGACATTTGATTTGGCGTATGAGAAAAATTGCATACTCGTATTTGCCACCAAATCGAAAAGTATGCTTTGCCTGTTAATATACTACTCAGTTATGTGTGCCCTTTTTATTAAAAAAAAAACATTAAACTTAACTCTAAAAAGCGAACTATATAAGTCTTAAAAAAAGCTTATATTATAAATATGAATATGGCATTTATTTTAATTCAAAAATTAAAAAAAAACCCAACTTTAAAGACCGAAATTATAAAATAATTAGTACAACTGCATCGGCATTTTATTGCTTATATGAAAACCACTTCAATCCAAGTACCATAAAAATTATAAATTTATCAATAAAAACAAACACTAAAATAAGTTTTCATAACATTAGAATAAATATAAGTTGTTATGCATTTTATGGGACCCTAAATGTAAAAGAATAAATCAGCATTAATATTATTGCTTCATTAATCACATCTATTTCAGTAGTTGGCTTTTCTTATTGTACTAATTATCAACTATTTGAATAAAATTATTTAACAAAAAAACATAAAGTTGTAAGTACTTTTTACAAATAAAAACTTTTATTTTAAAATAAATACTTTAAGACACACAGTCACAAGGGAAAGTCACATCAGGTTTAATTAAATCATATCGGTATATATATATTTTAATTGATGAATTAATAAATGAATGAGTGTCACAAAAGTCACATTCACGTCAAAAAATTATTTGGTATTTTTTAAAAGGCGTTTTGTAAATTAACTATTTGGCTCATTATTTATAAAGCTCTGGCGTGAGAAGTGCGGCGAATCAAAACAGATGACAGTTTAAAGCAACATCTCAATCAATTTTTAAAATTATCAGACATCTGCGATAGCTTACCCACCAGAATTGAGAATGGCGAGAGAATTTGTTTTCGTAAGTTCGTCTTTAGGAAATCCCTTATACGCAATAAAATTAAATTAAAAACCTAACTGAATTTTGATAATGTTAATCCAAGTTGAGCAATGATAAATTTAAGTGATTTTTAGGAAACACCTCTTGTAGCTCCTGTCAGGCTGACAACAAATTTAAATTAAAGTTCTAAGAAGGCCAACAAATTATAAGTTCTTAACTTCAATTTAAAATGCCAAGCGTATTTGCCAGACTTCAAAGGTAATAACAAAGTTTCATTTACCGCTCACTATGCAACGTTAATATTAATGAAGTATCAAAGAAGCGTTGACTTGCAGAAGTTTACTGATACATTAAAATTTAATTATTCATTGTGATTGGCAAAGTTGCAGCGATAAATTTGAGTTCAGAATTTTGGAAACAATCGGCTTTCCTCGTGGTACAGTCTAAGTTAAAAAAAAAAAAACTAATAAATAAATTATGGTTTTAATTTGAATTTAAATTAAAGTATTATTAGAAAACAAAAGTTTAGCAAATTTTAAATTACGAATTGGATATGCGCATGTGCTCTCATTTATATGGACATCTTAATTTAATTATAATTAATTAAGTAAACCAAACACGCAATATACCAAATATGAAGTTGTCATTTCCAAATTGTGAATATATATAAATCACCCACATACTCCTACATACATATATATCGAGAGAAAACAATATCAAGAAAGCAGCTATAATACAATAGCATGGACATTTATTTCGAGCGAAGCAGTAAAACGGCTCCAGTGTAAGAAAACATGGTATACCTAAATTATGTAGATATGGTATGTATGTACATACTATGTGTATGTAAACGAGTATATATGTACATATATAAAGCAACAGGGGCTAAGCGAACCGCAACAAGACTCAGCACCGAACAGCACGATTACTCGCACCAAGCACCGCTGGTTGAGTTGCTCTGCATTCTACTCACTCGGTGTATGTATGTGTGTGTGTGGCTTCCCAAACCAATGCCACTGAATGGTTGGGTTGCTCGTGATTGTTGCAACGCTTTTGGCATATAACGGAATGCAAACAATTGCGGGCTGAAACAAAAATTCAGTTTGTCGTGGGCGGAAATAAATTTGTTTGTAAGCCAACGAAAACAAAGGCAGAAAGAAGCTAGCAAAAAACAATCAAATGTTGAACATTGAAAAAGCTCCAGCGAAAATATTATTTCAATGCAGTCAGCAAAAGTAGTAGTATGAGCTATTTTATATGCTTGTGTGATTTTTATTCTTTCTTACAGAAAATTAGATTTTGAAATTGCAATGCAAGTGGAAAATTTATATTCAATGCATTAAATATACGAAATGGAATTCAAAATGAATAATGAGGCTAAATGTGCTGACTTTGAGAAAAGTAAGGCTATATTGGAAAATGTCTAAAAAAAAAAAATAAGTAAATATGTATGTATTTACGGAAGAATGGTTGTAAACTGTGCTTGCGGGAAGTAAAGTTATTAAAGCGGTTTGCCTTTCAATTCAAATTTCGCCTGTGGATCGTTTTAGAAGGTAATTGGAAGTTAACATTGTGGAAACATCAGCAATAAATAAAATATTTTAAAAACCTTTTTTTATATACATAAGAACTTATTTTGCTCTGAAATATAATTTATCGTAAAGTATTATTGTCGAAAAATATTAAGCTTCCGTCATACAGCACACGTCCAAGTCTACAAAAACTATACTGAGCGTTAGAAATTTCAAAAGCAAGTGAGAGAGATCCCTTGGTAGGTCGACCATTGGTAGTTGATTCATTTGTAATACTTCACTTGTACTTTTTGTTGAAGATCAGGATTTGTATTCATTTACCAATATATTACTATATACATTATCATATTCATATATATGTATGTTTAAACGTTATTTAACTTTTTTTATTCCATTTTTCATGTTTTCTTTTTGTAACTTAATTTTTTCCTTCTAACTTACACATTTTTTTCTTAGTAAAATATCCATTTATCTTTACCATCTCGTCACTTTGAAACTTATCCTTATCATTCAAACTATTTTTACTTTATAATGAACACACCGATATTAAGTAAGCATGCAATTTTTACCCAAGCCTGAGGCACTTTTGCATTCAAAGTTTTTTTATTTTCCGCTATCTTGCGGCTTGGCGAAGCCCTACACTAGCCACATTTTAACTTAGTATTTTAACTCTGTATTTTATAAAAGTACTAGACATAGATACTTGGGTATGGTATGCACGAAAAATGTTCGCAAAATTTAAAAATATAATTTTTTTGCCGAAAAATTTAAAAAATTTCGTATGGGAAATTTTACCAAGAATATCTGCAAACGCTTTGAAAATAAAACATATAAATAAAATTAACATTTTTTTGCTAGCGTTGCGGTAGAGTTCATTCAAATTTTTCATGTAAACGTGACTACTTTTTTCATATTATTGTTCCTTTAGCGAATTAATTTCTTGATATATTTGAAAACAGCAGTAATTAGAAAAATGTTAAAGCTCTTTAAACAATACAGACGAGCTTGTGAAAAAAACTGTAGCTTTTCCTTCGAACTAATGTTTGTTAAAATTGATAAAATAACTGAATTTGAATTGTTTAGTTTCTTATGCCCTTTTTGTAGAGGTATAAATTCATTGAAATTTACAATTTATTAAAAAATTTATTCCTTCACCATTCTGCCTCTCGAGCGCATTCCATTGTCACCATTACAGATAACCTGAAAATTAGACTACCTAGTTAAGGGACATTTACTGCACAAATTATAGATTTTTCATTATACATTTCCCCGACCATAGTTACGAGTAGTAATGTGCACTACTTGAAATATTTTCACACTGCTAAGGATTGATTCACATCCAAAAATCTTTGTTAGCCACACAATTGACAAACAGCTGTGATAGGAGAATCATACATTTTGGTCGTTTTATGAGTTCTAGAATAGGTGTTCTGATCCTCTGTACAAAGCAGAAACAAAAGCAAATCTAATATTCGAGACCCAACATACCTACATATATGTTTACACATAAAAATGTAAATAATTTGTAATGTGAGCTGACTTTTCTTTCGAAATTCACAATTATGAAACCACAAATATTTAGGCATTTAGTCTTTGCGTGCATTTTTAGTGCAAAATGTTAATATATTTTTTTTATCAATCTTTAGCCCATTTGTTATTTCATCATCGACCCACAGACATCTACCCACCTGCACATAAGCTATCGAATTTTGTACTGCAGAGCATAAAATTTATCGCCATGTTGATTGTGAAAAACAAAAAATAAATCCTTAACATCCCTCCGCATAATAAAACAGGAAATGTAAATAAAAAAATTATATTGGGCGTCTCCTCGTTTAAATGGACACAATTACGCTGAATTATTTGAAGCATTGTGGCAATTTTTGTCCACGCTTATTTGTTAGCGCTCCGATGGATGGCGGCAAAAAATTGTTGCATATTTATTTATTAATTTTTTTCTTGTATTTTACTGTGCTTATTTCGGCTATAAAACCCTAGTGTAAGGAGCATGCCAACCTTGTGGGAATGTGATGCCAAAATAATCATAACTTAGCAAAAAATTCAGCTCGAGTAGGTATTTCATTTTGTAAACATGTAATAAGCAGCTGTTGCCGCCAAATAAAATGCGAATGCGTGCTGAGAATATTTAAGGCAGCATCTTCCTTATGATAATACCCAATTTCGCTGCTCATATGTTCTCCGACATTATAATTTAGCGAAAAGTGTTTGTGTGTCAAGCGAAGCGTAAGAAAACTTTTTACTTTATTCAATTGTAATTCTTCTAAATATATATTTGTACACAATTTTCTTCCGCAAACTCGTAAATTTGAAACATAAAAAAAAGTAATTATATTAAAAAAAAAATATTAAGGATGTAATTAAATTTAAAATATCATGACTCTGAAGATAATATACATAAAGTAAGCAGGTTTGTTGTAGGCTAACAGCCTCAACACAACAATGAAATCGTGAGCTGATCACACGAACTGTACTTAATACGCAGATGAAATGTATCCACTGTCATGGGACTGCTCGCAGACCAAATCACCAACGGAAGGCAAGCAGAAAAACTAGTGATCCTCCGCAAGAAATTTTGTGAACAATGGGTTTAGCCATAAAAGCCGAAAGCCCGAAGGTACTGGGAGTACAGCACTGTTGTGAGACGATAATTGAGTAGACAACTTTTGTTTACAGCGTCAATAATCGAACAACAGCCTTTATTTTTCTAAATAAAATGTTTAACTTATATTTGATTTATATTTTCTATTTAAAAAAAAATGTGTCTTGTGCGTGTGTACAAATCAAATCTAAAAATTGGTTTTAATTTCTAAACATTTTATTTATTTACGAGTTCATTATTATTCGTTTACAATATATTGAACTCAAACATAAATTGTAATGAATTATAAAAATTGAATAACCTTCATACTAATCACAACGGTTTGAGGCGGGTACGTTTATTCGAAGACCATGAACCAATGGTAAGATGCATTCGGTTCTGCACCAATTATACTAATCTAAATTTTAGTCTTAATTTATATAACTTTAAGCAGCAATTGTTTGCCATATTTAATTGATTATTCTTTATATGTTCTTTATATAGTTGGTAAGATGCATTGGTGGACTGAATAAATAAATAAATAATCTGACAAATCCAAAAAACAAAAAGACAATACATTAAAATGGTCATACACTATTTATTTCCAAAGCAAAATATTCCACTTGAAAAATTAAATTTATTCCTAAAACAAAAAATAAAAATAAATATAAAAATTATAAAATGAGATCGCTACGGCCCTTGACTTAAACCGATTATAACACGAATGCATTCAAGATGATGTTAACTGTACAGCTGTTTGTATATAATATAAATATATTATTATATAAATATTTGCACACCAGCAATACTATATATTTTTTTAAATACCACCACATTCTTAATAACCTCATTAGCTACCGCAATTATTGCAGTCTGTTGAAGATCGCTCGAAATTCGCTGATACAACGCAAATAAATGAAAATTCCTTACACTCTCAAGAGACAAAAACGATTCACGTTAATGACAATTTAAATAAGAAAGATGATATGCACTTACTTACATTGTCGTAAATGAGCAAAACAAACAACAACAACAAAAATAATAAGAAATAAGCACACTGCTATGCATCTTCTAGATTTATCTACAGTATAGCACTTTCGCGACCTTGCATAATAAATGAATTAATTAGCGAGACCGCGTCTGAAGAATACAAGAGCAAAATAAAAAACAAAAAAAAAACACAGAAAATTTAGATGAAAACAAGGCCGAAATTTACAGATGCACTTTATTATTTAATAAATTATATAAATATATGTTATTGTATAAAATTTCATGTTGCCATCCACAGTTGACCATAAAACCATTTCGAATGAATACAAAAACGGCAACACAATTTCATAAAGTTAAATTCTGAAGTGTTCGGCTCTGCGTAAATGTGGCTTGAAAAAGGTAAAAAAAATTTCAGTATTTCAACAATTCGCTGTGAGAATTAATTACCATATTTATCATTGAGACAATAACGTTGTCGGACAGGCGGTAAGGGCTGAATGAATGGCTGCTGTTTTTTAGTGTATGTAACAGTAAAAAGGAGTTGGTTGTTTCCCCGCAAAAAAATGTGCGCCTTATTTCTAAAGAGAGTATTCCGGGACTAGTCTCTATCGGGTATAATCGGGCATTAATTAGTCGCAACAAGTCTTAAACGGATATATTTGTAGATTAGTAATGTATTTGTCTTTTTTTGTGTACAATAAACGATGCATTGATAAATAAAGGCACTTAGGCAACGAAATTTCAAGCGCGTCGTTGGTATGACCAGTCTGTTCAAGATAAGCGGAACAGACTGGTCATCATTTATACACATTTGGGTATAAAAGGAGACAATGAGTATTTTCATAGGACATGTTAGAACAAAAGGCAAAACAGTTCATTGCATATAAAGAGATCAGAAGTTGTATTAGTCGCATGTTCGCAGACCCAACCTGGACCAATCGCATTTTTGGAAGGGTTATGCCACTTTAACAGTTTTGACTGTGTGAGTGTGATATACATACATACGAGTATATGTAAATTTATATACATAAATATGTGTAGATTGGCGTGAATGGTCACGCTATAAGCGAAGGATTTACGAGAAAGCCACCACATACAATAATAACAACGGCAATGATTACGTCAAAGTGCGAGACTTAACCGCAAACGTAAAAAACCCATTACGATTGCCATAACAATAAACTCTGTGTGAGAAATGAAAGTAAAAACTGCAACAATAAAAATGTGACTAACTACTTATAAAAGTATATAAAGTATAATAATAAAAATAAAAATGAAAATAAAAATATCAACAGTAAATGCACAAATGGCATTCGCGTGTGTAACTGGGGAAGCTGAAGAGCGCAATTCAAGCTGAATAATGCAAAAGTCTAATACTTGTGGAATGCTTGATCAAGATAGATTAAAACGCATATTTTACCTTGAGTTAAACAAGTAAAAGTGTATGTACATATATAAAATGCACTAAACAACTGGCGCACTGCCATATACGAGTATAAACCAATTATGGACAATTTAGATTTCTGAATCAAAACACTGTTTATTCTTTATCAAATTTAGATTTGTACGAAATTTAAATACAATTTAACAAAATTTCTTAAATTTTTTTAATAGATTTTTCAAAGCAAATTTCTAAGTCCATTAAAGAACCTTATAATAACTTCTAGCCGATTGAAAACTGCACTTTATTTTACTTAAATTTTTTGGGCTTCATAATGGAATACTCACAAAACGTGGCGTGTATTCTTTTAAACTTTAATTTTTGGATTTCTACAAAATTCGAAACTTTGTTGTAATAAAGTAAAATAAATAAAGTTCAGCAAATCTTTTTGACTTAAAATCAGTTAAAAGAAGTTTTCCGCTTTAGAAAAGCTTGGGGCCTAAAGTAGAGATGTAGCTTGATTTGAATTCAGTCAAATTCTGATTTGTTTTTATCAATTTATGGCTCATATATGTAGATATGTTTTACCAGAAGTAATAGAAAGAAAATTTATAACGTTTTTTTTATTATGTTATGCGATATTTTGCAGACTTAATTTGTGGTTACAAATGAAAGATCGAAGATCCCAAAACTTTTTTTTTTCTAATAATTCAATGGTTTAATAAATTTTGAAATTATTTATTTAAACTGTTTTTAAAAACCAAAGTTGAAAAATTCTTAGCATATTTAAATACTTAAATTATCTGTTCGTACGAGTATATAGCAAAATAATTACGAGGGCCGGGCATCCTAGAGACCTTTAGTGAGCGTTAATCTTAAAACGCTCTAGGAATTTTAAGTAATATTCCTACTACGGTGACAGCAGATAAACAAAGCAAAATCAACTTTAAAATTATTTTATAAACGTTCTTTAGCTATAAGCTCAATAAAATCAAACAACTTACATTGCATGTCTATTTCGATTCGCTTATTATTTTTTTATTTTATTTATTTGTTCAGTTTTCTCACATAAATCAAAATAACTTAGATTAATAACATTAAAATTAAAATGTAAGCCCTGTAATAATACATACAATGTATGTCTTACCGGCAGAATTCTGAGCTTTTTAAACAGTTCGTTCCATGGATTCGTGAAATCGATTAAGATTACAAATTTTCCTAATAAAACATTTCTGAATAGTCAGAAGAGGTTGAATTTTGTTTAACGATGCACCACCCCCACCAGCTAATACCATACTGAAACGTAGAATGAACTAGAGCGTAGTAGACAGGGTTGCATTTGAACAGAACTTTCTAAGATTATAAAAATATCGAACAGTGGATTGCAAGTAATGCTTTAAGCGAGAAGTCTGTGTAAACCAACTAAGATTGTGGTCAACAGAAATACCTAGGTATTGAAAATCTTTGACTTTGTCGATTGGCAAACACTTGTTGCTACAGTTAGTACGTGAATTGAATGATTGATTTCTAGAAGAAAACGGACTGTGCAGTGTGAAACGTTTACATTCGGTAGAATGAAATAAAATGTCGATGACAGGTGGACTTTTACCATTAAGATTGAAAAACATCAGCTGGGTTTTTCTGCTTACAATAAGCTTATGTCTAGCAAACCAAGCTCTTAAGATATGAACGTCATGGTTAACACCGGCCACCAAATCTAATAGATTTATTGAGCCATAGGCAATGGCAAGGTCGTCCGCAAAAGCGGTAACTTTACCAATAAAAGGTAGCGTGAAAATAGAGATCAAGTAAATTAAATAATATTGGGCCTAAAACTGACCCTTGCGAAACTAATAAATTAGTAGCAAGTGAGTTACTTAAACCACCACGGACTTTAACTTTCTTTGTTCTATCCAATAAATAGGACTTGAACCAATTGAACATAAAACCACGAAACACGGCACAATGTAATTTATCCAACAAAACCTGGTGATCCACCATGTCTTGCAATTCTTTTTACAATCTATTTCACTGTGTATAAAAGAGCAAAAATTTAAAAGAGCATCTTCCGTTGAACGTCCAGGTCTAAACCCGCATTGCATTGAACTGAAATAATATCTGCGTTCAAGGAACGGGAGAATTCTTGTTTTAATAAGTTTCTCAAAAACTTTCGAAATCGAGGAGAGCAACGAGATCGGTCGGCACATTTAATAGCATTGGGGATGATCCCAGAAAAAACGCTTACGTTGAAAATATGAGTTAAAATATCAACTAAATTGAATGCGACATTTTTAAGAACCTGTTACACGTACAGTTAGTACGTGACTTGAGTGATTGATTTCTAGAACAAACAAAACAGTGTGAAACGTTTACATTACAGCCATAAGACTTGGAGTTTTTTAAGGATTTAATTATTTTTAAAATTTCTAATCCTGTAAAGGGCTCAAAGAAAAAACTGCTCTTTGAAATGATATCATCGTATTCTAACGGTAGACAGTGGCACGCGGGACGAAACAGAGGTTTGTCCAATTGAAGAAAAGTGATCATTAAACAGTTTCGCTACCTCAGTGGGGCTAGAAATAGTTTATCCAAAATGATTTAAGTCAATTGATGAGTCACCTGTCTTACACTTCCGATGTGGTATGCTATTATTAATTTCCCATTCCTTTTTTGCGTTACCCTGGAACGATCTAAATTTAGTACAATAAAAATTATCGCTTTGCAAACATATTTTTTTTTTTTTTTAACTTTTTTACATAGATTGGCATAACGCGTACGAAGCTTATGATTATATGGATGTTTACTACGTTTCCTTCCCGCTTTATTTTTTAATCTAATTATCTTGATGAGTTTCTTATTAATCCAAGGCTTTAATTTTGTGTCCGATCTACGTGGGGCAAATAAAGTGCTGGCATTCCCAACATGACTTAGTAAAATACTTAAGAAAGAAGGGTATGCTTCACAGATTATATCCTTAGCATAAACATCGTTCCAAGACTCAAAGCGCAGCCTTTTGTTTGGCAAAGCAAAATCAAATATTGTTACATTGCAATCCTTCTTTTTTATTGTGTCATTTATGTGTGAAACTTTGTCTACCTTTATGCCAGTCATAGATATAATGGTCGGTGATCTGAAGACTCAGGCTGGTGAACAAATTATTTGGAAAACAGCTAGAACGACAGAAGACATGGTCAAGACAGCTACCTGAACTTTTACGGGTTTGCTCATTTAGATAGGAGGTGCAATCAGTTATCTACTACCACGCTAGGTTGGAGAAGATCTAGATTAAAGTCACCTAAAATAATGACATTGGCTGACTTTTCATTGCTTAAAATTTGTGAGAGCTTATCTAAAAAGAGCTGTATAGAAACCGAATGAAGTCTGTAGACACAGCTAAAGCTAAAAACTCTGCCAGCAATATTCAAGGTAAGCTTCAAGGTATCTGCGCTAGTCAAATTAAAACAAAAACTTTCGCATTGGTAAGTTTTGCACAAAAATACTCCAACACCACCTGCAGAATACGTGTTATTAGAGTTCGCAAAAAAAATTATAATTGCGTATTTTAAAGTTTTGAATTTCATGCGAATATATCCAGATTTCAGAAGCAAAAACAATATCAGGAGGTCTTTTAAATACTTCAAGATTACAAAGTAATAAATCGAAATTTTGCTGGAGACTGCAAGAAAAATTATTTCCAAAACGTGTTCTTTGTTCGTAAATGCCCTTTGTAATCTAAATTTTAAGAACCTTGCCAATAATATGAATTTTCTGAATATTCCGTATTTAGCACCACAGTGGATACATTGGCCTAAAACAATTTTTTTTCGAATATGGAGTATATATTTCTAATTGGAACTAAATGGGAACATAAACACGGACTTTTCGAATTTCTTGAGTTCAGTGCTACTCAGCGGATTAAAATATCCTCCTTACATATGTACTTTCCAAGAATGTAAGGTATATATTTAAAGTCCATCTTTGGTAAAAAACTGTTTGTTAGTTTTTGAGTTCTAACATTTTATGCGTAATTTTGGGGACTTTATTTTATTTACATGTTAGTATAATACATTTGTCCATAGTAAGTCGTTTTTAAGAGCATTAAAAGCTTAAAATAATGTAAAATATTATTCTTTAGAAAATTTCGTTAAGAATCTTCTCAAAAATATATGTATGTACGCATAAAAAGTTAGAATCTGCTGCAGTCAGATCAACAAATCAAGTTCCTTAAATTAAATATACAAAATGGTTTTTATTTTTAATATGGAACCGAAAACTATTATAATCTTTGAAACAATATTAAAGGTAACTCTATTTACATACCTCTCTCGATTCTGAGATACAGATAAACGATAAGGAGCTCTACTTCAGTAAATAACTAAAGATGGTTTAAAAGCGTTTATGTGTAATAGCTAACTGTCAAGCAAGTGGTGTAAACTGAACAAAGAGAGGCCCTACAGAACGCCTCGCACTCAGCCGAGTTGACCGTAATAAAAAAACACCAATTTCAAATGGGATAATATGCAAGTCGCATGGGATTTTCGAGGAAGAAGAACCCAATCATAGCCTTTGCAGGTGAAGCCTACTTCAGTACTTCTTAATCATATTAATATCAAAATATCTAAGGCATCGAAGGTTTTAAAGGGTATTTAAATTGTAAAAACGGGATTTGTATATTCCTAACTCCATTTTTTTAAATGGTACAAATTTGTTCCATGAGAAAATGGCATATCAACATGTTTCTCAAAAAACATTTCATATCAGCAACTGCAGAAGCATTTAGTAATATTTTTAATATATTTAAAATTGTACATCAATAAGTAACATGTTTAAAAGAGGAAGCTAATGGACGTAAATATTTACTTGCAAAAACTTTAAAGCAGCTTTTATTCCGAGAACGGCATATCAAATGCCAAGAAAATATGACTCTGGAATCCTGCAATTAAAGCAGTCTTAAATCAAGCTTTCGAACTGATCAGAATCTCGCCCATTCCAATAGACCCAACAGAACTTACTTTTAACATCGTCGCCAATTGGTATCCACTCAACGAGTGCTGGCATGAGAATATCTCTCCTGGGAGATAAAGTTTTGTTGGCCGCGAATAAATAAGCTGGCCAAAAAATATAAAAAAAAGTAAAGATTTTTTTTTATCAAATGGTGCAGTTATCAATAATAGCGTACGTGGCATCTACAATGTTTCGTTATACCAGCAACGAAAGTCAGTTTTCTTATGAATGCTTTAAATTCCCACTCATCTCGTTCATCACTTTCGACACTTACCTTCAGTACTTCGCTCCAAGTACATTTTGTCCGCATGTGGCCCACCTCTGCGCAATGTGTTGCCATCAGCAACACCGCCACCACCGCCACATCCTCCGCTTCCCAGCAGTCCTGAGTTATCCTTCATAGTCAAGCCATGCTTTACCACCTCTGTGTATTTTCCACTACCAGCGCCATCGCCGCCAACTCTCCGCTCCGTCACATCGCCATTCGTGTTTTTCTTTTGTAAATGATGTTTGTAATTGCCCACCGCATCCTCCATTCCGAGCACCACATCCGTGCCACCGGTCACTGTAGTCGTTGTCGTATGATGACCATCCATACCAGGGGTCAATTCGTCCGCCGCATCGAGATGATTAAGATGATGACGATGATGCGAGGGACTCATTGTCTTGAAGCGTTTGTATATACAGCAAGTGATGAGCGCGAGGAATACAGAGACACTGAGCAAGCCAAGCGCCATCAACGAAATGACAATGATAAGGTTGCCCTGCAGCAGCAAATCACGTTGTCCCGGCCGTTGTACCAACAAACTCATTTGCACAGTATCCTTGCCGCCTGCATTTTCCGCCGTACACGTATATACACCTTCATCGCTCTTCTCCGCGCCAACAATAGTGAGACGCGAAATTAGTACATCACGACCGAATTCCTTTTCCTTCGATTGCTCATCTCGCAACATTTGTATATAAACACGTTGCCCTTGGCCGCTGCCACAGCAACTGACACCACTGGCGCTGCTGGTGGCGGTGACTGTGTTCGCAGTACTGCCGGTGCTGCTAGACGATGAGCGATACTGTTGCCTATTGAAGTCCCAGGATATGAGTGTGTTTGTTGAAGCATGCACGCGGCACACCAACGTCACATTCTCCTTCGAAGTGTTGATGGAAGCGCCACGTGAAGGATAAATGATACGCGGCTTGCAGGCGAACGCCTCCGGTTGATCTTCCACCCACAGCATGCCACGCAGATGTATCGGATAGTAACAGGCGGTGGGCGGCGTGTAGAGATTACGCTTGAGCACGAAGTCACGGAATATCTGCAGCTCACATGTGCAGTTCCAGGGATTTGAATCGAGCGAGAGCGCTGTCAGTCGCTTTAGCGACTCAAAGGATTCCTTGCGCAGAAAACTTAAGCGATTGCCGTCCAAATAGATCTGCGACAAAAGCGGCACATTGTCGAAGGCCTGCTGGTTGACACGCGCCAACCGATTGTGTTTCAGCTCGACTTTGTGCAGGTACTTAAGGTTCTGGAAGATGCCATCGGTGAGCGACTCCAGCAGATTGCCATTCAGTATGATGGCGCGCACCTTCACCAGCCGCACAAATACATTTGACTGCAGCGTCCGCAACAAGTTATTCGACAAATCCAACTCGATTAGTATCTCCAGTTGGGTGAATGTGCGCGGATCGATCTGCTGCAGTGATGCATTGCGCATGAACAGTTTGTGTAGATTATGCAAATCGGCATTGAGGAAGGCATTCTGCTCCAGCATGGCTACACGATTGAAGGAGAGATCCAGCACTTGCACTTCATTGCTCAGATTTTCGGGTATCGCGCTGAGCGTGAGGTTCTTGCAGTCGGCAGTCTTCTTGCCCGATTGCCACTTGCACATACAATCGCCACAGTCCATCAGCCAATCGGCTTGAGCATGCGGTGGCATCGTACAGCTAAGGAGGAAGAGTAGCAGAAAGTAGGCGCTGGCTGGCAGCAGCTGCAGCAACGCCGCAGACGTGCGTGTATAGTTGATTCTCGCGCAGCTGGTTGTTGATTGCGATGCTCTAGCTACGCTTGCTTGTCTCCGTTTGGTTGTGGTTTGTGCAACTTTTGATATTCCGATTGCTTTGAGCTCGCTATTTAGCGGCAGTTGCGTTAAATGCGCGTATTGTTGCTGCTGTTTTTGTTGCTGATACAATTGCTGTTGTTCTGTTGTCTGCACTGCTCGCTTTGTTACATTTGCTTGCGATTCGTTGCACCTATTTCGTTGCTGTCTATTCACTCTCTCGATTTCGATTTCATTGATGTTGTTATTATTGCTGCGATATTGCTGTCGTTGTCGTTCTTGGCGTTTATTGCCGTGCAAACGCATTTTTCCACTGCTTACACATTCGTTTCGATTTTATATTCACGTACAATAACAACACATTCTTATAATTTTCTCAGTCGATGACATCTTGCTTTTAGCTGTACTTAATCGCTGCCAATTGTTGTTGTTGGTGTTTTAAGCGATTTTTATTTCCTTGTTAGTCCCCTTTTTTCGTTTTGTATTTGCTTTGCTTTTATTGCGCCAATAACCGTTGGCCATTTATTTAAGGATTCTTGCTTTACTTCCTCATTTTTCTTCTTTCTTATATAATTGGCTACGTTGTGCTTCTGGCGTTGTTGTATTTATAACTTATTTGGCACCTGCACATCTTGCTTGTTACTGATTACCCTGATTTACTGTTGTTCAACTTTTTATTTATGTAGTATGCTTTAATCCGCTTATCATTGTGGGGCAATGTGACCTCAAGCTCGTAATAATAAAATTGTTTACAGTCAGCTTTTCTGCAAAAAAAAAAGATAAAAAAAAAACAAATTTGTTAAAATTGTATATATTTATACATATTCAAGTATTACACAGGGTGTGGTAACATTTCGTTCTGTTTAAAGTCACAACATTTGCGTCAAAAACTCAAAATGTTCTGGACTCTTTAAGCTAAAATTTTAGCATGTTATATAATCCGCATCAAGTATTGTCTTTATCTATTTTTTGCATCAGTCAAAAATCCGTGATCGCGAAAAATAACAGAAAATTGGAATTTACAGTAGGCATTTACAACGAAGCATTGATAAATATTGAAGACAAGTGCTTGGCTATTGTAAATAAAGTTCTTAGTCAATTAGGAAAGCCCACACCAACCCGGCTGTGACTGCTTCATTTGATGTGGATTTACGCCGTGAACAGTGTTACAACGTTGATAATCTTCAGGCAAATGCCCAATCAAACATTCCCAAATTAACGCGTGAACAGAAAGGCATTTATGATTGCATAATGCAAATGATGAATGACGGAGTTTGCGGATCTTCTTCTTGGACGCGCCTGGAGGAGCTGGGAAAACATTATTAATTAGATTAATTCAAGAAATGGTTCGGTCAAAAACTGGCATAGCCTTAGCTTTTTATTCGTCTGGAATAGCTGCGACATTGTTACCAGGTGGAAGAACTGCGCATTCAGCTCTAAAGTTGCCATTAGACATGCAAATCATCGAGACTCCCACTTGGAAAAAGTATTACTCGATCGACACCAGCAGACGAAATAAATGCTTGCCTGAAATATTCAACATTATGGCGACACGCCGCTGTGGTCAAGTTGGTAGCGGTGCATGCTATAACTCGATATGCCGTTTAGTTCGAGGTTCGAATCTCTGTCAGGGCAAGCAAAATCTTAATGATAGAAAAAGTTTTTCTCTAATAGCGTTCACCCCTCGGCAGGCAATGGCAAACCTCCGAGGCTATTTCTGAAATGAAAATAAGCTCAAGGGTACAGGCTAGTATGTATATGAATTAATAAATAAGTTTTTGTCAATCTACAAGTTTAAAAATCAAGTTGAAAATTTGATATTTTGTATTTTGTTTATACAGGCAATGCAAGCTTTGACGGAGTATGGTAAGTTAGCGGTAGAATCTTCTAGGCAAAAATTGCCAACAAAATTTGCTCTTGCTGTGCTGCGAAAGTAATTAATTTTATTTTAAATTTAGTGGCTTTCCCTAAATGCACACAGGTCAACAACTAAACCGCAGCAAAACTGAAATATAATTTTTTTTGTTTGCTGCTCTGTTGCTCTGACTGCGCATTTTCAAGCAATTCAGTCACCGCGCAGCTTAAATAATATAGTCATTGCGCTTTGAGTGCGCTTTGGCTTTACTATAAACAGCGCCGTAAACTCCATATATATTTGATTGCCAGAAAACTGGAACAAGCAACCTTAATACATACGACAAGCCAATAACATCTGCATTCATTGTTTTTCACAAAACTTGCAATGTATTTCTTTCGACAAATATTTTTCCTGTTTTTTTTTTTTAAGTAAGATATAGTTTATACAGTAAGTATTACCAAATAAATGCAAGTTTAACAGTTCTTAGAAAAATTTCCACAAGCAAAACAAAGTTGTCAGCTCAATTTGTAAACTCTTTAATGAGATAAGAAAATTTTTAAGTATTCAATTTTAGTATAAAAATGTTATACTTTTTTTCTTCTTTTCTTTATAGCACAAGGCAATGCTACAGCAAATTTAAAAGTTAAAAGTAAGGTTTCTTGGTTGCTGATGTTTCGCTCTAGTGCTACGCACATCTTCGTAGCGCGGCGAAAGTCGCATTGTATTTTTCTTTGTGTTACCATCGCATTGCTGTTGATGTTGCTATGATGTTGGCAATAAACCGATATTTTGTTGATACTTTCGATTTGCTGTTTGATTTGTATGAAAAACGGACAAGTCTTCACTTATAATAATTATTAAGCACTCTGAAGAAAACTTAAATTTATATAATTAATACCAGTAGGCCACTTGAACCACATTAAATAAGAAATTAACCCAAGCTTCAGACAGATATACTGCCTCGCAAATGAGGTATGGCAATCAAGTTTTCAAAGTTTTGTTACCAAAAATGCAAAATTTAATTTCCGAGCACTACAGAAAGTTATATTAAAAACAAACACCGAGGTTTATAGTATTATTTAAACAAAAATGTGCTGGTAAGATTTTGATTTTTTTCTTATTGTTATTGCTTTTTAACACTTGTTCTGGTATTTGAGTTGAAAAAAGAGCTAAAATAGACAAATGAGAAAACCTTATAGCTCACAGACATTAATTTGTTTGTTGGGGCGTAAAAACATATAAGAAAAAGCTAGTCAAAGTAACGAAAAGTTGAAGGCATATGCAAGTAAAATCAAACGAAAGCCAATAAAAACTCAATCTTTCAGGAGTAATGGCATGGTTCTCGCATTTGACTACTTCGTTAGCAGTCCTTAATTTATCTGGCTGTGAATTTCTGCAGCAGCTTCTGAATTTTATTGAATGTACGAGTATGTAACTAAAAATGTACCAATGGGTATTCAAAAAATTGCAAAATATAATACTATTTTTGAATAAATGACCAATATATATTGAAAATTTGAAAAAAAAAAAATATTAATTTTGAAAAATCCAAAATGAAATTTGAATATTTGGAATCAAGTAACACAAAGCTTAAGCTGAGCTTAAATCGAATGCGCTCTCTCTTATTGTATTTCTTTTAAAGAAAATGGGTGGTCTCTTTCATAGTTTTTAACTAAAAAAAAAAATTTTTTTTTCATAAAATTTAATCATTTTCAAAGAATTTATGCTAAATAAATTTTTTTTTTAATGTAATACTTTAACCGATTTTTTAACTTGAAGAAATGGTATCAAAAATTTGTAAATCTTAATAAAATCGCAAATATTAAATATTTTAAATATTTTGGAGCTTTAAGACCGATTGGTTTATTGGAAAATTATTAGGAAAAAATAACAATACTCCAAGCGGTACTATTTCGGAAATCACCACATTTCCTTATCAGACTTCTTTCTTCTTGGCTCCTGCGGGAGTCGAACCCGCAACAGCATGCGCAATACTTAAGCCGGCAGCTAAACGCATTCAGCTAAGCTTACGCTGTGTGAGCTGTTGTTATTTTTCCTGCTTTTCCTTCACAACTTGCTTCAATCAAGTGCGGCTGTATTGCCGCTATTTCTACTTGACTGTCTAGTTGTGGTTTGTACAATTTTTATTTTGTTAGAATTTGTTTGTATAAGGCTGTCTCATGCTTTTTTTTTAATTTTAATAAAAAAAATGTATCACACCATTCTAGACACAAAGTATTACAATTTTACTAATTCTAATGAAAATCGCAGATGTCGACAGATGATGCCTTTCATTTGGAATGCCTCAACTCATTAATAATAATTATTTAAAAATAATCCGATTTCCATTATGTAATAAGATTTATTTAAACATTTTGTATTTGGTCTCAGCCCGAGAGCGGTTTGTTACTAGTCGCGTGTGAATCGTGGGAGTTTTTCATTTTTCCTAACTTGACTAACATATTGAAAACTCAAAGTAGTCAGGAAAGTGATATTGCAGAAAATTTATGAATCTTGTTTTTAATATTTGTTGAAATGCAGAGAATATATCAGCACTGTGTATAAAAACACTATTTTCATACTTGAGTGACATCGGCTTATATTTCTTCCTATTCGCCTTCCATTCATCTACTTCAAGGAGGCCTTGTGTTGTTTATACTTCATGTATTTTATTTATTTTTTTTCCTTTTTTGCTTTTGTTAGCTATTTACGCGTTTGACTGCGCTTCACTCGTAACCTACATTCAAATATATGTACGCGCACTTTTTACTGTATTCGTAGTCGTTGTCTGCCGTAAGACTTGTTTGTTTTCGCTGTCGGCTGTCCGCTTTATTTGTTACTCATACGCCACGGGTTGTCGGTTGCCGTCCTATGTTGACTGATGTTTGCTAATGTCGGCGCTGATGTGTGGAGATTTGGTGCTGGATACGGAATGGCCGCAACTAAATATACCGCTGGTGTTGCGAGTTTCGTTTTTTTTTTTTGCTTTCGATGGAAAATAATGCAAATGGTAGAAAATGTAAATACGAGCTAGTACTTTCAAAGCGATTTGTGACATTTGCGATTACGGTGAATGTGTGCTGCATTGAGTATGAAAACTTAAGAAAACGCAAATATACTTTGCATCAAATGTTAGTGCTTCCATAGAAAATGAACAGAATAATTTCTCACTTTCAGAACTCTTTTTCTCTTTAACTCAGTGATTTTAAAAAACTTGATAGCTAAGTTTTCGTATATTTATTTGACTGTTTTATTTGTTTTAGCAATTTGACTTTCTAGAATAAACTTACTACTCAAATTACAAAATCGTATACTTCCTATTCAAAGATGTGGAGGCAGTTCTTATGTGCGTTCAATTTTTTTTTTCCCCGAGAAATTATAATTAAGAGAAAAACTAATTATGCCGTTTTATTGTACAAAAGTTTGTACAGAAACTTTTTATGTTACACAACTTCAAAAATTACAAAAGTGTATAAGGTTGAAATACATTTCTGTAATTTCTGTAATTTATTATTCTGAGTGATTATTAACATTTCTTCAATATTTGATGGGATGAGCATTATTATCTTTGTGCGATATCTTCGTCTTTCAGGCAGGATACATAGTAAATCCTCAATTATACCTACATATGGTGATAATGTGTTAGCCCCATGGATTGTATCCCGTAATCAGCACAGTCAGTGTTCGTAGCTGCCCTCTTTCTTTGCTTATGAAGTACTTTTGCCACTGCTTTGTGCCGGTCTCAGGAGACTATGTTTAACTAATTCATTACCTCAAAAGCTACAGCGCCTTAGCATACTCATAAGAAAAGTTTGTTACATTTTGCAACAGATTTCAGACCGAACTTTCGCTCCTTGACGATCTTTGAAGAGGTATGAGCGCAAAAACTTTCAATTGAAAAGCAGTATTAATTTTACCTGAAGCAGTGAAAAAACTGAAGTTGCCCTCCAAATGCATTCCTGCTCAAATTCCAATCTCAAAAGTTAATTTGAATATTTTCAAGGCTCCATTATAAGGAAAATAGTAGTGCAGTGTGCAAAATTCAAATACAATGTTCTAAAGTGGAAAATTTCCGTCCGAAATTTATAATAAGCGAACAGTGAAGAGTGAACTATTTCGGGCGAAAACGTATCTCACAATAATGGTGAATATCTCAGGGCCTATAAGGAGATAGTCTTTAAAAATTGGTCAGTTTATTCTTTGATATACGTTCTATCGCATATATTTTTTTTTAAATTATGCAACCATGATTTTTCAGCAAATTGATAATACCCAATTTACATGAAACTCTAAGCCAACACCTCAATTTTTCGTAGAAATAGTATGGAATGCCTAATAAACAACTTTAGTAAGAATTTGTTGGTAAAGCTTAACTTAACACTAATCCCTTCACGCTTTGTCAGTAAGTAAATTTGTTTTTCCCACTCAATCAGTAAAGTATTGTCGGGTTATCTTCACGCTCTGCCACTTGCTAAACATTGTTGCTTCGACACATACATACATACTCGTTATAGTAATTATATGTACACTATATATGTAACATATGTACATAGTGTCATGCATATTTAGCTCCCATATTTCATTTATGTTTGTTTGTATACCACTTTTCACATTAACATTTATTTTCTTGTATTTGACTTCATTATTTGCTACACTTCATTTTTTCAACTCACATATTTTTCCACACTTACTATATTACTATATACATTTTTGCGGCCCCTCCACCAAACCAACATTTCTCTAAGCCTCCCCTTTTTATATAGGCATACGTTGCCTCTTCCGCGCTCTCATTAAAACCTGAGCCTACTTGATACATCCAACTTTTGTTGTGTACGTTTTTTAGTATTTATTTATTTTATGGTTATTGTTGTAGTTACTTTTTGTCTACTTAATGCACCACTCGCACTTCCATTTTGTTGTCGAAACCTTTGTTTGCTTCTTGAAGTTGTTTGCTCTTACTGTCTCGTATTTTCTTCGAATGGTGCTGGCACGGAAATACTCTTTGATATATAAAGTTTTATTCAACACAAGATTTTTGATATACTCGTATGTACATAAAACCATACGAGTATGCAGATATATATTTACTAACGTGTTTGCATAAGAAAGTTTAAGTAAGTAAGAAGTCTCCACACTCCAAATATTTATTATTTGCACTGCAGTTTCCGGTTTACTATTTACCGTACAGCTTTGTTTTGCCTGCAATGAAAGGTAAAGTAGAACAAAAGAGGATTGTATTACTTCTTTAATTGTTTTCTCTCTTTTATTAAAATTATACACTAACAGCAAATTTATTTATGAGACAAGAATATATAATACCGTACAATTGAAATAAATACCGATAGGACCTAGCAGATGATGATGCTTCTTCTTAACTACGATCCTATTGCACTAATTACATATTTTTATAATAAATTAAATTAAATTTCAAAAATAAGGTGCAACAAGTTGGAGCCTTTTCAATCGTATTTTTTTTTTTTTTTGTTTGTTAATAAAATTATTTCGTAAATTATCTAAAAACAACAAAAGAAGAAAATAATAAAAATAGCACCGAGTTTCCTTAAGAAATAGTTTTATCACAACATGTGTAATCTTTAATCTCCCTTGAAAATTTCATTATACCATAAGATTAAAATACATAATGCGTAAAAATATTCCTCGATTATTTATATTATTCTTCATAAATTTGTTTAGATTTGTATTGGCCTTTAAATTAATAATAATTCACAATTTTATTAAACTCGAGGACAGTAATTAAATATGTATATACAATTGCTAAAATTCTGTTAGCTTTTAAACGATATATATGTATATATTTGGACAGAGAGTTCTGGTCTTAAGATTTCATATTTGTAGAATGCATAACTCGCATTTTCCAAACTTAACATATATATAGAAAACTATTTAGAATGTTGATAATTTAAAAATCTTAGGCGTATGATTCGATCAGAGACTAATTTTGAAGAACCACGTGATTACTTAAAAAGCAGCACTTCGGCCAGGTTGGTTCTTATTATATATTTCTCAACAAAACATAGCTTTAATCAACCCGATACTTTGATAAATATTGCTATATCCTTAGTTTTACCCAAAATTAACTAAGGTATGACTATTTATGGTAACTGTGCTAAAGCTAACTTAAGGAAGTGTACGCCAAGGCATCCGAGCCATCCCAACATCACCGAACATGTTTTGCTTGGCTGAGGCAGGACTGTCCTCACTGGAAAAAACGGATACAACTGGTTTCGATGAGCTTGTTGCCCAAACTTTTCCATTACACTGGCACTTAAATCGGAAAATTTTTCATCTTGAACTTCTCAGGCTTCTGGCAAAATAAAATATTTGCAAACCAATGCCAACAACTTTTTCTTGACACAAAATGTAAACTACAATCACAATGGAAATTAATCTATACAAACGGATAAAAAACAGGGTGCAAGACAACTTTTTTAGTCGTCGATATCGAATGTGATATCATAACAAGTAAGAAAAGCTAAATTCGGACCAAACCGATATTTATGTATATACCCTCGCGATGTATTTTTGTATGGTCGGTGCCCATAATATCATAAAATTCTCGTTCCTTTGTTTCAAATCGCTGCTAGTAATCAACTTTACTCAATTACTTCCAATAAATACTGAAAAACGAACTTTTTTGCATTTTTCAAAATTTCCGTTATTTGGAAGTTGGGCGTGGTTATGGTCCGATTTCAAAAATTATTGATGGTGATGCTAGTGATATCAAGAACAATGTGTTCACCAAATTTTATGACGATACTTTACAACGTTATTGATATACATACAGACGTTTTTTAAAATTTCATAAAAATAAAGTTTCTTAATTAAATATCTCTCTTAATATCAAATTTTAATTAATATGTTCCGATAGATAAGGAAAAAACGAAACTTTTTTTCAAATTTTCGGTATATGGGAGGTGGGCGAGGTTATAATCCGAATTCAAAAATTTTGAACGATGATAACAGCGATATTGAGGAAAACATGTCCACCAAATTTTGTGACGATAACTAATACCGTTATTGAGATACAGAAAATTTCTCATAAGTGGGCGTGGCAACGCCCGTTTCACAAAATTTCATAAATACCTAATTTCTTAGTTCAAAATCCATCCAAATACCAAATTTCACTCAATTTGCTTTAATGGATACCGAAAAAACGGAGTTTTTGCATTTGTGGGCGTGGTTATTGACCGATCTTGACCATTTTCAATACCAACCTACCCTGTTCAAAGAGCAATCTATATCTCAATTTTTAGTCAATTTATGGTAACCACAGACAGATAGTCAGGGCTAAATCGATTTCTTTTTTCATTCTGATCATTTTAGTATATTTATGTCTATATCAATCTCGATTATTTTTCTGTTGTGTACAAGTACGCTCGGGTATAAAAATGTAGGTCCCATGTCACTCTGAACGAACAAGTAGGTCGAACCGCGATGAAATACCCTTTGAATGCACCATGACATATTTTCGCCTAAATGGAAAAAAAGGTTTTGCATCGACTTCTGGGCAGTAAGTTTAAGAAGGACTCCTTAAAAAACAAAGCTGACATACTAAATAAACTAAATAAATTATGCCAATCCATATGCCCTGCTGTCATTCTTTTCGATTTTCTTAACAAATCCGACAAAAATCATATCAAAATGTTTTATTCATTCTTTGGCAAACTTAAAATGTTAAGCAAAATTTAACTTTATTGGCCAGATAGCCGAATGCCCTAGCGGCTACTGTTCCTATTTTTTAAGTAAAATAATAATTGTATTGTTATTTATCTAATAATAAATAAAAAACGAAACAAAATAAATTAAATCATCAAAGTAAATATTTGAGTAAAGCAATGTTGAACGAGAATTCGCTTCCCACAATTATATGACACTGTAATATTCACAAGTTTGACTATTTTATTTATGATACATAAAATACAAAGACATTAATCGTTGTTGTCATCCATCGAAATTTTAATAAAATTACAGCACTTCATCAAATTCGTGCTACGTGATTCAATAAATTTATTTTATTTTTTCATGTAAGCGTTAAAAAGTATGTGGTTTTCCTCGTAAAAGTATTTAAATTTAATATTTAAAAAATGTTTATAATTGGCAATTTTATTGAGCTAAAGGCCAGTTTATGAAAGAAATAACAAACATTTATTTAGAAAAATTTATTTAAATTAACAATGTCGAGTATTTAGTTAAATTATCTCGAAGGGGCGACTAAAATAGTTACAACGGAAGAATTTCTGCCCCAATTATTGATGTGCTTTTTATTTTTTAATTGTTAATGAGCATGCAATTTTTTCAGTTATACAATTTCGAGAGGCACGAAGAAAGTGATCGTTGTAAAAGTAAAATATATTATTTTCGTATGAAGATTTAAAAACCTATATTTTAATTTTATACACAGACTGCAAACTTAAAATTCAAAATTTCTTAAAGTCAAGATTGTTACACTAACCAAAAAGCCTAATATCTTGCAAAATTTTCTACGTAATTTAGAAAATTAAAAATATGAAACATTTTTATTTTATTTAAAAAAACATTTACGATTTGTGCCTTTATATAAATTTTTTTTCGTTTAATAAACTTGTATCATATGGGATCAAACCGCGTTGTACTGAGAAAATTTGTAACGATTACGATTTGTTTCTTTTTTTTAAATTCTACTTGTATTGCAATGAATAAGGCACAAAATTTCGAAAGCGTATTGCTTTAAGACCGATGATAATGCTCACAATTTAGAAAACTTCAAAAGACTTATATTTTGTCAGATGATTTAATTTTCTTTTATATAATTTAAAGTATTTTTTAATTACTAAACAACTCAATCTATAAGGAAACCCGTATAAATACAATATTTAAATATTAATCAAGCCAAAATTTCAAATTTAAGAAAAAATTAGTTGGAGTAAAAGTGTTAGAAATACAAGTTGAACTACTAAGATTTTTGTGCTACAAACTGATGTCGCAGCGCTTGTAGCGGACAGATCATTTTGTGTTTATTACTTTTGCATTCCAAAAAAACGTAAATGTGTGGCTTTTTTCGATCTATACTAACAAAATATAATTCATACTTATTTCTGCGTACTTTAAACAAAACCTCTTGGATGATTTTTATTAAACTCTGTACGTTTTAACTTTATTTGTATACACAAATTTATATTTCATATCAACAATCATACAGATGACTTCCTTGGCGGCAAATTTGTATTTTTTATTTTTCGAACATTGAATAAAAAGAATTTCATTTAGAAATTAAATGGCAAACAAATTAGTACTAATTAAGTCGAGATATGCCGTTTTGTCAAACAACCACCATTTAAAATAAATAATTATATCGGTGAATTAGTTGTCTAGATTAACGAGGTGAAGTATCGCTGCTTCCTATACAATTACATTGAATTTAAGTGCACTACACCCTAGAGGGAACCATAAATAATTAATAATGGCTAATTGCTACAATAAAATTAACTATGCACTTACAAGTACTTATGTATGTTCACATATACTATTTGTATGTAGTATACATACATATGTATGCTCATGGGTGTAAACCAAACAATTAACAACTCTACATTCAATATAATCTTATACAAAGGAGTCCAAAAAACCGAAAACCCTTATCATGACCGCAATTTATTAGAAGGCAGGCGGCAAAGTTTAATCGCCAGAAAGTTGTAAAATCGTTAATAATATATTTGATTATGACTTGGCACTTTTAGTATATTGCATTGATTAAGCTTTTGTAATTTTTCGGCGAAGAGTTAAAAAAAAATGGACGTTCTTCATTGTTTTGACTGGTTAGGGCGTGAAGGTCATCTGCAGGTCAACTGAAAACAATCTTTAACGAAATACTCGTAGTTCCAATCTCTATATTGGACTATTTTATAAAATAATAATGCACGACTATAAAAATAATATATCTTTTATACACTGTTGAAACTTTTAACTATAAAGCATATATTTGTGGATGGTAAAAAATACTTTCATCTCTGCTATTGTTCATAAAAATAACAATGTATGAGCTCACATAAATGTATTTAAATAACTTACATAAAAGTTAAACTTTCTATAGTCAACAAAAGCTCAATGAAATATATTATTACTATCAACTTTAAATCGATAACTTTATTTATATACGTAGTAGTAACTGGGTACAATTTTGGAGTACTCATGAATAAACTTAAACACATACCAGATGAATGAGACTAAAAATGTCAAATCGCAATAAGTAAATTAGTTTGTATTCATATCAAAAAAAGAAAATAAATCAACAAAAGCTAAACAGTCACAAAAAAGTATTTCTTTTTCGGAGAGACTCTTGCAACACCCCTTCACTTTACAATATGCCATGCACAAAATATTTAACGAACTTCCTCATGCAATCAGAATTATAATATTTACTTTTATTTAAAAAAAAATTTTAATCTCCTTGCTAATCAACTACTGTTGACAAATTTTTTTTGCGATATAAGCCCAGACTTTTTTATCGTTAATTTGTAGCAGTCATCCAAATATTTTTTCGGAGTGTTTACTTGTTTAATTCGATTCATATGCATATGTATGTAATTTTATTGTTTTGTTGTCAAGCCTTAGCAAAGGGCTTTCTTCGCTTAAAACATGCACACACTTTCAATCTTTGCGTTTTAAATATTGCAAACATTAACATTAACAGCACTTTATTACAAAGCTTACAATATTTGGTTTTAAGATTGAAAGCTAAATTTGTTTCTATAGTGTTCTCTGTCCAAATTTTTTTCTTCAAACAAACTGGATTAATTTTCCAAAAGTCAATGGTATTTTTGAGCGAGAAATACTCCAAAAGTGTGATCAATGCAAATTTGTAGCATATCAGTAAGCAAACAGCAATCAGCGCCGAAAGCTAGTTTATCAGTTGCAGTTGCCTATTCAGCAAGAACCGGTCGAAAGGAGCAGCTTGTGAAACAACGTCTTTTATTGGTTAAAAAGAATATTCTAAAGTGTTCTTAAACGGAGTTTAAAATTGTGACAGTTACTTCGAATTTGTGTTGTGATAATGAACAATGGTAAATCTGTTTAAAAACTTTTTTTTTTTAGTTTTTAATAGGTTTTTTAATTTCGATACAGTTGAAAATGTTTGACAGCGCGTAACAAAGATCTGAAATGTATATAGGTGGTAACATTGTGTTCATGCTTTTTATTGAATTCTATTTAAAGTCCAACTTACAATTACAACTATTAAAAAAAGAAGAAGTTGAAGAGTACTACTGCCGTTTGTCCGTGAACAAGATAACTTGGGTAAAAATTAGATATCTCAATGAAACTTGGTTCATAGATTACTCTTCGCCCAGGGTAGATTAGATTAGATTAAAATATGAGGATTGCACTGCGACCTGTGGATCTATTGTGCCCTCAGTACCTTACAACACCTCCCCCAGTCCGAGAGCATCTATAAATTTTAAGATGGATCCTGGGCTTAGGGATTGTACGTGTTCCTCCTTTGGCCACATCTGACCTAGCCACCTCTCCCTTCGACGCGCCACAGCGTCACATTCCAGTAATATATGTGAGGGCGTTTCCTTGGCCGTATCGCAGAAGCGACATAGGTCATTTGACCAAATACCTATCTTGTACAGGTGACCTCTTAACCTGCAATGACCTGTGAGAATACCTGTGAGGATTCTAAGTTTTGCCTTTGGGAGGTTTATGAGTTGTTTAAATCTCGTGTTGTTATAACCTCCCAATAATTTCTTTGCCTGAACAAGTCCCTGTATGTTCTGGAATTGCTGCTCCCTGAGCCGATTTGTCTCCTTCCTGAGCGCTTCCTTTATAGAGCTTGCACCGATCGGGAAGAAGGGCTCGGGTCCTATAGGGTCTGAGATGGCCGCTGTTCTGGCCAGGTGATCCGCCACCTCATTGCCCTCTATACCTGTATGGCCTGGCACCCATAGAAGACGGATGTCATTTCTCCTTGCTAGGTCATTGAGTCTATTAATACACTCCAAGACCAGTGAGGACTTTACCTCGAAAGATGAAAGGGCCTTGAGAGCCGCCTGGCTATCGCTGAGAATAAGAATTTTCTCTCCTCGATAGTTCCTGTGTAGATTAATCTCGGCACAAACGCTAATGGCATATATTTCCGCTTGGAAAATACTAGGATAGGCACCCATGGGCAGCGACAATCTGGTCCTGGGACCAAAAACGCCTGCTCCAATGCCTTCCAAGGTCTTAGAGCCATCCGTGTACCACTGCAGTGTACTTTCCCGAACCCTGTACTCTAAAATAGAGGGGTCCCAAGAAGTTTTGTTACTTAAAATTTCTACTTTGAAACGCTTTTCAAAAACTATTACCTTATTCATATCGTCTCTTGGAAAAAGAGCAAGTGGGATCTGACTACCCAGCTTCTCCCCGCTTTTGGACGATAGAACCTTACCTTTCCCGAAACCTTCTCTTGCAAAGTTCAACATGGAGCTCTTTGCAGCCTGAGCTATGTGAGCATGGAGCGGCTCTAGCTCCAGCACCACCTCTAGCGCCGCCGTGGGACACGTGCGCATCGCTCCCGTGAAGCACACACACCCCAGGCGTTGCAGTTTGGCTAGCGATTTCCTCACCGTGGCCAGGTTGGTCCTAGAGATCCAAGCCACCGCTCCATACGTCACCATTGGTCTGACTATCATGGTGTACATCCATCGCAAAATCTTCGGGGTACACCCCCACGATTTCCCGGCGAGACGTTTGCACACCATCAGTGCCCTCGTAGCCTTGGAGGTGGTCGCGTCCACATGACTCTTCCACAGAAGCTTAGAATCCAGGATTACACCCAGATACTTTACCTCCGTGGCAATCATGGCTGGGACCCCCTCCACAGCTATGGTTCCCAGGGTAGGTTTGTATTGAAAATAATCAAGATCGGTAAATTACCAAGCCTACCTTCCATGTAACGTAAGTTTTAAAAAATGCAAAAAATTTAATTTTTTTGTTATCTATTGAAACCAATGGAAAATTTAAACAAATAAACTGGATTTTATGTAATTTTGAAAAATAGGCGAAGCCACGCCTACTTATGATAAAATGTCTTTATCTTAATAACAGTGTTAGTTATCATCACTGAATTTGGTAAACATATTGTCCCTGATATAACTAGCATCTTTGCCACGCCCATACAAACATATACATCGAGAATATATAAAATGCGGTTTCGCCCAAACTTAGCTTTCCTTACTTGTTTTTTTTTTATTGATACCGCTTCTTCTAAAATTAAAGTTTTGTTTTTTTTCCTTCAAAAAGAGTTCTTAAATTTTACTCTTATTTTTATATAAAAAACAGAAATTCTTTTTAAAGTCATTAAAATATACATATTTCGGAATTTGAAATTTCGTTTCAAATTAACTTTCGAAAAATATGAATTTCTCCTTATTTTAGTAGTTTTTCAAAACTTATACCCCAAATCAAATTTCAACATAAAGTAACGCATACTTCTTTGACGGGGCATTTCCGACCCTAACACTTGAAAAATTTTTTTTATTTCCGACCTTAACTATTCAAAAAGCAAAAAAAAATAATTTTGTCCAGCTAGCTTCTTTTAGCCGCCAAACTGTGAAAGAGTAAGAACTGCTTTATTAAAAATAATAAAATATTATCTATAACATTTCATGTTCGATTTTTTTACAAAAATTCTAAAACTTTGCTATTTTTTTTTTTTCTTTGTGAAAGCCAGAAGAAGAACAATTGCAAAATTAAAATGTCAATTAAAATCTTATTCCAAATGGCAAATTAGGCAACCAAAGATAAATATTTAATAGTAAACAATATTTTCCATGCTATTCAAAACCACGCCTACAAAAGCTACCGCATTAGCTTCACCAGGGCTGTAACCTTCAAACAGCAGTACAAGCAGACCCAAGAATAATTGTGCATGAGAATTCCCAAAAGGTATATTCGTACTTATGGTGGCGTTGATTATGAACACTATGAACACTTTTGGCAAGTCGGTTTTGGGCATTTGCATGTATGCATGTAAGTATATTTGTGCGAGTGTGTGTAGAAACCCTGCAATAAATTGTGGGTCTAATACCTAAAGAGAGTATTCCGGAATTAGTCTCTATCGGGTACAATTGCGCATTAATTAGTCGCAACAAGTCTCAAACGGATATAATTGTAGATTAGTCTAATATTCATGAAATAAAAATTTGTTGCGTGTCGTTGGCATGTAAGAAGAACATTCGCTTAGCAACCCTCGAGTAGCAGGTTCGATTATAACTCAAAGCTTTGATTTTTATGTTTGTTTTAATTAATATACTGGTCCCCATTTATACCCATTTGGGCATAAAAGGAGACAATTGGTCCCTTCATAGGACATGCTCCAACAAAAGGGAACAGTTCATTCTATATAAAGAGATCAGAAGTTGTACATTTTCGTAAGTCGCATGTTCGCTTGAGTATACACCCGGACTCATCCCAGACTAATCGCATTTTTTGCAGGGAAGTATTAATTGACACTTACATATAACTAGTTACTTACATCTTTCATATTTTAATAAACAACTAGATTCAACAACAATGTAAGCAAAAATTAGTCCAAAGTCGATTTGGAAGACGATCGAATTTGAAACCAATAATTAAGGTTGCGAAAGATTTATTCGACAACTGAAGAGAAGCCAGACGGTGACCGCTGTGGTCGAGTTGGTAGCGGTGCGTGCTATAACTTGATATGCCGCTGGGTTCGAGGTTCGAATCTCAGTCCGGGCAAGCAAAATCTTAATAATAGAAAAAGTTTTTTTCTAATAGCGGTCACCCCTCGGCAGGCAATGGCAAACCTCCGAGGGTATTTCTGCCATGAAAAAGCTTCTCATTAAATACATCTGCCGTTCGGAGTCGGCACAAAACTGTAGGTCCCTCCATTTGTGATATAATATAAAGACGCACACCTCAAATGGTAGGAGAAGCTCGGCCAAACACTGAGCTATATAGTGTACGCGCCAAAATTATATTATATATATAATTAAGGTTGCGACAACGCACACAACTCTAAACACGGAAGCACTTAGTAAACGCATTGGCAGCTGACGGCACAGAAAAGCTACTCGATAATGTTACGTATACGCCGGTGGACACCAAAAGCTAATTGAAGTTTCAGTACATGGAAGTGTTTGTGTTTGCGGCAATGAAGACTGTATCGGTATTATTAATTTAATTTCTATTTTTTATTTACACTAAGGCTAAGCCACTTTTATCTGGTAAACAAAAGTTGTATTAGCCTTTCAGGCTTTTTCAGGCAGCCACAACGGCAACCAATCTAATATCGACATTATTAATTCCGATAATATTAATAAAGGTTTCGGCAATCATGAAATTTTTTTTTAATGAAAATACTTATTAGCGAAATGGATATATGTACCAGTTTAATCAAAATAGTAGCAATAAAATACTGAAAAGCATAAGGAATAACTGAATTTTATATGTAATTTGCTCGAAAACGGTTTCCCCGACTCAATTTTGAAATCAGTCCCATCCAACCGTTAAAGTGCAATTGCTTTTATCTGACAGTTTTTGTATTGCAATAAAATGGTTTTCATATAAATTACTTCCGTCAAACAGACTTATATTTTTTAAAGCAAAATACTCTTCCTTATGTACTTACACACTTTTTTAAATAAAATGAAACTAGAAACATTTTGTTTAATTTGCATGAGTTATTTGTACATAAATTCTTATAAAAATATCAATGAAACTCCCAATTCTACGACTATTATTTGAAAGTTTTTCATAACATTTTGATTCAACTTTTAGACAAAACTTCGCGGCATCCCGCTTTATCTAACAAAGTGAAAGATAAAAAGTGAACGGTTTAGGGCTGAGCTTGTTTTTGTTAATTAAAAATCACTATCAGCTAACAGATTCCAACGCACAGAAAATATTAAAAACAACCCAGTGCCAAGCAGGTAAACAGTTTTTACTCTATACATACATACATACATATGTAAATTTATATAACGGTCTCATACGAATTCATTAGGGTTATCCAAATTTGCAATTTGCTAAATAACAATCAATTTCGAATTGAGTTACAATTGTCTAAAAGTATAACAATACACAAACTAAAAATATTACAGTAAAATTTAGTGAAATATAATTTTTTTATATTTAATTTAATTAAGGAAGTCTTAATTAAATTTGTTTATCGGACTGATTATGCTACTAGCTGAGTAGCTAGTGATTTAAAAAAAAATTATCGAGCCTAAAACTCAAAAATTTAGTTTACTTAATTTAATAATGTTGAATAAAAAAACTTAGTGTTTGGCACTTATATTACATAATTCATTAGACATAATTCAAAAGAGTTTATTGATTAAAATAAGATTTTCCGAATTTTAGAACCTGCTCGTACGTTTTCTTGAAAACATCTTCGATTGAAAATTTTAACCTTAACAAATACATTTCAAATACATTTTTAATTATTTAAAACAAAAATATTATTAATTTTTTTTATGAATTAAGTCACATTTTACGGCCGACTTTAAATTAACGCAGTCCTGAGAACTCCCATCAAAATATTTCAATAAATTCCTTTATGCCCTTACTCGGTTGATAAAAGGTACCTGATATAAAAAAAAGCCTGCAGAAGATTCTCCTCTCGGTGGCGCAATTTGAAAAAAAAATGGAAAGTAAAAATTTTATCATACGTTTCACTGGACTCTACAAACGAGAGCAGGAAATAGATGAAGTGAAGGGAATAACACCAAAAAAGTGACCCGTCACTGATAAATTGGGCCATCAAGCTGAATAAGATATTTTCCAAATTTACTTTCACATTAATTTGTATTTGGTATTTTCAAACAACTACCTTTGTAAAAGGCAAAGAAAAATTAACTGTATGTTTGGATATTTATCAAACAAGCTTGTTACTTTATAGAAAAATAAAAGAATAAATTTAGGTTGCGTGTGACCCTAGTGTTTAGCAAATGGAAACAATGAACATAATTTGATGCCTCGAGTCAAATGTTAATCGGAGGCGCAGTGTCTCATTTCATTTGTTGTTAATATTCAGTATGCTGTAGCAGTTAAGCAAACTTTTACACAAAAACTACAATAACATAAACAACACTAAAACAACATTGAAATTTTCACACACAAAGGTAATGCAGATAACATACAAACACACACACACACACACACACACTCATGAATGCACACACACACACAAGAATTCCACATTCCGGCTCATTTTATTTCATGGCATAAACAAATCGTCGCCCAATCTGTACGCCCACAGGAATAAAGTCTCATGCAAACATAACAAAAACCTACGAAAAATGACACCAAACAATGAAGGAGGCGGTGTGAGGGCGTACACCGGTCGACAAAGAATGTTTTTGTTCTATCTTTTCCGCCGCAGGATACTCACACGGGAGTTGAATACCAGCAGAGATTGCCAACGTTTCATGTATCCTTTTATCACGCAGCTATATCTTTCGTTTTAACTTGTGTGGCCGTTAGCGTTCGTGCATATATGCAGGCAATATTTCCATATACGTATGTATGTATGTATGTATGTATGTTATATGGGTGTGTGTGTGATATGGTGTCCCTATCACATCAGTTGACTATTTATTGCGTTATCCCACTTTTTGTCTTTATGATGGTAGTGTGTCAGTGTCTCTGCGTGTACTTTGGTGGCCACAAAGCTCGGCCTTCTCGATAGGAATGTGTTATTAAAACCTTTGGAAATTAGGCTACGCCTTATGTCAAATAAAATTCTTGTACACCACACAAATAAATGAGCTAACAATATCGGATGATAGTCAACCTTCAGGCAAGTCGCATGTTGACACAATTACCAATGCAAAGGAATTTCAATATCACATAAAGGATTTGTTCATTATCAATCCCTTTACTGCCTAACAGAGAAATCTTTTTCAAGCACTGCAGGGTAAATAAAGCAGAAATTATTAGCTTCAGTGTATCTGACAACTGTCTAGTGAAACGTGATTTAATGTTATTGATGGCTGTCGGCGGTTGAACTTTCGTGATATGTGCGTCGGCGGGACACTTGATGGTATGGCTTAGTATTAGTTTGCCTAAAAATGTGTACTTTTTAAATTTTAAATCCTAAAAAAATATATTCTTCACGTATGGTTATACATTTATGCACACTAGGGTGGTTCTTTATTTCATATCAAAATTTTAACTGATTCTAAGCTATAAACAAAGTTGTTACTGCTATTAAGCAAGTTATTTCAAAATACCTTTAGTTTTTCTTTTTCTTCTCTTTCGCAATATATATGTTCGAAACTTTTTCTGTAAGAAAATTTGGCAATATTTTCAGCAAAAAAAAATTGTAATTGGCAACTTGTAGTCATTTAAAATTTTTGTTTTATTAAAGCTGCAAAACTCTATTTGGAAAAAAAAGGAAATCATATAAAAAGTGCAATTAAAAACTCTTGATCATACATTCAATAGAAGAACGGGAAGAAGGTCGTCAATTTAAAATTTATCAAAAATTATCGTTCGTCTGTAGTTATTTCAAGTCAATAATGAGATAGTGCGTCTACTTTTTGAAAGTTTGAAGTAATGCCGGCGTATTTGCCTTTTCTTCACTGGTTGTTAATGACTTTTTGCAGCACCACCACATTGGCAAATTTATTTTATAATATCGCAAGCTGCTTCGATTCATAGCTGCATTTCCCTTATGCTCGAATATATTTCATAATAAAAATAACTGCGTATGCATACTTTGAACATTGATTAACTCTTCTTTTTTTTTTTTTAAACAAAATCCGCCATCAAACCTTAGCCACAAGCGCACGCCTTTTTTTTATACAAAATTTCAAAAAGTACACACACAGATACCGAATTTAATTAAAAATTCCGAACAATGCGTTTTTGGTATATACGTAAAAGTTTTCAAGGGCCGAGATACTTTCATACATTCACATGGGTATAAACACATATCCACATATGTGCACGCACACGGATACACTCTTTTGGCGCTATGTAATACCATAATATTGTTTTTATATGAACTAGCTGAAAAACAACTAGCTACAACAACCTTGACTTACTTAATGCACTGTTGCTCTATTTACAAACATACACATACTTTTGAATAAAGTATAGTGTATGTAAATCTTGATAAACTGAAGTCTTCTGAAGTCAACAAAACATGATGAAATGTAAACAAATATATGATTTTGCTTGCATTCATTCGTCAAAATATTTAAAGGACTTTGTAAGAGAAGTTCGCTGGTGTTCTTTATCGTTTTTTATTTTTCCTGCGATGAGGCGCTTTGTGATTAGATCCCAAAAGAATGGAAATGTTATTAAAAAAAAAATTTCGTTGCTAAATATAATATATTTTACCGAATATTGATGCAATCAATTTCCAGTCAGTGTTTAGAAATTCAAAATGGTTGCAGCTTCAAATTGCAAAAAGGGTATTTAAAATCTAAATCAAAGAAAAATGTGTTTGTAAAAATGGCGCCCTTCTGCAGACAAAGTCGAAACTGTGGAGGGCATGTCTGCCATAAAAAAAAGATCTCATAAAATAAATCTTCCGATCACAGTTGCCATATTTATGATAAAACATAAAGACGTATACCACAAATGGCCGAAGAGGCTGGGTCTAGTTTTATAGTGAAAGTGCTAAATTTTTTATTATTGCTATCATGAAAAGTTTGAAAAGGGAACTCGAAAACTATGAAGATTTATTTTTCATTTTTCATTTATTCGGATATTCCGATGAAACCGATTAAAATCTTTCAATGATCAAGCGAAGCCGCTTAGTTTCAAAATAACAATATATACATACATATATACATACATACATATATATTTACTTTAATTAAATCCTTAGTTTTTAATATTATTTTATAACCAAACCAGTGCCGAATCGCACTCTTATCAAGGCGTAGATTCCTCGCTTTAAAATTTATTTGTAATTAATTAATTAAATAATCATAAAAATCACTTAGTCTAACAATGCGCCAAATTAAATATATTCTAGCATTTTAAACCTGCAGTCTAATACTAGGAGAAGCACGTCCCCGATAGATGTCGCTATTGAACAACTGCCTGACAAAACTCGTTCCTTCCATGCGTTTGTGCACAAGTGCTCTTAGCTAATGCCGTTGCCAGACTCCACCTTCTGTGTAAGCTAAAAATGCGGCTACTGTTGAAAAATCCCTTTCATTCATGAATGATCCACAGTGAACAGCGACAGCAGCCGTGAATAAGCATTTCTCTACAATAACTTATATATATTTGTACATTTGAAAACTTTGAATTGTATTCATTTGTAATACCTTTGTGAGTAGAAACATTTGTGAGTGGTAAGAAGAGGGCATTCAGTATCTCAAGAGAAATTGCGGACTTCTCAATCCCCCTCTCGCACACTATCATAACATGCTTACGAAACTTCACTAAGGATAAAACTAATCCAATACAATACCAAGTAGCCATCGACGAAATATACAAAAAAATAACAACAGATATAACATCTTATGTATATTCAACAACCGCAACTTAACATAAAAATCTCAAACCTACAGCACAATTTTCTCTGCAGAAATTATTGCGGGGTGTACATATCTTATGTTGTACCACAAATCATGGGTCCTAGAGCTACCACGCACCGCTAATCACTCGACCGCAATGGCCACAATACTGAGGTTCTTTAAATCTATTGAATGGAGACTGCAAAAACAATTCGTGCTGATGAAAGTACTTTGCAGTATTAGAAGAGTAATAAAATTTGTATATCCGAACTTATTTTCTTTAACGAAAATAAAATAATATGTACCTGCCACACACATATGTTCTTAAAAAGAAAAACACCATAATAAAAACCTTGTTAAACATGTTTGTTGTTTTTATTTAAATATAAAAAAACGAAAGTGCGACTAGCCACAAAATTTGGCATGCAACATGAAATGACCATAGACTGTTAAAATATGTAAGTATTTAATTGACAACTTTTACAGCTGTTTCAACTGATTATGGAATCGAAATGAAAACGATTCGAAATCGACTTCGAATGTTGAGATCCGACTCGGAATTAAGAGCACCATTATGAAAACGTGTCGGAATGGCTTTTCATTTACTTTTCATTCCGAATCGAAATGTAGAATAGGCCCGAATATATATATTAATTTTTTAATTCACTATAAAACTAAGTAGCTTACAACAATGACGATACACAAAATTTGTGCGTACTTTCAAGACTTCAGCGATGGCTTTAATTAGCTACCAACTTATCATTTAAATTAATTAAAATTATTGTAAGACTTTTCACTATAAAATAAAAAGAATTCAACTAGCGCCTTATTTTAAACTAATGAATAAAACGATTATATACATACATGTGAGGTTTATTTACGCCCTTCAATACCATGCAAGTAAAATGTTGTCTTCTATTTAGGATTTAGTGTTTTATTAAATTAAAGTTCACAAAAGCTTAAGTATAAAGCAACCTATATTAGAGTATCAAATTATAATTAGATAGTTCTGTGTCCGTTCGCGGTCGCGTATTAACTGTCGTGAGTTCAAATTTGTATGACTCGTCTTGCCTCTCTGTCCTATTTGCTCAGTCAGGGTTTTGTTCAGTGTTCGTACAGTGTTGTGTTTATTTGGAAAGGTAAGTTGTAATACACGGTTCACACGTTCCCACATACATATGGGTATGTATTAAGTCATACGTCCATATGTAGCTTGATCAATATCGTAAATGCTTGCTCGTTGTAATTTGGGGTGCCCATACTCGTATTTGTACGTAGAAATATAATTAATTTTTTTACCATAGAACAAATAAAGGCTTAATATTAACGCTATCAAAATCTGTTGTGAATATTAACTAAGACATCAACAGCATGCTGGAACTAAAATTGAAGCTAATTAGGAATTGTCTTTCAAATTGGAGCTACCTATCGTTCTTGTGTGTGAAAAAATGTTTTGGGCAAACGAGAAAATGTTAATGGACTATTGATTTCGAAAGAGTGACGTGTCCATTTCGTCGTCCAGAAAAATATGTAAATTTTCAGATAAATTTGAACAAATCATTTTTTGGCTTCTTTTATTTTGTGGTCGCTGAACAAGAATCCGATATTAATTTTTAAATACAAAATAATGTTCCAAAAAGGGCAGACAGTGTTTTTGTTTCATTTCTACAAAATATTTCGAAAGAAAAAAATCATGAATTTAGACGCTAACATCGGCTCCTTGTCCAGCGACTCCAAATTATTGATTTTTTTTTTTTGTGGCTTGCCTTTATAAAAACTTTAGGTCACAAAATACTTAACATCATCAAAAACTACGCTTCAAGGCAAAAATTTGAATGTGCTATGAAAGTGTGAAATCGAAGTTATATGTATGTCAGAAAAATTCTGAAATTAAAGATTACTTTTGACATGCGCCATTCAAACTCAATTGGTCTCATGTGCACGAAAAAAATGTTTACAGAAAATTGACGTCGTGCGTGAATGTTAGGGCTGAGCTGTTAAAATCCAATGATCATATGGAAGGATAGCAATTGCTTTAAAAATTTGTAGAAAATATTGCTTTAATACATCTCTCTATTCATACCGAAACAAAGGACGAACTTTACGTCATAATCTAATTGACTTTTTTTGTAGCTTAATATTATTTTCAGCAGCTATTGAAAGTGCCATTTAAAACTGAAATAGATACAAGAAGAGTAAAATAAATTCACGTTATCAAAGAAAAAATTCAAATTGCATTAAAACTGCTTTTTTAAGGGCACTTTCTCTCTTACCTTTCTTCTTGTCTAAGTTGGCTCTTTTATGTGATTGCTCAATTAAAATAAAGACTACTGCAATTAGAAAGTGTTTTTTTTTTTTTCAATTAACGCATTACACCTCAATTGTCTCGAGATATAACTTGTAGGTGCTTGCCACAAAATTGAGCAAAGTAATACATTAAATTTTCAAAAAAGGCACAAACAAATAATTCAACTTATTTTAATAACACAATTAGCAAACAAATTACTAACCAGCGACAGCAAATCATTTCAAGGCCGACGGTGAGTGAATAATTTAAAACATCAAATTGCCTCGATTATGGAATTCAAATTGTTGTTTGCTTTTTAGACAATTTTCAATTTGTTGTAACCCACTCAAAATAATCGGAGAATACCTGCGTGACTGAGCCAAAATGCCTAAATACCAACGAACTTTTCTCCCTTTAAAATATTTATTCAAAAAATGGAGTATAAACTGAGAGTGAAGGAGAAAGGGTAAAGATTTATGATGGCTCGTAAGCGCGAATACAGATAAATAACTAAAAGGCTGAGCCAGTGGAGGGGACGAGTAAAAAGGATTGGCATCAGACAGCACCGTCTAAATAAATTACGCGCGGAAATAAACCATAAGTGAAGAGGGTGAAATTTGCGTTGGCCGCATGGCTAAGGGCGGGGTTGCTTGTACGTGTGCGTGTTTTTACAGCAACAAAAATTTACCTAAAAAATGTAAAGCAGTTAGTTTATATAGAAGCAATATCCCAATGAAGTGACATGGATAGTACGTAAGCGGAAAACTCGCAAAGCCATGTAAATAGCAAAAAAACAGAGATAAAGCAAATAAAACAGGACCTTTGGCACAAAGTGTAGAGCTGCCAATCTCAGAAAATCACTTAACTTATTAAAAGGCTAAGTGGTTGTTCCGAAATGTAACACAAATATGTATGCTAAACGAATATTTGAGCCAAAAATGAGGCAAGTAAGAGTTGGTAATTGCATAGAAAGAGGTTAAGAGCGCGTTGAACCGGCGATGACACAAAACAGCTTCGAAGATACATCTTACATTTATTAGGGGATATAGAAGAAGTAAAATAACTATGCGCAGGCTATGACAATTTATTGTATGCCATGTACTCGTAAAAAGCTTCATTATAAGTTCACATAAAATTGTGATACACGGAAAGAAGGAACTCCAACGAACACCGAACTACAACACTCTGTTAACAAAGTAAAGCACAAACACTTATTGAAACATTTGGACAATAAACTTATCCTCCAATTATTTAAAATTATTTTTGAATTAAAATATCATTAATTCTCCAACATATAACATTAAAACCCATTTTAAAAATTTTATAAAATATATAGAAAATATAAATAAAAAATTCTTCAAAATTTCGCAATTTTTAAATAAAATTTTTTTGAATTTTTCAGATATGTATGTACATATGTTAGCTCATTCAATTTTTTGCAATTCCTTCCAAAAAAAAAAAAAATAATGGCGTTTTTGCGTTGTATAGAGAAACTTTCCAGTAAAAAACTTGTCAAAAATCAATCGTAAATTGAAGACATTTAAAACTTGCCGTTTTTTAGACTAAAATTTAATGAGCTACATATCCACATACTTTAAAAAAGTATAAAGACATTTTTTAAAAAGTTTGAAATTTAATGAAATTTTGTAAAATCATTGTACAATTTGTAAATGGGTGTCTATGGATTTTCTTCGAGAATAAACCACATTTAACATTTAATTAACTAGACGAGACATTGAGTAGCTCCAATATAATTTGTGAACAGAGTCTACGGTATAAGTACCAATTACTAATTATGATAAATAAAGTAAATCAACCAGTCCAAGTTTTCGACAATATTTATATAATTTTTTTTGTGTATTCAAAATATTAACTCCAAAATATATCCCATTTCCCGCTAAGTTTTAAGCGTGTTTAATAAAAAAATATTTTTGGCACTTTTTTTTAGTTTCATAAAAAATAAATAACATGAACTAAAGGTTTGGATTGACCCCAACTAACTAGCGATTCTGAAGCAGCAAGTTCAAATCAACAGAGAGACGTTTGTACTATGAAATATTAAATACTCCTTATAGATTTTATGATATGTAAAACGGAACTAAATAATAAAATTAATACAAAATATAACCATAAACTAAGGCACATTAAACAGGTAGCAGCATTCAAGAAATTGCAACCCTGGGGTATATTTTTTGATTTCTTGTGGTCTATCCCCCTTCAAAATAGATACATCAAATTTGACGAGTTTGATAATTTTAAATGTAAACAAAATGTACGTGATTCTACATTTTTCTTGAAAAATACATTTGTTTTCAACCCAAACAATGCAAGACGCATCATACTACAACGGATTCTTTAAAAACATTGCTCCTGCTCACAAAATTTGGAAAAGACTCTTGTGGTTTACCTTTAAATATGCAAAAAATGGTCGGAACGCACCCAACCGTTTGCAGAAAGCGACATGCCCAAGCTCTGTTACAATTGGATATTAAAAACAAGATCCGACCTTTTCCCGTCTTTAAGAACACAATGTCTCCTCTTTCTGAGTATGTACATACATATGTTTTCCAAAGCGCGTTAATGAAAAATGTGTATAAATTAGAAATTATAATTATACAAAATGTAAAAAAAAATATTGTTTGGAAACAAAGTTGTTTTGTTTTTTTTTTTTTAGAAAAAAGTTTGTTTTGTAAACAATGTTTGACTTGTTATGGACCACTTATAAGAAAAAACTCCAATTTGCTGCTAACATTATAAATACTACCTATTTATTGTACCATGCACTAAACTATTCAGAAAACTCGAAATCAACACTTGCCAGTTTTACAAAATTGTCAATTAAATTGAAAATGTATCCAAACTTTAATTTTTTTAGCATTGTTTAGCTTTCAACATTCAGTTAGAATTAAAACGAGAAAAAATATACGAATGAACTAATTTTGTTTGAAATTAAGCGCTTTAAAAATGCTCAGTACTTTAATTGTTAAATATAATCCAGTATTTAAGGGTTGTCTGTTGTATTGTAGTAAGATTAATATGTACGAACATTATTCAAATTATTCAAGTTGGCATTATCAAAAATTAAACTCGAAAGCACTGTTGTTGGAGGTTCATTTTTGCACACTCTCTACCGCGTTTTTTTTTTCTAGATTTATTTTAAATAGAAGAGATTATGTAATAGAGTTAGCAGAAAACTTGTTAAAACCAACGACCATTTGTAGACTTTTTAAACTTCTTCTTGAAATATAATTTAACTCTCAGCACCTATGCACTATGGGTGATAAAGCAAGTTTGCAGGTGAATCCTCTTTCAAATACTGCAAAGTCTTCCTCTAAGCTTAGTATTTAAGTCGTCAAAGAGTTTTGCGTGTAATAGATTAACTTTAACTGATCTCCTTGAAATTTGTGTACTTCAACCAAGAGCTCTCAACGAATACAATTAGATTAGGGCTACTTCAAATATTTATTCTAGCACATGCTTGATTTGATATTGGGCTATATTGAAGAAATTTCGCAGAGCTTTTTTCTTAAATTAAGCTTTTCTAAGTTTTGAAAGTTTTTTCTTTTAGTTTTACATAAAAATATTTAATAAAAACTACTTATTTAATGTTAACAAAAGTTGTATAATTGATTTGCAAAATATAAAAATTTAACATAGGTTACAATTTAAACCACTCTTAATGCTAGAATCTATTAAGTAAGTACAACATTTTTTTTTTTGTTTAATTTGATGAAAATTACAATTTTTTTAGCGCGTACAATTTAAATACTCATATTTTTATAACAGTGTAATACATTTACATTGAGCGCAAATGCGCCTTTCGAATGAGTCATTTCATGACCGTTTATATTGTCTTATTCGCATTTCCTCTGACAATTCATTTAAAACATCTATCTTGTACGAGGGCGGTTTGATAAGTCAGTAACTTTTTGAATTTTGCCTCGCAGAAACTATCTATCTATTAATAGACTTCTGTCAAATTTTGAGCAAGCTGTGTAAATTAGTTAAGCTTGATAGACATTGAAAGCAGAAAACATCTTGACTTTCGACAAAAACTTCGTATGCTGATTAAGCATTTATGTTTACGTAGAAAAACCATCACCAAAACCAAGGACACTGCACAATCAATTTCAGTGGTTAGGAAGTGGTTTATTGAGTTCCGTTTTGGTCGCCCAACGTTTGGATCATCCAAAAGGGGTCCTACACCAAAAACTGTCGTAAGGCGGCTGTGAGCAGGTACATCACATTTTACACAAATGTTTGGAAACTAAAAGAACGCTGGACTAAGTATATACAGTTAAAAGGATATTTTTTTGTCATAATGTGACTGACTTATCAAACCTCCCTCTTATTAATTGTGTTGACAATCAACTGTGAGTGTCAAAAACTTGTAAAATCGCTTGCCAGGGCCGTTATTTTTTGATGCGTTCGAGAAAATATGTCACGTTGGAACGCATTTCGTTCGTGATTTTGTTCAAATGCGTTGAAATGTGATATTTTGGAAATGCCAATTTGTATGGGGAAATGCGTGATTTAGCTTCGTATTTGATATTTTACGCCCAAATGACGCATTCGAGCTCAATGTAAATGTAGTATTAGGAATTTTATTATAATTTCACTCATTTATGAAACACACGAACTTTGTGTTTGCAAGTTTAATTTTAGCTCTTTTTAAAAATTATGCTAATCATTTCAGATTTTGTGTTGATAAAATCGACAAAGTTAATAATAAAAATAACCAAATGACGTTGGAAATTTTTTAACAAAATAGTTAATTCGATTAACATAGCAACAACAATAGCAAATACGAATAATTTCTCAAAAATCTGACACAAAAAATTGTATATTAGTAATATCACACGAATGACGCAAAAAAAACCATTTTATAACTCTCATTTCCGCATTGAAAGCCGCAAATGATTTTCTATAACTGAAAACAATAATTAGGCCAACGCACGGTCGCAATCAGCATGCCACAAATGTTGTGGCGAATTAAAATGATGACGCTACAAATAGAATGTGCCTACATAGCCATCTCGTGTTAAACACTCTTTGCACAACAATAATGACCATTTAAAACACATCTATGTGTCTACATTTTCTATGGGCATACATATACATACATACATACATACAAATACATATACATGCGCACGCATTATTCAACGTCGCCGGGCCCCACCCTGTTTGGTTTATTAATAAGCATTTAAAATGTAACGAACACTTGCGTTTACGTGTGGCAGAGCCATTATGTAGATTAAAATTTACCAACCGATTGTCACAGCCATCTGGGTAAAAGCCACAAAAACAACAATGCAACTGATCGCTAGGCGGCCTGGCACAACAACAGGTTGTCTAACATTAATGACTATTTGGGTGGGTGGCGGTGGCAGTGTGGATTGGGTTGAAAATTGCTTGTGCAAATCTAATGGTGAAAGCTTGCGCACAACAATTTAATAAAACGACGCAAAAATAGTCGAGATAATAATGCTGGAGAGAAAAAACACAAAAAAAAAAACCAAAAAAAAAAAACAAAGCCACACACGCATACAATTGCACGCAAACGCACACAAATATGCGTATATTTGCTTAGCACAAAAATGATATGATATCCAAGGCAAAACTATTTAATTTGCATAAATGGCTGCAAATGTGAATGTATGTATGTATGATTCTATGCTGGTATGGGTTTATATTTTCGGCGCATATTCATAACACAATTCAACTTTAAACAATAATAAAAATATTGTGATTACAAGCACATAAAGAAATATGTAGGTGAAATATTCCTATTCCTAAAATACTCCCTGTGGGTTTAGTTCATATTACAAAGACACAGCCACTCTCACACACACTTGCTCACTCGCCGAAATCTAGCGCTGTAAAAAACAAAAGAATGATACCCGACAAATGATCACATGCGAAAGTATTTTGCCAGCTGTCAGCAGAATAAAATGTTATGTTAACACAACCCTCTGAAAGAAAAATACGCAAAAAAAACCAAACAACAATAATGAGAACAAAAGTGTACAGGCATCTGCTTGGTTCACTGGAAAATACAAGGCCTGACCAGGCGGGCAGGCAGAAAAATAGAAAGACGCACGTCTCAAATTGTCGCTACGGTTAGCTGGCTTTGTATGCTGCCGACATAATATTTTGAATGACATACTACTAATAAAGTATTTTTCAACACAGCCAGGCACTGTCCTTCTTTTTGCTGCGGATGGGGAGATAGAATATTTTGCGTACGCAAAAGTATTTGATGTGAAAACAATTTTTTCAACAATTTAAATAGTCAAAGAACTTTCACCAATAAATAGCTATCAGTTTTTAATTAAAAAATACAAATTTTTGCAGACTTTTGTAGAAATTGAAAAAGACAAATTTATTTATTTATTTATCTTTTATTCTTTTGCACGACTTTTGGCGAAAACTGCATTTATTTTGAAAGGCACGTCTTTATCTTTAGTCTATTATTTTAAGGTGAGAAAGTTGTTTCGCACAAAACACCAGTCCGCAACAAAAGCTACATTTTATCACAAATTGTAAAGCATGCTTGAACTATTTTTTCTACAACAAGAAAAAATGGCAAGGGGGTGGTTGGTTTGAAAAATTCTCCATTTATTAAAACTTTACTTACAAGACTACAGCAAAAATACTATATCTATATAAAATTATTTTCTTATTTAAACGTGCGTTAATGTGATGTCCAAATATTATAAAATCGTAATAAAATATTTCTTAACACTGTTATGAAATATTATAAAAATCTTATCGTTTATTATTATTATTATATGTAACTTATAAATATTTAAGTCGAAAAAAATTGATTATTTAACTTCTTTTAAGGATTTTTTAAAGTTTGTGTAAGCATTTCACCCTACCAAAAAAATATATAAATAATAAAAATATAAAATTTAATTACAAAAATCAGAGTCGCAATATCTACAACAACAAGTAAGAAAAGCTAAATTCGGGCGAAACCGATTTTTATAAATCTTCGCGATTTATTTTTGTATGGTCGGTGCCCATAATTCCATAAAATTCCCGTTTCTTTGTTTCAAATCGCAGTTAGTATTAAACTTTACTCAATTTCTTCCAATAAATACTGAAAAACGAACTTTTTTGCATTTTTCAAAATTTCCGTTATATGGGAGGTGGGCGAGGTTATGGACCGATTTCAAAAATTTTTAACGTGATATTAAGGAAAATATTTTCACCAAATTTGTTCCTAAGTGGGCGTGGCAACGCCCATTTTTAAAATTTTCATAAATACTTAATTTCTTAGTTAAAAATCGCTCCAAATACCAAATTTCACTCAGTTTGCATTTTTCAAAAACTTCCGTTATATGGGAGGTGGGCGTGGTTATTGACCGATCTTGACTATTTTCAATACCAACCTACCCTGGCCAAGAGCAATCTATGTAACAAATTTTATTGAGAAATCTCAATTTTTTATTCAAGTTATTGTAACCACGGGCAGACAGTCAGGGCTAAATCGATTTCTCTTTTCATTCTGATCATTTCAGTATGTATATGTCTATATCTATCTGGACTATTTTTTGCTGTTACAAACAACCGTTATGCGAACAAAGTTATAATACTCTTGAACACAAGTACGCTCGGGTATACAAATGAGTACAGACATTTTTTAATATAACGTTATGCAAATGAGATACAAAATATTTAAAAAAGTTATTTAAATTGAATATATATGTATAGTTTGTAAACTATTTCTAGCATACCTTGTTAAATTTTTTTGTGGAAAAAAGCCCTGCTTAGGCCTTCTACCATATGAAGTGTACATTTTCGATATTTCGCTTCTTAAAAAAAGCTTTTAATAAAATTGAACGGGTTTTTACTAAATCAAATGCAGATCCCAGACCATTCATTGGATTAAAATTTATCAAAGGAACAATATATTGCGCCTAATGATTCAATAAATCGAATTTTATTATATCTAATATAAATGCTGCCTTACCTTTTTGCACTGTTTTGAACTATTTTCCTTTAAGTGCAATTATACATATTTAATTAATTTACAATAAATTCTCAATGCAGATGTAACGAAAAATAATGCATTTAAATATTGTAATAAGGAAATCCAAAAAACACTTATTGCCGCTAAGAGCGATTAGGTTTATTAAATCATATTTTCACTAGACACATGTAAGTGGACTTTTGGACATTCGACAATTAATAAAAATAACAAAAATATTAGTTTTATCCTACAGTTGCCAATATTTTATTAACATTGGTGAGTGTTTTCCAATAGATACTGCTAAAAATCAAATCACACGATGACCTGTTCAAATGCAACATAAAATAATGATCTTTTTGTAAATATTGTAAATACATGACCGTAAAAAATCCATGCACGCGCACAAGCATTGTTCACACAATTTAAACACTGACTATATCAACGGCTGGACAAACGGCTTTGTGCCACCTTGGCGTATACGCAACGAGTGCACTACATCAGCGATTCTCACACATTTTACTTTCCAACGTTTCCAACAGAATCAAAACAGTTTGTTTAATAAAAAAAAATAACTTAAATGTCTTTAAATATAATAAATGTATGACCTGAAAAAAATTAAAAAAAAAAGATTACTCAAGTAAGAATGACCCTTAAATGTCTACAAACACATAGAAACACAAGATATACTCCGTAGGCATACGCAACAATGTTACGTAGTATACGACACGATGACCTAAAGCTAAAAATAAGTAGATGACTGCTGCTCTAGTAAATCATATTTCATTGTATATTTATGTCGTACTATGCAAATGTGATGTCATATACATAACTATATTTTTATATATATACATACTTATAGGAGTATATTTGTGTAAGTTTTATCTTCGAACATGAGTGTGTGGGAAAGGTACAAATTTAATGAAAATTAATTTTAGACACGCACAACTCCGTATTACCACAACATATGAGTATACACATTTTATAATAATATGTTTGCCTAGTAAGTTTACAATCTTAGTGGAGGCACTATAATCAACCTATCATTATATACGTATGTTGATGAAGCGTCGATAAACAACAAATTTATATACAAATGAAAGAAAGTTAAAAGCTTTAAGAGTTGAAAATGTTCCATGTTAAATGCGTAAAAGTTTGGTTGTTAGCATTTCAATGAAAAGCTATTTGGGTCATTTTTTAACCTTATAAATATAGCATATTTCATATTTGAAACGTCACCAAATATGAAAATTAAAAGTTAATTTTTTTTTGTTTTTTGTTTTTCAATTAGAGTTCAAGAAATTCTCTAATAAAACCAATTAAAACAGTTTAAAACTATACAACAAATATTTGTGGATTTATTTATTTATTTAAAAAAAGAACACTTTTTTAAATATATTTTTATAATTATTTTTAGTACTAAAATAACACACTTAATTTGGGTACAATAAAGTGAAAGTTTCCAGTAGCGTAAAATAACTGCTGACTTATGAAAATTTTTTGAATAACGCCCTTCCACAATTTGTTCCATGTAACGCAATCTTGCAATAATATTCTTTGAAAAAAAAAAATAAAATGAGAAAAACATGCTTCAGTAAAACAAAAAAAAAACCAAAAGTCAGCAGTAAGTTCTAGCAAATTGAAACCTACACTTTATCAAATTAAAATTAATTGAGTTACTGCATACTCCACAAAATCTGAAAATTTTCTAAAAAAAAGATTGTTTTTATAAAAATTGTATTTTAATATTATAAGATTTAGTTGTACATATACTTGTGCTTATAATTTTGCTAGAGAAATATATTTGTCTGCAAACCAAACTTGACAAGAGATGACGGAAAATCGTTCCAAAATACATCGCATTTCAACCCTGTAGGAAACTCCAACAACCAAAAAGAACAAATATATTTACCTTAAATTGTTTGAGAATCCAAAAAAAAATAAATTAATTTTTTTTTTATGCGTCCATGAATATAATTAAATCTTGTGGCCCCTGTGGTCGAGTTTTTTCGTGCACAAATTTCTGTCCCAGCAAACCGCGTTAAAATGAGATCAACTGCATTGTGAATACATACATACCGTTTAGGCGGTTTAAATATGGCCTCATATGTATTATAAATTTTCCGCCTAACATTTTGCCATTGAAATTTATTAATTTAATTATAGTTAAAGCCTCATATGTTTTGAGGTTACGGTTAAAGGGTTGATGTCGATTATTTAAATAATTGATATAATTATGTGATGAAAGAGATTTCATTTTTCATAGCACTTAAAGGCCTTTCATTATGAAATATGTAGTAGTAATAACAGCAGACCTTAAATTTGAATAGCGTTCGCATTAACTAAAGGAATTTTAAACTAATTCCTTTTGTTGGAAACAAAAATTTAAATCTAATTGCTAACAAAATGCTTTAAAAAGCAATATTAGTCACAAAAAAAAACAAAAATATATTACCAATTTTCCTTTACCTCACTTTCAGTACAATCATATCGAAGGCTATGTTTTGTTCATTTGTTCATGAAGTATAGAAATGAAATATTTTAATTTATTCATATGTTTTCTTTTCTATCAAAATTTTTATTAAACTTTCGACAATGCTAAAAGTAATGCCGAAATGAAAATGGCTACTCTTGAACAACGAATATCTATAGTCAAATTAATAATAAGTAAAATATATAGATAATAGAAAGAAATATAATTTATTAAATGACTATTTTATACTATATTATTGCTTATTAAGAATTTGTCTTCTTTTTCTTGTCCGACAGCGTGGAATTTTGATATTTGTTGGAACGATTTTTCGTCATTAAAAACTATTACAAATTTTATGTATTTCAGTGTAAATCAGCACTTTTTTATGTCGAAAATGATAAGTAAACCTACAAAATTACTAGGACATCAATGTGGCAGAGCCTTGTCAGCCATGTGGTCAACACTTTGGGATATGTTTTCCTCAGAACGTATGGTTTGCAGTGTGCGACATGTTGCTAATTTTTAGGGTTAACATATGTATATGCTAAAGTTAAAGAGGCGTAGGAATTCATTTGTTTGTAGTTATTGTGGAGTTATATACAGTTTTCAAATATAAAAATGGACCGCAAAAAAAATTATTAATGAAAAAAAAATGTTCGACTACCCTTCAAGTTATTATCTTCGTGTTTGTAATAAAATTGACATTTTAAATAACTCTAAAAAGAGAAAGCGAATTTTTTTTCTTCATTTAAACTAAATTGAAAGCTTTGAAGTTATTTATGTAAGTAAATTAAACTTCTTGCTTCTTGCTTCATGAAAGTTTTAAGTCCTTGAAGAAACGTCAATTTAATCTTTATTTAACAAAAAAATTACTCAAACCTTAATAAATATAAGGCAAGGAAGAGCCAACATTATATGACCTAAATATATAATTTTTTCCGCATATAGAGTGGAGCCTAAGGCTTTTTAATATTTTTTTAGGTACTCCGAACCGACCGTTCCTAGCGCACATTTTATTATAAATATAATTCTTATGATATAAATTGCGACCACTTGTTTCATTGTCGATATCAAAAGGGTTAATTGCAACATACAAACTTAATGCAGATATCCATTTAAACAATTTTTTGAGTACTCAGCACTCGTTTGGCATGTTCTGTATTGTGCATAAAATATTATCAGTTTAAGTGCCAAGCTTTAAGCTTTAAATATGAAATCTTTGAAAAAATTTGCTTAATTCGATTTAAAATTGTATGTGATAAATTGTGGGATGAAGTATCGAAGTTCTCATAGAAGCTATTTCAACAAGGAGCAAGCAACATCGGAGCCTTGTTTTATGTAATCTTCACATTTGTTTAACAAAAATTTGATTTAGTTTTTACTCTTTCATTTCTTCATAAAAGCAATCAAAATAAACTATTACTTTATTTAGTAAAGAATACAAATTATGTACACAAAATTATTGTGTACAAAGTGATTTTAGAATAAACTTAGATTAATTTCAAATTACTGACTCCAGTACGAGTAAAATTTTTATTTATTTTTTAAGATCTTAACAAGGTAAAGCTGTAAGTTAGGGCTTATACGAGTATATGACTCTTTATGAAGTATTATTACCTGTATCGATTATACAGAAAGGCCTGACATTTCTAATTGAAATATCACGCCTAATTTGGACTTTTATTCGCGCGCCCTTTGGAAAGAGAAATGCCCTCGTTTCTAACTCTTTTGTGAGCTAATTATAAGGAATAGGAATCCAATTCCGTATATAGTGTAAAGCTTAAAATGAGTCACGGGTTTAAACCAGGCATGGAAATATGTTGTATACATGTTAATTGTTGCTGAGGTGTTATCCCCGTTTTAGCAAATATACACACATACATTATTTACTTAGAATACAAATTATGCGATTTACGTGCACTTTGAAGCACAATAGCAAAGTAATATAAAACTCACACGAACTTTATGTTAAGTGTGCTATTGCGAGTATTTTTAAATATGTACGTACATATTATAAAAGTAGCATTGATAGGGCAGTTTTTTTCCATGTGTTATATGAAAAAAATTGTTAGGAGCGTAAGTAAAAAAAAAATGTTTAAATATTAACGAGAGAGAAATTAAATTTACATACCTCAGAAAATTATTTTTTAATTTTTATTAAAAAAAAATGCGGAAAATTTACTTTAGATGTTATTTTTGCGGGCGCAATATTGTGCTAATTTTTTTTTTGGGAGTGACAAAGAAATTTGCACATAATTGTCGCCTTTTGCACACATTCTAATATGTGCAAACATGTGTATAGACATACGAGTTTGTATGTTACATATAACATTTTGTTATAAGGTTTCTCTTATACATATAACTGTATATCACAAATACATATATTTGTCGTAAAATTATAAGATTTCCAATAAAGTTTTAGGTTACTGTGTAATGCAACAAAATAAAAATTAAATTAAAGTAAAATCCACTGAAAAGTGATATGATTTCACATTCTTACGACACGCATCCAATCCTCGTGAATCAGCTAATTACTCAAAGGAATTAAATCAAAGAATAATTATACACTAAAACACACGATAGAAATTTCACATCATAATTTATATTAGTAATTAACGCAAAAAAGAAATGGCCAAAAATAAACTCAGCTCGTTAAAATATGCTAGAACAGTTCCATAGGAAAGGGAAATTGGTGGTTTACCGATTTTTTTTAAACCTTGTAGTTTTATGGTACTTAGAGGGCTTAGTAACTATGCGCATTTTATTGAACTCCCAAGAACTTGGCAATTATGAATATGTAAGTAGCGTCTTTTATAAACATTCTTTCTCGAAAACTATTAACCCAATAAGTAATTAGTTTAACGCAAAATTTCAGACATAAAGTCAAATTGTGTATATTATTAAAAGTCAAATGCCAAAATGTTATTATTTTTTAATTTAAAACACATATTGCGTACTTTTTAAAAATCATGCTAGGAATCCATATATTTAAAAAAAAAAAAAGTATTTTCAAATAGCGAAATTTTCAAAGAGGTAATTTTTCTTAAAACTTATAAAATACATACATAACAAACATACATAAATATGTGTACATACATGTACTACAATACTCACCTCAGACGACTTTTTAAATCCAACTTGTATTACACAGCTCACAATACTCGAGCTACGAGCCTAGATTTTTATTTCGTGTCGAAAAATTGTCACATTTTATTTTGTGTGTTTTTTCCATCTTTTTTTTTAGAACTCCTTATGTTCTTAGTCAATAATTTTTTTAATTTTTTTTGCCCTACTAAAGTAAGAGATTGTATAAAAAATTATCTTTACTACATATTTGAAACATTTCAAATAAAATAATTAACTAGGTATTAATAATTTCTGAAATTACTTTTTTTGGCTAATTTTCTTTCCTAACCGTTTATTACAATGTCTTCTCATGCCAACAAACAGTGAGTAGCATTACATATATACTTGGTATATGTTTTTTTAATTTTGAATTCTGTAAGGTGCTACTAAGGAAAGTCCCGCTTTGCTTTTTGGATTAAACCCAGTTTCTAATATTTGCATACACCCTTGCTTATAGGTTGTTTTTTTTTTGTGTCACCTGCCTGTGTTAAACACGTGATCATTCCTTTTCTTCTCTTCCACATATTCACATTTACAGTCACATTTGCACACACTTCCACATCAGAAGAGACATGCGTTAAAGAAGAGAGCATACTTTTAGGCGCGCAGCATTGTTTGCTATCTCGGATGTAGACGTTTGGGATATTTCGGCTTTTATTTTTTTTTCACTTAATCGTCAACACGATGTCCTGCCGACAGTGCTAAGTTAATTACACCTTTTTTGCAGCATTTTTTTCACTTAGCACATTTACACCGCAGCGTGAATACTTAATTGAGGTTTTATTTTTAAGTTTCGTACTTGTTTGTTAACATTAACGTTTTTATGTTTAAGCGGCATTAATTTGTTTAAGCTTCTTATTTTTTTTTTCTCTTCTATTTATGACACCTTTATACTAAAATTCGTTTTTCTGCTGGAAACTACTACAACTACGTAAATGTTTGCACTAATTGAAACGGATTTTCGACTTTTTTTTGCGAAAGTTTGCTTACTTGTGTTTGTCTTGGTTGCTAATTCTTTTGCAGTTTTTCGTTTACACATACAATTTTATTTTTCCGCAACATTTTCTTATCTCTTTGCAAGTTTACGCACGTTAACTTTTTAAAACGAAACTTTTCATCGCTCTTTAAGCGAAAATATAAAACGCACTAAAGCTTCATGGATTAACAAGCAAGCTAGTATAATTGTTACTTCGTAGAACTATTATTTTGTTATTTCAACTGATGCGCATTTCAATATTACATTTATTCAACGTATTTCTGACTTAATTGCTGTGTGTTCAACACATTTTCACCAGTGTAATTTTTAAAAAAGAAATACTTTTCCTCCCTTTTTGTTTTACATAGTATGTATGTAGTTACATATTCCCTGTTAAATTAAGCTTTCAACCCTTCTAACTACTTACACTTTCGGCTCAATTACGTTGGGTAGTTTCAACAGATTTCTCTTTAAACTTGCCGTTATGGTCATTTTAAAAGGCAAGCCGCAAATGCATTAATTTGCACTCTGCAACCGACAAACTAACCAAAATTTCACTTTCATATACATATTTGTATAATTAGCTAAATAGCTGCAGTTTATAGTATATTCCCATAAGTTTAACTATTCGTACATACTTGCGTAAGCATGTTTGTATGTAATTTATTTTCAATATTATTATTATACTTTTCCTTTCTCTCTTTTTCTTCTTTTCTATTATAACTGCTAGTAAATTATTTGCAGTGAAAACTTTTCATAGCTAGAGCAAGCAAAAATTACGCGCATCACTCATATCAGCATTGTGTGGAGCAGAAAATATTTCGTGAAAATGTACTTATTAGCTATTTAGAGCATTTGCAAACTTTCATTTAGAATTTGATGTAAAAATTAAGTGTTTTTTAATATACTTTTGTCTTTTGATTCTAGAAAGTGCGCTAAGAAAATCAAATATTCGACCTCTTTTTGCAAGAAAATTTAATTTTAGAAATTTGTTGATACAAAATTTTAAATGATTTAACTTTTACATAACTCTCGAATATACCCTACAAGACAGCAGAGCATGAAATAAGTGCTCAAATTATAATTTTTTATAATTTCAAAAGTGCTTATGAAAGTTGTAATTTTTGTTGAACTTGAACTATTAAATTAAAAATAATAATAAAATCTATAAAATAATGGGGATGATCGAGCGTCAATCACTGCTGCAAAAATTGAACTACATTATCTAGTTGGTGTAAGTATTATGATCAAAGGCGGACTTAATCATGAAAACCACGCCTTCCCATCTTTTTTAGAGTTAACGACGACTTTTATTTGCAGTGTTGCAGCAATGATTCATGCTCGATTTTTACCTATTTGATTATAATTTTTGTATTTAATAGTTTATTCAACAGTTTTTATTTAATAGTTAATTTTAATTAAAAATTATAAGATTAAATATGGATTGTTTTTATGTAATAGTTAATTTTTATAAAAAATGATTAGTTCGGTTGCCAGCGCATAAAAATGATTAGTTGCCTTATCTGTTAGAGCAAATTAGATATATTCTTCACCTATATGAAATTTTTGTAGGTAGGAAAGAGATATAAAATCACACCTACAAGTGGAAACTACCCTGAACAAAAATGACAACTTTAATAAGCACTTTTGAAATTATAAAAAATTATTATTTGAGCACTTTTTTCATCCTCTGCTGTCTTGTAAGGTATAGTTTAACGTATACTCGTACGCATATGTATGTGTTATTAAATTTGAAAGAATCGTCGGTTGAGCACCTTTAAACTAACTTATTCTTTTAACTTACTTTGCACATCTTCTTGTAGTTTTCGAATTAACGAGACAATGTATCGCTTTAAGAAAAAAGCTATTTTTATTTTTGTGTAAATGTAGCTTAAGCGAACCTATTTTTATTTAAGCTAAACAACAGGAAGTGAGACCAGCTAAGATAAATTTAAAAGAGTAATTTAGCCTTGAACTTACATGTAGATCAGCGGATCAAGAAAGTGGAACCGACTGCAGAACGTAGAGCTTTTAAGACCTAAAATTGTTTTGTAAACAGAGAGTATTTGTAGGACGCATAGGGGCTTAGAATATTTTCGTAAAGCGGAAAGCTTGCAGGTTTCTGTATTACTTAGACAACGTAGAATTTTCAACTGTTGCTCTATACAAAAAATCGAATGACAGGCCCAGTATGCGAAAAGTTATGATAATACGACTTAATGCTAGAGGCTAGATTAAACAATTATTCAGTGACATAAGTTTAAAATGGGTTACTAACAATTTCAAAAACACTAACACGTTCATAATAGGTTGCAAAATGGGATTTGGATTTAGTGAAGAGTTGTTGAAGAATTTGAGACACTTTGTCTTCGACGACAAGGAAAGTGGTTAACTGATTCCATCGTAAGCTTATGAGGACAACTCCTGGGATCTTGATTGCTTTGATAAGAAACTGCTTCATGCGGATTTATTAAATTTCAGATGGTTTTCTTTATTTTATTTTAATATAGCAAACCAGCCTAATGAATTCAATACTGATTTCTTTATAGCTTTGACTCAATTAAGTTACCTTTTGTTTACTTCACACAGTATTGCAGCCATTTAAAATCTGGTTGGCATTGCTTTTCTTGACTCTTAAAATTATGAATATTCCAATATAAAAAGCGTTAACACTAACAATATATTCTTTCAGGTGATCCAAGGTGATTCAAACGTGATAAACGGAAAGTGGGCGAGTTCTTCAAAACCGATGAAAATCACCACTTTACTTACAAACAAACGTATCACTAATTTTTTAAAGCTTGAATATGGCGAAGTCACACCTCTACACTGTAGTTTCAATTGTAATTTGAAGTCGGTCGTTGGTCTAAATTCTTAAATTACATATGTACATACTCGTATGTAAGTCATAATTAATTTGAAACTTGTTCTTAATCAATATTTAATTCAATAAGTTTTTGTAATTGATTTCTATTTAAGGAAAACGAGTGCAATTTTTCACAATCGATTGTTACATACGAAAACTAATACTTCGCGCTACATACAAAACTTCTCAATTGAATACTCTAAAAGTTTATGAATTTTTAACCAGAGCTGTTAAACTTAGATTAAAATTAACAATCTTTGAATTGAATATAATTTTTAAATTTAATCGATTAATTAATAATTATTTTATTTTTTTGGATTATTAATCGATTAGGATTAAATTTTTGTCAGGATTAATGAGGACTATTTAGGATTAATACATTTTGAGAATTAATCCTAGGATATATTTACTTAATCCAAAATTTTAATTCGATTAAATCCAAAATTTTAATTCGATTAAAATTTTGGATTAATTTTGATTTATCACGATTAAAACACATTTAATCTTAAAATTAATGAAATATTTTACATTCTGTGTTACTATGAACACCCGATTAGAATTTTATTATTTGCTGATTGACAACTCTATGATAAATTGCTTGAATACATATGCTTATATGCACATACTTACATACATATGTACATATGTATATACATACATATTCATACCGCTATACTGATATTGTTCGCTTGCATATGATCCAGCTTTGTTGCGTTCTTACAATTATAGGTAGGTACATATGTATGTATGTTTGTACGTACGCTTTCGCTAATACAGTCTATCGTATGCATTTACTGAGCTTAACTTATAAGCATACCTGCAGAATTGCTGCATTCCCATTTTTCTATTTCTTATCCTTGACTTATTGCTATAGCATTAGTTGGTATGTAAGTATCAGTTTTATAAATTTATTTACAGTAGATTTATGTATAAAAAGTGCATTTTTATAAAATTTATTCTGTTTAGTGACAATGACAGAAAATATATTCAGTGGTATTGACTTCTCCTCGGATGATGACGTTACTGATCCCACATATAGGCCACAGAGAACAGCATTAAAAACTAAACTCACAGACGAGTGCAGCGTTAATGTAAAGGAGCGGCGATTGGCTAACAACTTTTCCACTAAAGTTATTTTTAAATCAGACTTTTACACTGATGTTGTTAAAGTATGTTTAAATGTTCTTTTATTTCAAAACTCTTTCAAACCGAAAATAAATATATTTATTTTTGGTAGGTTTCTGCGAGTGGAAAGAATACCACTATAGCCAAATGCGTGACATGTGGACGCCAAATTAAAGGATGTGGAAACGTATCTTCCAACTTTGTAACACATATTAAACTGAAACACGTTGAAGTCTTCACAAAATATAAAAATTTGAAGTTGGGTAATTTTGATCAGTCTTCATCACTGCAAGATTGCCTCAATCAGAAAATTTTAAATTTTGTTGTTGATGCAGCGTTGCCTGTATCTGTCGTTGACAGACCGACTTTTGCCTCGTTGTTTGAAGGCACTGGTCTGATACCAATGTGTAGGCAAACAGCAATGAAAAAGTTGGAAGATCACTACCAAACCCAATGTACAAAAATAAAAACAGATATTTCTTCTGTAGAATATTTCTGTACAACGGCAGATGTTTGGTCTGGGAACCACAAAAGTTTCTTTGGCTACACATGTCACTGGCTAACAAGCGACTTCCAAAGAAAGTCTGTGGCATTAGCGTATAGGAGGTTCAAAGGAATTCACTCCGCAGCCAACATAGCGCATCTCATGTCGGAGATCAATGCATTCTATAGCCTCAATAGCAAGAACATTGTTATAACAGTCACTGACAATGGCTCGAACTTCGTCAAAGCGTTTAGGGATCATGGTGTGGCAGGCCTTGATTTGGAAGAAGAAAGTGATGATGTTGATGATGCGCCTGTGTTTCAGAACGAAGCGCTCCTACCAAAGCATCACAGATGTTCTAGTCATACATTGAACTTGCTAGCAACGACTGATCTGTCAAAAATATTAAAAGCGGATGATGCTGTTTATAAAAAACATAAAATGGTAAATTTTCTAAATACAAAGGACTAAAGGTAGCATTACAAAATTGTTTCTTATAAGATTTTTGAAAAATGCAGCGCAATTTGGAAAAAGTGTAACTGGCCAAAGTCTTCTGAGCACATTGTTGAAGTATTAGGATCGAACTTGGTCATGCCCGTTGTGACGAGGTGGAATTCCCTTTTTGACGCCGTCAATACACTTTTGCGCCACAAAAACAATTTGAAAAGGTTGTGCGAAATATTCACTCTCCAAACTTTTTCACCTGGCGAAATACAGTATTTGGAGTCATACGTGTTGTTGATGGCGCCAATTGCACAGGCGTTGGATTTTCTGCAAGGCGAGAAAAATGTTCAATTCGGGTTCCTTGTACCTGTGCTGATGACATTGAGCAACCAACTTCACAAACTCAGCAGGAAAGAGTTTCAGTTCAGCTCAATAGCGGGAAAATTGGAGCAACACTGAAGAAACGCTTCGAGAATATTTTCTCTTTCGAACCTGATGCATACTTTGCAATAACAGCGGCTGTATTGAATCCACAGGTGAAAATGAAGTGGTTCAGTGTATTACAAAGACTTACACCTGGTCTGACGAGGGAGCTTATTTTTCACAGGGTAATTTCGAGCATTTGTTCCTTTGCTGAAGCATCAGATCTTGCTTCTAAGCTTCAACTTATAAGTAATGATCCAATGAGCAATAACGATTATTTTGATTTTGATGTAGATGGTATGTTAATAATCTGTATAATACGGTTCAAAATAAATCAACAACATAATATTCTCTTTTCAGAAGCTGATACCGAAATGCTCGGGTCATGCTTCAAACAGATGGACAATGTTGGCATTGATGTGGCAATTTCCAAACAAATGGATGCCTACATTAATGATGTTAATGTGGAACCAGGAATTTGGGAGAAATATCCGATACTAAAGGACGCTTCTTTACATTTTAATACACCTCTTACATCATCTGCCCCAGTGGAACGGCTATTCTCTTTCGCCGGTATTGTAAATAATCCTCGGCGGAATGCCTTATCAGATTTGTCCTTCGAAAAGTTAGTTTTGTTAAAGTCCAATGGTTATTGTCAGAATTAATGTTTTGCTTTATGTGTACGTATTTATTGTTGACATTTTTTGTATACACATATGTACATATCTTTAAATTTATGAATTGTTTTTTTTTGTTCAGATGTTAATATATTTATATTAATGAACTGAACCATTTACATATGACATGTACACACCTACATATTTTCAAAAAATAAAATTTGATTAATTATAAAGTTAAATATCTTATTCTATATTTATTTCACAAATTCTTCTCCTTAAATACGTTTGCAACTAATACATAAGTACCGATTGATAACTTATTCCATACGTAAATTCTAATATCTGATACATAATTTATGTACTATAATTCTTCATAATCAAACATAAGCAATTTATCATAGAGTTGTAAAACAGCAAATAATAAAATTCTAATCGGGTGTTCATAGTAACACAGAATGTAAAATATTTCATTAATTTTAAGATTAAATGTGTTTTAATCGTGATAAATCAAAATTAATCCAAAATTTTAATTCGATTAAAATAAATAAATAAATCCTAGGATTAATTATTAAAATGTATTAATCCTAAATAAACCTCATTAATCCTGACAAAAATTTAATCCTAATCGATTATTAATTCCAAATTTTGGGAATTAATCTTAATTAATCAATTAAAAGGGCATCATAAATATTTTAGTTCGATTATTAATCATTAAGATTATTAATCTTTAGTTAACAGCTCTATTTTTAACATCTCACTCAGCTGCTTATTTCACTGCTCTACCCCATAAAGGAACAACTAATTTACAACACATTATAAATTGCATTACCTTTCCAAGCAATTAAACATGCACAATAAACGCATTATCATAGCCTGAGGTCATAAGGAATTTAAACGCCTTGGCGCTCATTGCCCTTTCCACACATGCACACACACACACACACACATACATTAACTTAAAGCGACTTGTGCAATGTTCATGCTAAAAACTAGCCTGCTAATCTGAGCTCAATGTCATTCACAAACTTATTTTTCTTCTCTTTTTTTTTCTCTATCCTGATTTTCTTTTATTCGAAAATCGTCTTTTTTAAATTTTACATGGTTACACATCGTTGCACTTGGCCTGGTTTCTTAATGTTGCGCTATTTGATTTTACTCATCCTTCAACTGATTGGATATTTTCGCACTTATAGAGCTTCATTTTAGAATGTGTAGTGAGTGTGAACTTTTAAGATTGTGCTCGAGCGTGTGTTTGCTTTTGACATTCGTTCATTGGCCTTCGCACATACAAACTCTTAGAGGCCAGCAGCTAAGTAATTGCACTGGTGAACTGCGTATAATCAAGTTAGTGGTTGGTGCAGAGTCATCAGTTTATAGCACAAGCATATATTGACAGATTTGTGCACTTTATTTTTCTTCTAATTAATTAAAAAAATTTTTATAAAATAATATGCTTCATTCTCTAAGAAAAAGCATAAACATTAAAAAAAAGGTTGTAGAATCTTTTTGAGTATGCAGTTTATCACAGATTCAAAAAAAAAGTAAATGTTATTGTCTTTTTTATATGGTAGGTATTGCGAAAAAGCGTCAGTAAAACAAGTAAGGAAAGCAAAATTCGGGCGAAATCGCGATGTTTTTTCAGTGGGCGAAGCGACGGTCATTTTTAAAATATCATAAAAACCCAGTTTCTTTGATTCAAACCGCATGAAATATTAAATTTTAACCAATATGTTTCAATAGAAGCAGAAGAAAATTAAACTCTGGCATACTCAGCTCTTGAAGATGAAGCGTACAGCAAAATATGCATTTCGTTAGCGCAGAATCAAGTTAAGCACTTTCGAAGGTTGGAAAAGGGGTTAAGCTTAATTCAAAGAACACGAAAAAAAAGAAATATCAAAACGACACTACTGAAGATGCGCAGAACTTTAAGCTAACCTATGTGGACAAGAAATTGAAAATAGATAAAAGCTTGTCTTAGTTGTTCGTGCAGTCCTATTTTGTTGACGCCAAGGACTCGCCCGCAGAGATGAAACGACTGATATAAGTGCGATCGAATAGTTTTCAAATGGAATTCGGTATGTCCAGCCGCGGAGCTTGCAAATACGCTGCTAACAACTTTGATTGATTTCTTTAAATCAGCGCCACGTTGTCAATCATAATAGCTTCGAGTGAACTGTCCTTTTCTACTATACGGAGATTGATTTACTGTGACTAAATAATTTATTTCTATAAAAAGTATTAGATAAGACTTTTAGTAACACTAATTACGCGGATACCACTCTTTACTAAACTTTAATTTTATTTTTCTCAAAACTTGGGTTTTGCACGGAAGGCTGAACTCAAGTACAGCTCAAATTTTCCAATTGGCCACAAAAAGTTAAATAATTAACCATGCACTTATATTTTTGTAAACTGAATTCGAATTATTTTCTGTCAGTGTATTGAGAGTGAAAGGAAAAAAGTGTTATTATAGTAATTATTTTCGATTAAATTAGTTATTTTTAATATTCTTTAATATATTTAGCTGTCATCTTTAACATTTTCGTGCGAGTGTTTTTAAGAAACTATTCGCAATCTTTAAAGTCTTGCTGAAGTTAAATCAGAGCTGCATGAGTCAAAAGGTCTCAAAAATCTATTGCAAAATTGTCAGCGACAATATTTCTGTTTTAGTGACGCCTGTAGGCAACTGTGTCAATTCTTGGAAAGCTAGAGTGAGAATACTGGAATATTTGCTGCATTCAGAAGGCACAAACAGCCACAGAAAAAGTGTGTGACTTCATCTTCGGAATGTGTATGCAGAAGGGAATTTCTGATCAGGAAAAGAGTTTCAAATTTTTCCATCATATAATTTTTTTGCTCACTTTGAAATACGTGCTGTGTTTATATTGCTTAAAAGCTAATCATTCGCACCGGTTGCACACAAATCACCGGTTTAAAATAATATTAATTAATTTAGGTTAATTGCTTAAAGTTTAAACACATGCGCGAGTATATCATTTAATTATTCTTTAATTAATAAGCTAAGTATAAATAAACAAACACTAAACTTTTATTACTTCAAATTTTCTGTTTCTCTTCTGAGTTTAGTAAACCGAAATTGGTGGATCACATCAACGGCCTTATGCTTTTCTTTGACTCAAAACTCACATTTAATATCGATTGGAAAGTGTTGATTTCCCTCAGCCGAATACTCTTAAAAATTTTTTTTTTTTTTTAAATCTGTCACTTGTTGGTGTTTATTTTAAATATTTAGTATCAAAATACTTGAAATAATTTTTTAATCATTTAAATAGAAATGTTTTGTTATACGCAGGCAGTAAGAGCCGTTGTATTCATTGACTAAAGTAATTAATAATTGACAATTTTGTTGAGCTCAAGGCCAGGGTAAAAAGATGAATAAGGATGTTTAAGGAAGATGAACAGAATTAATTAAGAAGAATTAATTTAATTAATTTAACTTCTACCATTAAAAACTATTGTTGTTTTTACACACAAAATCTTTCATTAACTGGCCTTGAGCTCAATAAAATTGTCAATTACTAACATTTATTAGGCCAACAGAAAAAAAAATAACAAACATTTAAGTGATTAATAATAAAATATAAAAATTACACCCAAATGTAGAATATTTCTTTTAATTTACAACTCGAATATTCAACTCAACAGGTGAGCAAAACTTCTTAAATCATTTTCTGCTCAATTGAATATATTTTTTTATAATTTTTTTTTTTGTGATAGTACTTCATTATAGTTTGTTGTCTTTTAGTGCTGTACGTTTTTAAATACATTGAATTTTTTTTTTTATAATATTTTTGTTAGTCAACATATGTACACATGTGTGCACATCAGCTTTTCACGTACTACAATTTTAATACCCTTCAACGCGATTTTTTCCATAGATATGCAAATTTTCTTTTTATTTATCTATACACTTTCCACAATTGTCTTTCTATGTTACACATGCATTGTATGCTATAATTTACTCAATTATCTATCATTTGAATTGTTTTAACATTTTTTAACTGTCCCACCGAGCGTCAACCGACCGAAACATTTGATTGTGACAAACGCGTAGCTGCAAAACGCCATCGAATCACTGGACCGTTATATTTAGCTCAACGTAGGTCGCCATCACTTTTGTGGCCTCGCATTGTGTCGCAAACGGAAACCGCCACAACGACAACAACAACAACAACAACAGCAGCAACACAATAACACACCTATTTTACATGAACTTAAATCGCAACATTTTCAGTCGTATCAACTCGCATTAAAAAATTCAATACTGTGGGACTATAATGACCGCCACCAGGTCTTGTTGCTTGACTCGTTGCTGCCACAAAACTATGGCTCAGCGTTTGCTTGCTTGTGAATCACGCTTCAGTGAGTCTTTGCGCGTTTTTCTTGGTCGTACTTTTACAGTGTATAGCGGCCATCACTACCCAAATACATACATACATATGTACGCATATATATGTAGATATGTATAAAAGTGCTTGTCTTTATATTTATGTATGAATGGAATTGTCTCCACCACTGCCAGCTGCCAACATTATGGTGCCAGCCAAACGTATACTTGTACACTTAATTGCCAACAATAGCGATAGCAACAATTTCAACAAATGAAAAACCTTTTTATTTTTTTTTTTTATTGTATTTAATTTGGTACTGATTGTTGCCGTTGTGCACGCCTCATCAATTTGCGCACACAGCTGACGACAAGCAAAAAGACAAAACCAAAACAAAAAAAAAACCCAACAACAGCAGAAATTACGCTTACAAAATTTTGGTAATCATTAGTACACAGATTGGGTAAGAGAAAGAGAGAGAGAGAGAGAGAGAGAGAGAGAGATAGAGTATGGCATTGCGACCGAAGTAACCACTCAAATTTAAATAGCAATAAAAGCAACTTGCCACAAATGCGCTAAATCACGCGCACACACCTCAGTATTACGCTTATTTCCCACGCACAACTCGCACTGCCTTTCGCTGTTCTGCTATTTTCATTTACAGTTGTACACACGCATCATATCGCGTGTACTCGAAACTATGTATGTATGTGTACGAGTATTTACGCGCAGACTTGTGGTTATTTTATTGACTTGTCTATTACTTGGCGCACTTCAATTGAATTTCGTACAATTTCCTGCCAAAAATTGGCTGCGCTTCCGCTCACTTACATGCCACCACGTACACGTACACGCACAAACTCACGCACACGCGGGCGCGCGCATTTGCTAAAACTACCTCTCGGTGTATGCGTACTATCGATTCGTTAGTTCGTTCTACATTCACGTGCTCGTTTAAGCTCACAATTACATAAAAATGTATGTATATATGTGTTTCTTTATTTTTACTTCCGCCACGTTTTTCGCGCTCACTTGTGATTTTTCCGCGTTTTCGCTAAATTTGTATATTACCGACAGCGGCAACGTTCACTCGGAGACTGTTTTTGCCATGTAGAGACGTACACATTTTATACTGAAACGATATGAAACGAACTAACAACCGACACAATAAGCAAAAGATTGTTGATAACCAGCCGAGCCAGCGAACAGGCAAGCGTGCATATGATTTTGGCCAAAATAATAGCCAGTTGGCCAGTTAAGTTGCGAGACTACTGCTCTTGCAATTGACTTGGTCGTAACTGTTTGCGTCACTGCATTGCCGACGACTGGTACACTTTTCTCTTTAAGGGAACAGCGCTTCTCTCTCTTTACAACACGTTTACGGCATTAGAGCGCGCTCTGAGCGCAAACACATTCACATCGTCCCCGCCCGCCCTCGCTGAAAGCATAAGAGTACTCGTGTGTAGTGAGTTCTCGCGTCCTTGCTTTCGCTCAGCAGCACGCCGATAAGAGTGTTTGGGGATTCGTTAAGCATTGTAGACTTTTTCAATTCGCTCACGCCACCAACATAACTTTTACACTCGCGAGCGCGCCATTGTCCTGCCAAAAGTCTACATTGGTACAAAGGTATTTCATGATTTTGTCAGGCAGGCAGCCAGTCTGTTGCACCGCTAGTACGTTGTGGAATCAGTGCCAATATGTCAACACGTTCAAGAACATGTTGACATCTTTATAAGTGCTAAGACAGGCGTAGAATTAGTTCCCTTACATGGCCACTTACAATTTATAAAGTCGTATGCATTGAACGGCGACACACACACACACACATACTCCTTTGTACATTTGTTTGTAATCCATTCAAATATTCACAGACATACTTGAATGTTAACGTTTGACACTCTTGCCGGCTTTTCGTTGCTTGACACTTGATCCTTTTTTGGATAAGTGGAAAATCTCTTTCTTTGTGACAATTCCTATGTCGTGCCGTATATATATAAGAGTATACTCATAATTCCGTATATATGTATGTATGTATGTATGTAGTCGAGAGCTTACCGCTGCTGTTTCGTCAACTGCTTTTCTTTCCCATACCTTTTGCCGCTTTATTAGCACAAAAATGTGTGTTCAATGTGTAACAATTGACGGATATGTGAGAACATAAGCTATTTTGTCATCGAAATCGACTACATTTCTCATACCACAGCATGGATTATACTTGCAAATATATGTGCATAATAGGCATGTCAATCCCGGGTTCCCGAGATCCCGCGATCTCGGCCTTTTTCAACTCCCGAATATCTCGGGATCAGGAAATTTAATAGCCTTTTTTTAATTTTTAATTTATACTTTTCCAAACAAAAATAAACCTCAAATGATTTAAAACAAAAAGAGACGATCAAATAAAACCAACGTTTAAAATGAGAAACAAAAATAACAAGTTTTCAACTGTTGTATTACGTTAGTACAATACGATAAGTAGCACGACTTGTTAACTCCCTAAAGGATTTGTATCATCCTCGGGTAAAAAATGAGCATTGCTATGAAAGCGATGTTAATAGAACTAACGACGAGGTGCTTGAAGTGGATAAGGCAGAAAGTCTCAAACATAAATTGAATCAAGTTTGAACGAGCGAGTATCCAACAATGGAACAGCATACAATTTATCAGAGGATTTAGTAAACTAAATTAATAGTTTTTGTAATGGTAGCGAAAAAGGCTAATTCGTACAGAGAGGATTTAATTTTTTGTCGAAAATCCAACCAACAAGTGTTTAGTCGATGCTTTTTCAATGCAGATTTTAAATGCAACAAATTCAGGTCCAGGTTGGAGGATCACACACTTAAGCCCTTTATATGTTTAAGATTGCATTTTGATCAAAATAAGGAACAATTCTGCCTCGCTCAAAATGTAATGGGTAAAGTATTTAATTTTTACTTGATGCAGTTCTTTATATTTAATATTGGACTCAAACAGTAATTAAAAAAACAAATTTTACTTTATGTAGTTACAATTGCTTCTGTACCAAATATTTATATTTGTAGCTTTTCTTTTTTTAAATTTTTCTTGAAAAGAACAATAAATACATACATGATTTACAACAAATCGTTCTTTGTTCTATTAATGTTATTTTGTATCCATCGACGAGTATAATACAACGATTACAGACGTGTTACATTTTTTGACAAACTAAAATTTACGAATCAAAACTTCGTGAAATTCGGGATCCCGGGATTTTGTTTTCAGTTCTCGAAAATCCCGTGAACAATATAATGCCCAAAATTGACATCCCTAATGCATATGCGCTCATATAGTGCTGAACAAATTATTAGGGTCACGGCATATTCACAACTTTTGGCTAGCTTTCTTTCGCTAAATTAATTTTTGTATTTTTTATGAGAACTACGCTAATTAACTAACATAAACGATGTACATATGTACAAATCTTAATGTTTGTACAAAAACTAAACAAAAAATTTACAAAGTTGCTCCAAAACTTTTTTTACCGAAATTTTCGATAGTTTTATTCACACAATTTTGTAGGCCGTTTCGTTTTACTATGCGAAAGTGTATTTTTCAAATTAAAAAGGCTCCAAGTTTCATACTCAAGTGTGATACTGCTGAGAAAAAAGTTTGAAATTTTGGTGAAATTGTATGTGATTTTTGCATAAGAAAAATATAAGAAATAAAATTATAAACAAATGAAAAATAGCTAAAAATTTCTGAAATGGCGTAACCAAATTTTTTTCCTAGACTGTATATCTAAATATTTATATACTAAATATATATTTTTTTATCTCACTCAAACCAAATTTTAGCTTTGCAAACATATGTTTCGAATGTCATATTTTCTTGTATGTAAATTGGTATGCATGTACGAGTATCTATTTGTATATAGATTTGATGGTATAAACCAAAGCCGTAGCCATCAAGACACGTCGAATCGATAGCAAAAGCAGATTTGAATTTTTTTGTTCATTTGATTTTGTCCCTAACAAGTGTTCAACCTAAACTGTCAAATTTGTTTATAAGTTTTGCATCAAAACAGACTGCACATGGACAGAATCAGCTCTCTTTGACACTTTAGATTGACAAAGCAATTACAAGGAATATTCCTTTGTTGTATTTGTTCTACTGCTGCAACTTACTTCTATGTTGCCATTGGAAAAATTCTAGTTTCGAGAAAAAGAATTTTTTTTTATACAAAATAAAATCGTGCTTCCGAAAGCTATTCGCCAATAACAAAACTAACATTTTAATAATAAAAGTCTTGTTTAACATACTTGATATACTTGATGTACTTGATTTTCTTCTAATTTCCGTCAGGGTAGAAATTTGATGTATATTAGAAAGATTTTCCGTCATCCCTTGTCAAATTTGGTTTTGTTACATACCGGTTTCGGAGTAGTGCCATCTTCAGTGTCATTTTCGTTCACTTGTTGTCAGATACGCAGGTCTCCAAGCTCATCCCAAATTTAGGAGCACGGCAATTGGATGCGTTTGCCCTGGTATTCTTCTGAAAAAAACAAAAACCACAATTCCTCTTATATTAGCCAAATTTGGCTGTTTGCGACCGTTTTCTTTAATTGGAACCCGAATCACGGTATTCGGCATCATAAAATGTACACGTTTCGAATCGAGGTCTAAAACTATAAGAAAAATCTCAAATCAGGCTTAAAAAGCAAAACTTTCCTCTCAAAGTTAATCATTTATTCCAAAGCCATACCGTTCAATTTTCTCTTCTTCAAATAAGACGTGCGGGTATGTTGATAAGTTGACAACTTAAATTTCTCTTTATATTCACTATATACATATGTATATCTATACAAACCTCAAGCTAAAAATGTTTGTGTAGTTCAATAAGTATTTATAACCCAGTACTAATCCGTGTGAATTAAATACTTAAATATTGCAGTTTGTATTTGCTTTTAAATGTCATCTACATTTCTAAATAATTTCAACCGCAAAAACTCGAATGGCAAACTATTAAAAACTCGATTGACCAAAATGTCCGCAATAATGTAGTATGCTGGCAAAAAAGGACAAATGGAGAAATGCGTTGGAAACTTTTATTTGATTTTTATATTTGTCACCACTGAGAGCAAAGCTCGACTAAGTCTAAACAAGTTTGCATAAATTTATTACTAATGGAAATATTTTAATTTCAAATCAACCACATGGCGACATATGAAATTAATAAATTTATAATCATATTTAAAACAATTAATGTTTAAAAATCAGTAAAATCGTAACGAATAAAAAAATACGTGAAGCAATTTATAAACCACTGCAGCGTTATGTTAAAATTTCAACTCTTCCAACATCAAACGAAAATGTATAAATAATCATTCGTGGATTTTTGCTACCGCACAATTTATAAAAAGTCCACTGCATTGGACACTTGACTTAATTGCAGGACTGAGTGACAAAAACACTTGTCAACTGGATTTTGGGAAGGACAGAATATTTGCCTAAGAAAGCGTTATTTTAACTTTTTTTTAGAGGTCTACCAACAATGTTCAAATATTCAGATTCGAGGGAATTTGTATAAGCCTATAATGGAATTATAGAGCCTCTTTCGATTTAAGCGCTTTAATGTAGTATAACATCTCAGTTAAATGATAGTGTTTATACCAATTAAGGTAAACATAAATAAAAAAAAATCGTATTTTTTGTGCTTTACTGCTTGAATTTTTTTAAAAGCTCACGTTCATTGAATGCAAGTTTTGTTCGACCGCAATCCTAGTGAAACTTTTCAATATTTTTTCGGTTAAAATTCAAATTGTTATTTGTTATTCTTATAGACATCGCAATGACGCAAGGAAGTCTAACCTGTGAAGAATCAGTTTTGAAAGAAATTTAATTAAACATGAATTTTTTGGGCGCTGCGTTTGTAAGCAAAGATAATATCTGTTGTGGCGTTACAGAGTATCTTGAAAAAACTTTATTAGCAGAATATATCCGACATTTATGAACTTGCATATTTCTTTTCTGCAAATGTGGCTTAAAACTTCTGAAAATTGATACTTTTGAAGATAATTATTTTATATTTTTAAAGTTTTTATTATTACAAATGAAATTTAACTTGGAGAGGCGATTGCATTTTTTTCACCTGGAATTTAAAAGTTATATACAAGTCTATCATCTTCCTTATTTACATTGTTTTTACTTAAAGAAGGAGATCACAGTAACTTAACATACTTACATTTTTTTCTTGTTTATTTTGCCGATTTAGGAATTAAAAGTATGTTGACAATTTGAAAAACTTTTTAAACCATTTACAAGAAAAAATTACAATCATATTTACATATGTATGTATAAGTAAAAAAATTTATTTTATACCTACATTGAACAAAATAATGCATAAGAAATAAACAATACAGCAAAGAAACAAAATTCAATCATATTAAACAAAAAAGTCCGTAAAACAATTACAGCACTTCAACATATTAACATATGCTGAAAAAAAATATATTTTTTTTTATTTCTATCATTTTTCAATTAAATTATAATTAGCTATATCGCACAAAACAAAGTTTCAAACTTTTAACAAAACTAAAAAGTTATGTAAATTTTTGAATGAAATTTGAAAGAATTTTATGGAATAAACAGTTTTGTGGAGCATTCAGTTTTTGTATACGAAGTAACTAAATGGAGCCTTTTTAAAGTTCGAAATATCATTGAAATTGTCATAATATAAATATTTTAAGAGGTAGTTTTACTTTTAATTTTTTGGCAGAAACAGTGTTCGACGGCAGACGCCCAATATTGCCACTACTTTCAAATAGACTTTGGGGATTTTAATTTTAATTAAACTGTATTTCAAACAAAAATCGTATAAATTTTGTTCACTAATGCAGTGGAATTTTATTGATGAATGCAAATGTGTGGCCAATTCTTTAAACCTAGTTTTGACAGGCGATAATTGCCTGGCAAAGTTGACTTGCAGTCACTCGGATAAATTAATGTCGAATTTTATACGTACATTTAAAAAGTTTTGGGAAATTGCAATTGAAGTTTGGAATTCAATTTCTCAAAAAGGCGACGAAAAGTTTATTCCAAAGTCTCGAAAAATATAACTAGTTCACGAAAATCTAACATAATTTAATTTTTATTTTTTATTCCTAATGGATTTTCTTCAGTAAAATTTTGTTGTACGTTACATTTGACAACAGTTTTGCAAAAATGTACGTACATAAAAGACGACAAATTATGATAAAAAAAATAACGCTACTTGAAATGGCGTGATAGATGGGGAATAACTGCATTATTTACTTATTTACCAAATTTTTACTTATAAAATTGAATTGCACGTGCGAGAATATGACAAAATTTTACAGATAAATGTTACAGACTTTTCATGTGCCAAGGTAATTTGAACATACGATACTATTTTTCCGAATGTTCAAAGCACGGAATTTTTATGAAGAATTTGAAAAATGTTTGGGACATAAGACAAAACTGCAAAACTCAATACTTAAATATTTCGGAAACTCAGAGAAATCCAAAAACCGAGAAATTCAATTTTCACATAAAAGATTTAAATCGCCTCATATAAATGCAGCTTTGCATATATTCAAATTTTGTTTTTGTTGTCTTTGGTTGGATGACAAAAAATAGAGGATTTTTTTTAAAAAGGAATTGGTAGCACGAAAATCTAGAACACTGTTTTTGTCAAATGGTTAATATGGCGTCTGAAATGAGAGAGTGAAACTACCACTAAAAATGTTTGTATCATGGAAAATATATAAAGTATGTGACTTGCATGGGCTATATTGAAGAATCAACTCTAGTTAAATTGAAGAACAATGTACAATAAATAAATGAAAGATAAATTGTCAAGGACTGTTGTTTAAATATAAATTATAAATCCAAATTATCCCTAAAGTCCGAACTTTTAACTTTAATCCCTTAGTGTCACTTCCAAAAATCCCTCTAATTTCACTTTCATTACCATTTCAATGGGGGCAGAAGATGCTAGACTTTAATGCAGAAACCAAAATGGCGCACATTTGAACTGTTCGAACATAAAAAAAATTCGGCAGAGTCGAACGTACATAAGAGCCAAGCAAATAAACATTTGTACATACACACCAAGCAAGTGCAGAAAATTAGGCGCGGCCAAATCAACCCAACAATCAACACAGGTAATTTCGATGGGCTTTTGGATTAACTATAGGCTCTTGCTACATAGCCACCGCAATTCGAAGCAAATATGTATGTATGTATGTGCGATATTTCAAGTATTTCAGCTACGTATTTCAGGTGGATGGCAGTAGTAGCGGGTAACTGATAACTCAAACCCTCAGCTACTCCGTTTCTACTGCTTAGTACTATCTAACCACTTCAAATCTATTTATTATGCCGGTTACTTGGAAGCAAAGCACTTTGGTTAGATAAGAATTGTATATACTATCAGTTTGCATGGAATTTTTTGGTTAGCAGCGTTGAAGCGCATTTCCGGCAACTCGCTGATTTGCTAGGTGGCAACTGTGTATTGTGCCACAACTTCCGCCAACCGTTCCCTTTATAAGTGTGTGAGAGGTGAATACAAAAATTTTGGTATGGTTTAGTTTTATCAGTTCATTGGGACTTTCTTTGAATTTGCTTTGTTTGCGAAATTCTCGAAGTCTGTAGCAGCAAATATGTGAAGCTCTCGACTGCGGCTTTTACTGCGGTTTTAATGGGGTTTGTGGTGCGGCACACATATCTGCATTCATTTCTGCAGAAATTCAGTTGAGCTGTAACAACTAATATTTCCTTCCCCTTTTGACAATAGGTTGTCAGTTTTTGGTTTTTGTTATTGTTGTTGTTGCCATGCGTAAAACCTGCTCCATTTTCATGGTAACGAATATTATTTTAATTTCTATTATAGCTGCGGCAACAGTCACCGCTTTCGTCGCCACTTTCGTCCCCCCTTTCGTCGCGCACTTTGCCAACATTGCTACTATTAGCTAATAAGCAGTTGTTGTTTTTGTGTGTGTTGCATAATAAAACCGTTGCTGCTGAATTAATTCGCCACAAACAACAGCAGCGACACATATGTACCAGCATGCCAATTTGCTATTGACATTGCCATTGCTGCTGCTGCTACTGCTGCTCCTCCTCCTGCTAATGTCGGTCGCATTTTTTGTTGCCTTACGCGTCTGCTCTACGATTGGTGGCAAGCGTATTCACGGAATTGTTGTTGTTACCCCTATGGTGTTGATCGCCGATATCACACCATTTTCAGCTCGTATATTAACGTCAATTAAAGTGACATTCTAGCAATGCCCAGCTACTTTTCAACCTGCAACTGTTGTTAGCTGTTTAATGTCACTCTGCCTCAATTTACAACACCTCAATAAATACATACTACACTTCCTATACAACATCTTTGCCCAACGAGTCGTTTCATTTACCACACATTTCTGACTCTGTTGAGCTGTTATTTACTGTCATTATGTCGCCGTGGCTTTTATGTTTACCACATTTCTGCGATAACACAGATGCTGGTGGACCTTGGAGCGCGCCTAGTGAACTAATGCTCATCAGCTCGTTTGCCGGCGTCATACCTAACCTATACATCGCCATTGCTCAAGTCGGGTGTGTAAAGCAATTTTTTCTCTGACTGCCTGGTGGCAAATGTTGGCGCGCCAAGCTATTACTAATTCGATACTCGCTAATGAGCAACCACTAAACTGTCGCACATAACCGGCTATAAAGTGTCAGACTTTATTTGGAGCATTTACATTTTGGGCCCTTCGCGGCTCATAAATACTTTAAATTCCATTTTGTGTTTCTTTTTTATGTATTCTTGTTCGCATTACTAACAGTGTTGCCGAATTTTTGGTAAATAAAGACTTTTAAAAGAATATTCTTTTTTAACATTTTTTATTTTTACCGGCCTTTGATTTTTATGTTTTGTAATTTAATTTTAACAAGCTCAAAGCCCAGTACTAAATAAAACTTCAAAAATTCGTTTTAATAATTTTCAGAGTCAATATTTCCAACCGAATTTAAGATCTGGAACTATAGTTGATTTTTTGTTTTTTTTTTGGTACTTTCGGCTGACTTATAATATCTTTTCAATACGATATCGTCGGTGATACTCCAAATTATGATATGTCAAATGCAAAGAGTTCAATTAACCATCTCGTTTGAGTTTTCTGAAGGCAAAAGGTGTCTTTTAGGTTCCACACTCACCTAATGCGTTTATATACAAAAAAGTACAAATGGTTTTTGGAGATGGATCATATTTGACCGTTTTTATCTTACCACTTGTTGTGTACGTCTTTATTCTGTGCCACAAATGGGAGAACTACAGTTTTGTGCGAATACAATTGTTTTTTTGATAGACAAAACATGTTAATTAAATTTAAAACAAAAAAATTACCAAACTTGTATTTCCATACATTACAATGCATTGTACATAAAACTAATTAAGGTACTTTAATTTTAAAATTTTTACCTTTTTTTTTTGGACTTTGTAGTCTGGTAACCCTCTTAGCTTTTCAACGAAGCTACCATATGTATGCAGGTTCATACAAAAATACTATCATAAAGGTAACAGGCAAGACACTTGTGTACACACATACTCGTACATATACATAAAAAAATAATACAAAATTTTGCTTGTAACAAATATTTATACTCACAAATCTTTCGGGCGCTGCAAATTGTTTTTTATCGCAAATGCAGATGTAAAATTTATTTTTTCATTTTCTGAGGGAATTTTTTTTTTTTGCTGAACTTTTCGGGTGTTATAAATATTATGAGAATTTTATTCGAATGAAATGTTTTTATTCAATAGCGATATCCGCGAATTGTTGTATTTGTAGCAAACATTTACTAATTTTAAAACGAATTTGGATTTACACAAGAAAATCGAGAACACACAGTGTTGTAATATATTTTTTTAATTTGTGGAGTCATTGTACAATTTCACATTTTATTGCTGATAATAGTGAAAATCAAATTGTTTAGCTGAACAATAAACTTTAATACACATAAATAAAGATACATTTATTCGACTTACGTATTTGTAGATGAAAACCTACAACGTTCGACGATACAGTCATCTTTTTTGTTGTGATCAGCAGTGAGAAATGTAAAAAAATGAAAAATCACAACTACAACAGATTCCAACCCTTGTATTTGCATACATACCAATAACTTGTGATTTCAGCAATATTTTCTAAAGTGTTAATTGAATTTTTTTGATAAGATTTGTTTATTTATTTATAATTAAATCGATAGAAAACTTCAAGGAGTTTCAAACAACTGAACATCTTATCTGTAATACCGATGGGAAGCACAAATAAACTAGTTAAAAAATGCAATAGAAAAAGTCCTCAATAAAATCAAATGCCTTGCAATTACCAACTCAGTAAACGAAAAACAATTACACCAACAACTCCGCAAAACTTTTAGACATCAGACATCTTAAAACCTTCTACTTAGACTACTACCAAAAAAAAATACAAAGATCTACTCTATACAACTAAAAACGGGTAAAGGAAAATAAATAATTCAAAAATGCTCATAGTCGAAAGTTTTAAAACCATAACTAACTATTTTAAAACACTAACCTAACCAACGAAGACTCAATAAAAATTGTACGATTTCGACTTTGACGCACAAACCTATTTAACAATACAGACAATTTAAATTAAATAATACTTTTATTTGAAATTAAACCACAGTGCTTAAGTCCTCCGATGTTAAAGCTTTAATTTTTCTCCTTTTATTCATTTAAAGCCAATTTTTAAAACAATTCTTAAATAAACAAATAAATAAATATATAATTTAGCGCCCATATGTACATACATACATATCAACATAACAACCGTGCTTAAACCCGAAAACAGTGTCGCATATATTATGAGCTCACCAGAAAGCTGGGAGGCGGTATCCAATGTAGCTGCCACAATAACACAACAACATAGAATATCTGAACAGCGTAGAAAGCGAGCTCCATCATCTCAATTACACAACGCAAAACGGCGACAAACATACTATTATCTGATATATGTGGAAGCTTATGATAAATAAAATAGGTAGTAAAAAAAAAATTTAAATATAATAAATAGTATATTGAGTCAATGTAAGCGGACGCTTGTACTGTGGGCGGGAACGAATGGACCTGACACAGCAGGTTTAGTTTGACAACAGAGGATGGTTCCAAGTCGATGCAACTTTTACGATCTGTATCAAGACAGTAACGAACGTAGAGCTTAGTGCTCAAACCGCCTCCTGACGAAATAATTGACGGTAGTATCGGGGTACTGGCTTTCGCTGCTTACTCCTTGTAAACAAAAAGCAAAAAAAAATGTGTTGTCATGTGTATGTTGGAGCTTCTCTCGTCGTTTTTGGTATGAGTCTTTTTACGAAACATGTTTAATGAAAATGTGTTAAGTTATTAAATTAATACTTGCTTAAGGTATCACACCTTATTTTGATTTTCTTCTGATTTTCCGACAGGGTGGACATAGGATAAATATTGGAGCGATTTTCTCGAAGAACGAAAACGACACTTGTATCATACAACAAGTTGAAGAAAGTAAAATAAAAATAAGATACCAAATTTTTTTTAAATTACCATTTTGTTGAACACAAATAGAAATCTCTAATCATACCCGTCCTATGGCATGACACAGAAACATTGACATGGTAATGTGATACGACCGGATGCAAACGCGAATCTTTCAAATTATGCGAAATATGAGTAGCAAGTGATGACTCAAATGATTGTCTAAATTTTTTTAAAAGTAGTCCAGGCAATAATTAAGGATAGGTCAGACAGTGGCCACTGTCGTCGAGCGCTGATATTTAGGCGAGTGCTATAACTCGCTATGCTGCTGAGTTCGAGGATCGAATATCAGCCAGGGCAAGTAAAAACTCAAATCATAGTCACCTCACGGCGAGGAATGGCAAATCTCCAGGGTATTTCTGCAATGAAAAAGCATCTCATTAAATACATCTGCCGTTCGGAGTCGGCACAAAACTGTAGGTCCCTCCATTTGTGGTACAAATTAAGAGACGCACACAACAAATGGTAGGGCAAGCTCGGCCATACACAGCGCTATTTAGTTTAAATATCACAATGTTTATTATTATTAATAAAGCAGTTACATATAAAATTATTTTCTTTTGCATCACACTTCAGATGAACGTTAAGCTTTTGATTTCTGAAGTCTTCAGAGTAAGCCAGAATTAAGACACTAAATGCACTTCTAAAAAAAATAATTATTTATTTATTTAAAAAAAAACTTAAAAAAAATTGTTTAAGAACGCTCAAATCGATAAATAATAAAAAACGAAAACTAATTTTGTTGTGTTTCCCTGCAGTTTCCAGCGCATTACAATATTAAATTTCTCAGCAAACTATTGCGAATTTAACCAATTCAAGCAACTGCACAACCCCTCCAAGCAGATACTTTACAAAATGACACAAACAAACAAAAAAAAAAGAATGACACTGTCACTGATGCTGGCCTTTCGAATGCAACGCTGCAGAAATGTGATAAGTTCAAAAATTCGCCGCTTAAAAATATCTCACTTCCATTTTGTCTTAGCTTGGCGCTTGTCAGCCAAGTTTCCGCCCGCTGCCACTTCAATTGCTTGTTTCACTAATTCTATACTTTTTCACTTTACTCTTTCGAAAAGTGCATAATTCTCCAATGAACAAAATACATACAAAAAGAAAATCTAAAATGATGTTCAGTATTTTGTGTAGTTACTGACGCTGCCAGGATAATACATATGTACATACAGTGTCGGTCAAATTAGTAGGCTCGCGATATTTTAATAAGATTTGACTTTTTTATTTACCTTATTTTTAAATATTTACATTTTTTTATTTTATAAAATAATAGCTCGTTATCTAACAAAAAAACATTTAAGCCGAATTATAAACTAGAAAAATTTTAAAACTTCAATACAGTTTAGAATACAAATTTGTACTTCTTTGAATTTTAGTATAATAACGTGCACTTTCAGGTTTTGAAAGTTATAAAAATTATAATTAAAAAAAATTTTTTTTTAATTTCGACTTCCTCAGATTTTGTTACACGAGTATAATTAGCATTACTTCGAAACAAAAAAAAATTATAACAATTTTATAAAAATTTATAAACATTTTTCAAACACAAAAAAGTGGTCTAAACTTGTTGAAGATCTCGCAACGCTAATAATTTCCCGGCACTGTATATTTTTTGTTTTATATACATATATGCTCACACATACAAACACGCAGCAACACGAACAGTTTAAAATCGCCACATTTCCACTTCCGCTTTCATATCACTGCCAAGCATTCAAGTCGCACCGACTGCTCGAACGCCCCACCGCGCAAAACTGCAACAATTTCGATTCACTCAACTTCTTTGTCGCAATTTCGCACTAAGGCGCTTTTTGTTTTTTATTCGTTTTTGTGTATCATTTGCTATCTCATCAGCATCGTATTGCTTGACACTCCGTAATTTGTGTTTAATTTTGTTTTTTTTTTTTTTGCTTCTGCATGCAAGAAATGATAGCAGTCGCGTTAGTGCGAAACTTAAAAAAACAGACTTTTGGAATAGCGAAATTGCCACGCAATTTTAAGAAAGAAAGCAACCACCCTTTCTTTGCTCCTACTCACCGATTTGACGTTGACACCTCAACCCTGCTGCTCTGACAACTCAGTTTACTTTTTGTTTGTTCATTTGCCATTTCTTTGTTTGCTTTTGTGCAAATCACTTCATTGTCGTAGTTGCATGCTAGTTGGTACTCGTAGCGATTTTGTACATTTAATAGGCTTAGCGGATGAGCCGCACCCATAAGATCACATCTTCTTCCCCTCTCTTCGTACACATAGTCTGTTGCAATGAAATTGCTTTTCTATTTTTGATTTTGCAAGCATTTAAATATTTTCTTTTACCGTTTTCGATTCTTATTTTATTTGATAGTTTTTCAAAACATTTCTGTTTACTTGCGATTTGCGTATTTGCCTGCACCGTTGACTGATTTTGTTTGCTGCCTTTTGTTGGAATTTCACGGTGTCTTAAATTCAAATTCTATTTGATTCTATTCTCTGCGCTCACAATCGCCAAAAACCATTTCGGCTTTCGCGCTTTTTCAACCTGTGATTGATGCACTTGGGGAAATAACAACAACTTGCTAATGCAAAGTATATTTCGATATCAGTCGTCAGGAGCTGCGATTCACTCATAATCGGCTAAGTACATTCTATGTAAAACGTTTTGTTTATATAATTGAATGCGCATGGTGAACTATTTTCATTCTGACCGAATAGTGAAAAGTCAATCTAGCCGAAAAGAGTTTTAGTTCTGGTATTAAATGAGTGGCTGATTAGTAGTTCAATAGCAACTAGATTTTTATGACTTGCAAAAAATAAATTGACTGCTTGAGTCACACACATATACTATATGTAAGAATTCTTATTTAGTATTAAGTCTTCTTCGCAAAAAAAAAATTACTATTTAAGACAGTTAAATACCACAATATATGGAACAAAGAGATCCTGTTGCAAAATAAGTCTTTCGTCGATAAAATTGACTTCATTGACATTGTTGATTTTTATTAAAACCGATTAAGCTGTACTCATTTCTTGAAATTGACGTTTTTCCGAATAATTTTGAACAATTCAGCCCATTGCATCTAATTTTGAATGAAAAATGTTTGCAATGAAAACATTCACAAAATTCACAATTCAAAAATTTTTAAAAGCATATTTTTACGATGTGGCAATTTACTAGTATTTATAAAACAAAAAAGGTAAGCAAAAAAAAGCATCTGCCATGAAAAGGCTTCTCATTAAATACATCTGCCGTTTGGAGTCGGCACAAAACTGCAGGTCCCTCAATTTGTGGTAGAATATAAAGACGCACACAACAAATGGTAGGAGAAGCTCGGCCAAACACTGAGCTATATGTATAGTGTAAGCGCCAAAATTATATTATTATAAGCGAAAATACAAAGACATTTTTTTCTGAAATTTTTATTTTTTTTTAATTGACAAGTAAATTCAAATGATACAATTAGCTGATAAATTGTAATTTAAGAAAGGCCTAGACGTCCTTAAAAAAAAGTTAAACAATTTTGTCAACAGAAATGTAAATATTCTCATCAATCCTAAGGTTTGCGGAAACTTCATTTTGTCTTATCCATGTGACATTCGCTGTCAGGCAACGGGGTGTGTTTTATTGATTGCCTTTCAAATTTGGGAAATGTAGCCTTAAATATTTGAAATGATTCGAGCAAACTCGTAAATTTTTTATTTTAAGAAAGCTGTATAATTGCTGGTCCAAGAGCGAGTCTTTTTTTTTTTTTAAATATAAACTTAACTGCTTAATATAATGTTGGAAGTACATACAACACGACTCCGTAAATAGTTAACTTCTTACAATAAATCACCGCGTTGAAAAGAAAAATTTTAAAGAAAATATTCTACCATAATTGATAACCACTTTTTCTGGATTTTTTTTAGGTCGCTTTTGATGCGCCTCCGCTATTTTTTCTACTTACGTACAAAAAATACCATTTTCGAAGAAAAATTATTTAAATAGGTTTATACAAAAACTACGAATTTTCTTTATGTATACATAATTTAAAAAAAAAAACTTAAATCCATTAGTTTAATTTTCTTTTTAAATCTACTATATGAAATGTGATATTTATTTATTCATATTATTTTCAACTCGTTTTTCTAAAAAATTAGCAGTTCTAAAAAGAGATAATAAAGTAATAAATACACTCCAAAAAGTTAATTGGTTACTTATTTCCAGTTACGCAAAGCAAATACAAACAGTGTAGCTTCAAATTTCTTCAGTTCATTTGACTGTTGGGGAAATATTTACATGTGTAAGTATACTCGCACAACTCTATAAGAGGTCATATTTATCAGATTGACACTTCTTGCCAATTCAAAATTATCGAAAATAATTCATTTGCAGGCAGGGATTAAATTAAATTACTTTCATTTGTATGCGCTATGATGAGCTTTGTGTGAAAAGCCGACTGAAAGTCATCAAATTTTAACAAAAGTTTAATTACTTGTTACACTTCAGTGATCTCTTGACAAAAAAATATATTTGTAATTTACTTCAAACAAATAACAAAAAAATATTTTGAAGTGAGATTTAAAGATTAAATATTTAGCAAGGAGATTATAATGAGAAACATTCAAGGTATTTCGTAATTTGTATACCTTTCACAGAAATGGTATATTCAGTTTGCTCCGATGTTTGTAAGTACTAGGGGGATAAGAGTTAGACCAAAAAAAAGTATACTGAAATGAACAGGATGATGAGCTGAGTCGACTTATCCATGTCTGTCTGTCTTTTCGTCTGTCCGTCTGTTTCAACGCAAACTGGTCCCTCAATTTTTGAGCTATTTGAATGAAACGGGGAAGTCAGGTGCTTTTTTATAATTTATTAGACATTTGCCGGAATCGGCCAGATAGGACGACTATAACTCCTTCCTTTAAGCAGCCTATTATTCTAACTACTTTGGCAGTGAAAAGCATTAAGGTCAGAGAAATATAGCATATGGCTCCCATACAATTCTCCCATCCATGAAAGGTATAAAGCCTTCGGAATAGCATTCGTTATATGGAAGAAATTGCGGTAGATAACTATAAAAAAAATTCGAGGAAGTCAATAACAATGTGTAGTGAGCTTAAATATATACTTTATTATTATACAAGTTATTGTTCTGAAAAACTGTCTTACGGAAAAAAATCCGAAAATTAAAATAAAATGTGCATGTTTTAGAAAAAGTTGTAGAACAGTATATAATTTATTTTTATTATAAAGTTAATAAAAATTGTATAACTTAATACAAATTTTAAAAAATTTCATATTTGTTGTAGATATAGTGTTGTGTAAAAACCACAATTGCAGATTCAAATGTTCAACGTTGTTGACAGTTTTGAGTTTAGATAAGTGTTTTAAGCATTTCGACGAATCTGGTTACATATTTATTACATATCAGTGTAACACCATCAAAAAATCGACTTTTTTTACTCATTCAATAGTGTATACTTTCAAAAATATCCTGTGAAAGAGGCAAGGTCGTATCTTGAATAGCTTTTGAATGGCAGCGTTCTAAAGAGCGACCGCTCACAGGTAAATATAAATCGTTCGACTCGTATGAAGTAACTCAACGAGAAATTTACCGATCGACTTCAAATTGAAACTGCGTACTCTTGAATATATTTACTATACAATGACCTACGATATTTTTGCTTGGTTGAAAATTGTCAATTTGGCATTAGAAACGACCATTTTTTTACCCCAAAAAACGACCCTTTCTTTCAGAATTTTGTTAATTTTTATTATTTTTCGTAAATCTTAGGTCATTGGGGCAGAATCATGTAAGCAGTTGGGAAACTTTTTTTTTTTGCACCTCCGAAGACAGCACATAACTTCGTTATTTTTCAATATTTTTGTAAAAAGAGATTTATCTTAATATGTCAAAAAAAAATTGCAAAGCAATCTATCGAGTACTTTCTTTTAAAAAAAATTTCCGAAAATCGCCAAATTTTTCATGGGTTACACTGGTAAGCCCCTTAATAGATAAAGACACTTAGGTCACTGGCAACTGCATGATATACTTAAGTGTCAGCACAAATTTTATGTGTTCTTTTTGGTCAAAATTTATAGTACTGCGTCCACTTTGCTCACAAAGGTTCAAAAATAAAAATAAATAAAATAAATAAATAAATGAACACTTTATAATTGGCTCATTGTATATCACTAAACTATAATTTGATAGCGTTTTTTCACGAATTTTGCTCTGGCCCGTCTTTTTGCGTATCAGTTGTTCGTCGTTCCCTGATTCAATATTGTTGCCAGCTCAAACCGTGAGTTCAGGGGACCAATTCAGTAGCAGCGAAAGATAGAGGTAATAACAATCTATGCTTTCACATGCACCGGATTGTCTTACCAATCGGGTTTGAATGTCATCTATGCCTTGAATAGGAATAGACATCGAATCATATTTATATCTAATTGTACGTCGCTGGTAAATACACAATGGAAAGTAAGTCGATTGTCGCATACAAACTTCACATATTCATCACAAGGGATTCCCCTCAATGACCAAAAGGCATTTAGTTTTTATTTTTTCCTAAAAGTAATATGACAAAACTCTTCAGTACAGTGCCGCTGCTAAGTGTCATTGCTTGTCAAAGTGCAACTGCTTATAGAAAAAAACGTCTACCTTTGGTATTGACACAGCGTTAAGGCGATCCTTTTTCTTTTGTTACGTATGTAATTAAAATGTCAATAGCTGTCGATAGGTCTCAACAAAGCCTTATTTAGCTGTGACGATGAACAACAAGAGCGTCTTCGAGTGGTGGCAAGCGAAGGTACTTAAACAAATTATATGTCTTTATATTCATATATTGTTACAGAAACATTTTATAGACATAATTGTTTACACGTAACGAATACATTGTTGTACTTTGTGAAATAAACAATTGTATGAAATTCTATTCCATGAACGATACAAACAAGTATGAATTACGTGCTCATATTATCAGTTTTCATAACTTCAAAATAGCTTATTAAAGTACTTATGTTTGTCCAGGACGTTGGAAAAAACTCAGTAGTTTTCCCTTGTAGGTGTGATTTGTTATATATTTCCTAATTAAGGCAATTTCATATAAGTGAAATACATATATGTATATCTATTTTGATCTAACGGACAAGGCAACTAATCATTTTTATGCTTATAATATTATTAGCGCTGATAACCAAACTGCTTATTGTTGTCATTATAAATTCTTCATCACCACTAATAAACGAACTCCTCATTTTTTGACATTATAAAGTCCTCAGCACTAAAAAACAAACTGCTCATTTTTGTAATCAACAAATAATCGCATAATTTATTTATTGAATAAAAACAATAACTTGAACTATTAAATAAAAAATTAATAATAAGAAGATGGGAAGGCCTGGTTTTCATAATAAAGTCTGCCTTTGATCATACTTACCTAAACTAGCTAATTCAATTCATTGTTGGTTAAGAATAACCGGCGCTGTTTATGCCGATTTATTCATAGCCTAATTTCATTAAAAATTGTTTTATATGTTTATATATTTCTTCTTCTAACACATACGATTCTTATTGGAGTACGGCATCTCTGCTCTAAAATATGGAAATTTTTCGACAGTTCAAAAAACAAATTTGTAAATGTGGGGTGAAATTGGTTAAAGTTGTGAATGTTTGTGTAAATTTTTTGAATTTCAGGGGAATCTGCTTAGTGTTGGCTTGCAGGTTACTTACACCCACATATACACACAAAATCAATATATACTCTAGCAAATGGAGTATGATACAAGGATCTAATAAGATGAGTAATTGAAAACAGCAAGCATACATTCATACATTCATATGCATATTTACAAAAATAATAAAAAAAAAAATAATTGGTGAAAAATGTCAAAATTATTCAAAATTATGCCAATTTGTTTATGTATTCACTTAGTGAAATGTCTGATATTTAAATTAATTTAAAAATTATACTGAAGTGCTGCACAATAAGGCCACATCCTGTCTATTGATACTGAATAAGTGCGTTGCTTGTTGCTCTAATCCGATAAAACTTTTTGGACAATTGTGCTACTCTAGTGTTCTCTATACTATAGTGCCTTATCCCACGGCACGTGATTAGCTCACCCATTCGTAATTCACTTTCTCTATTTCGTAATTCGTTCCCCAATTTCGAAGAAAATCAACGTCATTCACCATACAAAATTTTGTGAGCGATTCATCGCATTTGTAGGTGATTCAAAGTGAATCACCATGCGAATCACGAAAATATCGCTGCCGTCCCTAATTTTATTCGGAAATTTAACGCAAAGAAACTGTCAAAACACATACGGATATCAAAACAAAATAAAATATTAAACAAACTAGAAACAATTTAAAGCTAAAACGTTTCAAAAGTTGAGATTGTGAAGAAAATAATTGTATACCTATGTGAGGTTGTTGGCTACAACTTCAGTGAATTAAGCGGCAAATGTATATTATGCAGTATTACAAAACAAACTGCGATGCCAAATAAATCACGAATCTGTCATGTTAACGGGTTGATTCGAGATTCGTAATTGAAAGAGCGAAACCCGTTATTCGCTTGTCGTGGAAACGCCGAATCAAACGGTTGCGAAATTGTGTATGTTTGAAAATGGAAAAGAAACTATTTACCATATTGGCTGACACGTGCCAGGATTTACCAAATCTTTCAAAAAATTATAATATATTTAATTTTCAAATACCAAATAAATTGTCTTTTTTAACCCTACGCCTAACGGCATCCCTACATTTTAAAAATCTAACCATTGACAAATAATCGTAATACGCCAGCATATCAACTCACCTTGCAACTTGCAAAAATATATCTAAAGAATTTTTTTTTACATTTATACAAATGAGAGAGCAGAAAATGTTTAACGGTTATATAACGCCTTAACGGCTAAAATTCCTATTATTACATTGAGCGAATACGCATTTTTCATAGCAAGTTTTATAAAAATTATGGAAACAATTTATTAACTTCAAACTTTTAAACTTTTTTTATAAAAAATATTGCCTTTATATAAATAACTGTACATGTAATTTGATGCCGATTTTTTTTACTGCACTAATTTTTTATGAGACATATCTTCCTTTCACTTATTTTTTGCTCTTTTAGCTCTTGCTATTTGACATTTTAATTTTAAATTAAACTAATTTTAATTATACCTACTAGAAGGTTTTTTAGTTTTTTCTTAAATCTCCATTTTTTAATTTTGCGTTGAAATATAGTACACACTTTAACAAATACGATGAAAATTGTAGTAAAAAACTTTACGCAAAATTGAGATAAATTTAACACAATTTCATAAGATTTCGTGTTATTTTCTTCCTTTTAATAATTGGCAACAACGTTTTTTTTTAAGTATTTTTAAAAATTAAGGGAAATATTATGCCCTAGCATAACGCACTTAAATTATAGAAGCTCTAAAATTCATACTAAAAATTTCCAACGTTACGACTGACAAGCAGAAACATACATATCTTTGTGGATCAGTTTTTATTAAAAAAATTATTGTATATTGGAACAACAACAACAGGACAAAGGATGACGGGAAATCGTTCCAATATACACCAACATTCCACATGGTGGAACAGAAAGAGGAGATCAAGAGAACTAAAACGGTTAAGTTAAGCCAGTATTCAATTACAAACAATAAAATATATATAAATCTAGAAGCTTTAACTTCTTCATCTCCCAGAACGTTGCCATTTCGCACATATTTTTTTAACCGCAGCGGAAACAATTTCGGTTATAGGAAGGTAAAGTTATTCTACCATATTATTTCTTATTACTTTCAATGCATTTTGAAAACAAAACTTGCCTCTTAAAATTTTTTTTGGCAATTTGTAAATGGCACTAAATTAAGTTTGCAATAAAAACTAAAAAAAAAAGATCTATTCTTGTTGAAAAAATCGAACAAAAGGTAGATTGTGCACCAACATTTACTTCCCATTTTTAGTTTCTTAGAGTCAGTAGAAATTTTTAGATTTTTTTTTTCGATCGCGCTATAATTTTCAGTACAGATATATATATACATAGACGATTATACCCATTAAATCAAACGAAAAGTGTCCCTAAGCAAGCACACTACACAAAACGTATAACTAATTAGTAGAATGTTAAAAAAATAATGTACAAAATTTGAAAATACACACAACAGAAATACACAAATAAGAGTGCAACAAATTGCATGCATCGAAAAACCTTTCATCAACGCTTCACGCTGATTATACTACATATACAGGGTGCTCATTGTACTGTTCGCAAAGTGTAAATCACACCTTGCTTCAAGAAAGATGAAAGCCCTAAAAGTTCCAAAAGACTGAAAAATATGAAAAGGACACAAGCTTTGGCTAAAACCGAGGTCTCAATACAAACAAAATGGCCATCAGCAAACATCGCGTTACTCTTGGTGCCGCTCATTACAATGGACAGTGCTAGTCTCACCTCAATACTATTTTAATATTTAATATAATTCATTCCATTCATTCCTGACATTTGATGCATTTAGGTATCGCGTTACTCTTGGATTTGTTCATTACAGTGGACAGTGTTCGTCTCGCTTATTCATTAAGGTTTGTCTTTAAAGACCGAAATATTATGCCAAGTAAGCTTAAGCTCAAATATAAATTGATGAAGTGATCTCGGTTAAAATCGAAAACTTCATCTCAGAGAAGCAAAAAAAAAAGGGTTTAATTTTTTTAATGAAACGGACATGCATTGGCTAAAAATTGGATTGTTGTTATAACACACAGACGGTATTTAAAAATTAAAGTAAGGGTTACATAAGAGTACGAGTATATACACCAAGGGACAAAGAATTTTGTTGGTTCGCAAACTATAACACTCCGTTGGAGAGTAAATATTATTGTCAATTCTCCAATTATCTTACAATTGACAACTAACAAAATGTTGTTTTAAGTCTTCCGTCTTTTCATTAACATATGTAGTATGTATGTATGTATGTACATGTATAGTATGTACATATGTAAACTCCTACGATTTTTCGCTCAAATTAAAATTTAGAAAAATGCATAATAAAATATCTAGCCGTGAAATTTCTGTTAAATTCCACAACATAATCACAGCAAACTGTCACTCACTTGATGTACTGCAACAAGCTCTCAAAAACTTGGCAACATTATGCCGACGACATTTTTTTATAGCATTTTTAATAATAAATGAACCACCCGGTTCGCATATCCATACACATGTCTCCAATTAATTAGAGCATCTAGTGATGCATATATTTCAAATCGTAATACTCATATATTCGCGCTTATTTGCCAAATGAAGCCTCGCCGCACAAAAGTTATGCTAATGAAACTGAAAATGTATCACATAAAAAAATAGCCTTTCCAGATGCTGCATTCCTCTCAACAAATACAATGATCGAAATAAAAATTGATAATTAATACAAAGCTTTTACTTTTATTTATGTTGGCGGCCGTGATGGTCAAACTGAAAAAATTTCATTCACATGTTGGTAGCAAATATTGAAAATGTGCAATAAAAGTTGTAACAAAGCGAAAATTATCGATAATAATGGGAAATATTAGAATTTCTGACTAAAATATTTTTCCACATTTTTACAATTTTACAAATTGCAGGCAACTGACACATGTACTTATACATTTATTTACATAGCACTTGTGTATATATTATATTCCGCCTCAAATTATTAAGCCACCAGATATTTATACATACATAAATGTTTACAAATTAGTTTGTTTTTTATATAATTTTCATTATTTTTCAATTAAAATACATATAATTTCCCAACAAAAATTTTGTATACGCTTTAGGAAAATTTAATAAATTTACATAAAATTTCGAACTTTTTTAATATATCTACGTGGAATAATTAAGATGATATTTGAGATTATTTCTCTTTTTGTGTGCATATTAGACGATTTTGCACATTTCCTTTAATTACCGCATGAACAAAGGCTAATTTTTTCATTGAAGAAGATGCGCATGCAAACTATGACCCAAAAAAACTTTAAACTTTGAAGAAAAATTTGTTGAATTTTATTCAGCGTTTCAAACTTTTGTTTATGTCGATATTGTTAGAGAGGAAGCGGAGTTTTAGTAGTAAAATAACGAAAATTAAATGAAAGAAAAAAATTTGTAGAAACTGGATAATTTGTGATGACTTCTTCTTCTTAATTACGAACTAAGCATATTATTATAAAATTATATAATTTAGAAAGTGCAT